>JAPDVR010000025.1:19068348-19360848 GCA_026230005.1 Gila orcuttii
ATCCAAACTTGTACAGACCTGGGCAGCTTAACCAGCTCTTCAACAAGAGAAAGTTCTTCACCTGTACGCTGCAGGGGGTCTGCACCTCTTTTATCCTCTTCTTCATCCCATATGGAGCCTTCATGACCGCTGTGCGGGATGACGGCGCACACATCTCTGATCAACAGGCTTTCGCCGTCACCATAGCAACCTCTTTGGTCATTGTGGTCAGTATACAGGTGAGCCAATTTAACAACTGTGCTTGTTTAACTCCATTAAAATGACTACTTCAGAAATAAATTTTAATAAAAGTTTTTTGACTGAATTTCTGTTTATCTTGACTGTGGAATCTAAAAGATTGATGTTAACCCTAACTTTAACCCAAACCATCTATAGATAAAAATAGGTGTATTTGAGAAATAAAAATGTATGTTTTGTTTAATAAAGGTGCTTTACTAATTGTATAATAAAGATGTTTTAAAAAAATTCATGACATTCAAACACAATTACCCTGAATCTCATTCCCGTTTCTGAAATTCAGAAAATAAGAGAAATGTACTTAATTGTCATGAAAATATCATAATGCAAATAATCTTAATGGTTTTAACAAAATACTATATTTATGTTAAAGATGTATGTGCATAGATGTGCTGGTTTGTCAACATCTAATCCTCAACCTCGATCAGAAGGTTTATAGGCAAGGAATTTCATGACAGCTTCAGTTCCCACTTCCCAGGCATTTATTTATTCCAATCAAATCCACAAGAAGTTTTATGACACTGACGCCGTTGGTGTATGAATGAGTGAGTGAATGGGTGAATGTGAGGCAAATATGTAAAGCGCTTTGGTGGCCATTGGGTCTGTGAAAGCGCTATATAAATGCAGTCAATTTACCATTGTATTATGTGTAGGTGTGGTTTCTAAAATAAATAAAGGAATAACAATGAATAAATTCAATCAACTTCTCAAATATTTAGTACGATGCTTGCAAATATATATTGCAATAAATAAAGCAACACTTAATTGGAAATAAAGTAGTAAAGAATAAAATTAAACTAATGACCACTAGGTGGAGCTCTTGCTCCAGTAATAGAACAGAGACGATGACATGCTATTGTGCTAAAAACATATCAAATAGGCCTACTTGTTATACATCACGTAAATGAGCTGTATAGATCACGTTCAAAATGTACATACTAGTATGATAACAGCGCAAATAATCTCAGCCTCAGACTTCACACTCACGGACCGCTGGCTGAAAGTCTGATGCATATGGCACACTTAACTGGAAACACTTCAGGAGTTTCGAAGTCATCATCTGATTGGTTGAATTCTACAGGATGTCCGGGAGACGTGTGTTGCGTTCTTTAACTGTCCACCTGGAAACAAAGATGCCGTGATGCCAAACCCCCTCATGGAAAAAGAAAGCCGCTGTGTTTACAACTGTGACAATGTGCACTCATCAGGATCAACTAAACAGTGGATTTTCAAAAGTATGTAAAGTTCACGCCATAGACTGTTTAAAATACGTCCAAGAGTTTTACACATCTAGGGACATCGATGTTACGGCGTTACACACCCTTAAACATGACATGAAACAAAACAAACTGTGATTGGTTGATTTACATGTCAGTCTGAAGGCCTCTGGGTGGTCTTTGGCCAATGAAAGCTGCTATGGAGTCTGGCTATGCGAGACTACAGCGCGAATATTCCAGCGATCAACATCTGCCTCTGGATCTCATCGTCGTAGCCTTGTATTGTCTGAGTTTAATGATGGGGTGATCTGGTGCCAGTACAATAGGATGTAAGGTGTGAACATACAGTTTCCAAGCTTTACGAAGGCGACCACCTCCCCAAATTATTCCTAAGGTTTGATCATATTCAGGTGACCGAGTACTTAACCCACTGCTCAAATGTATGACCTTCCTAATTTGGAGAGCATGGACTATCCATCAGGGAAACTAATCCTGCTGGGCTTGTCTCTGAAGAAGCAGTTCAGGATCAATGCGCTGTGAAGCTGACGTTGGGGGTGCTACTCCCCATGTACAGACTGGTAGGTAGCTTGGACTAAGTCTGCTCATGACTTTCTTAACTCATTCTTTCTTATTCTCATTCACCTCTTTAAAAGGTATAATGGGAATGTCTCTCAAATGTGCAAACTTGTGCTGCAGGATTGCTTGTCAATGTGCTTGTAACAGAGTTTAAGATTCAGGGAAAAAGAAGGCGGGAACCGGCGAACATTCACAACTTTTAATGATAAAATAAAACAAATACAAAAACAAAAGTATAAGCCAGCAGCCCCTCACGGACGACAGCTGGCCACACAAAACAGAAACAAAACACAACATAAAATCAGGCCTGTTCCTCTCTCGATCTTCACCGTCGTCGCTCCTCCTTTTATGCTTCCGCTCCTCCGTAAGAGATGCGAGACCGGTGTGTCTCACAGGTGTCATTATCTCACGCCACCGGCCTCGAGCCGTTCTCTCACGTCCCTCGGCCTCGTCCTGCTCGCCACATACCCCCATCGCCCCTCGCAGGCTGGGGGGTACACCTGAGACTAAAAGCCCAAGCGGCTGCTGGAATCCCTGGGGGTATGGACAGACGAGGCGAGAGAAACGGACACGGAAGCATGAGGAGCGTCAGATCCGAGAGAGGGGAGAAAAAAAAAATAAATCTTGGTCCTGTTCCCACAACGCGCTGTCATCTGGTCCCCCAGCAGCTGGGCGATCTCCGCGGTGCCTGGCGGTGGCGCTGGATAGCCCTCGGTGGACGGCTCGACACTCCTCCGCCGCCCTGTGGACGGCAACGGCTCCTCTGATTTCAGGCAGCCGGCAGGAGTCCCCCACTCCCTGCTCCTCCCCTTCTATGGCGGATGGCAGCAGGCTCCGGCCCACGGTGAGCGGCAGCGACTCCTCCACTCCCTCCCGGACGGCAGCCATCCCTCCAACTCCTTCCCGGGTTTCGGCACCAATGTAACAGGCCTCGTCCTGCTCTAAAGGCAGTGCTGTAAAGACAGTGTGTATCTCGTGACGAATGCTCGGATTCACAGAGGTAGACACTTCAAATGAGACTGATGCACCCTGGATCTCTGCTACCGTTTGTCTAATTGTCTTGAGGGCAAGTGATTCATCTGCCTTTTCCAGATCAAGGTAATGCACTGCGGTGGGGAGCATTATTGTCCTTTCAGACCCATCGTCTAGAATGGTATGTGTCCAATATTCTCCTTTTGCTACGGAGTCTGACCTGAACCACTTTCAACATGACTCTGCCAGAGTGAGCAACCTGATCAAGGTAAACTGTGCTGGGTACTGTAGTGTATTCACAGTGAGGATGCTCTTGTTGATGTTTGTCGTTTCATAGAGAATTGACAAGTGTTGTTCACCATAATTGGAACATGGCTTTTTCGGGGTGCAGTTTGTAGGCTCATGTCGTCTTCAACATTTCCAACATCTGTCCTTTTTCACGCTGTTATTTGTGCAATGGTTAGTTTGTAATGCTGTTGGCATTTGCCAAAGGGGCAGAACGGCTTAAAACTATCCCGTTTCTTGACTTTTGTCTGCTCTTTCTTTGTCTGGACAGACAAGGTAGATGAGGCGGAGGGCTTCTTCGCATGATGCATGCCATAGTAAACTGTGGATTGTAAACTTTGCTGGCTTTGATGTTTTCTATTCTCAGAGTGAGGTCTGTCTGAACTGTAAAGCTCATATGCTCCCTTCGATATGTGAAGCGCTTGTGATATTTCTCGCGCCACTCTGCAAACTCAGGAAGTGTCTTGAACGCTTCTGACTTCGTAAACACGACTTCCCACCTCGTAAATACAAACCTCCCAGGAGTGTTATGATTCACTGGAAATCACAGGACTCAAGCGTAGGGATGAGCAGTGAATGGTGATTTATTAACAATAAAGCAAACAATTTGTAACAGTTGAACAGTCCAGAGACAGTCCCACAACAGAGGTCTAGACAAGAGACTTGGGCACAGGATTGCAGTCAGTGGAGTCTCGGGCTGGGCAGGACAGGACTCGAACACACACAGATGCACAACACAACAGGGGAGAAACAAGACACAAGAACAAAACCACTCAAACATTAAATAAGTACAAGGCAGGGCAAATACTAGAGTTATGTGACTGAAAAACTAAACCTATAAATATAAGGCAAGAAAACTAAACAAAACACTTAAAGTAAATGACTGAAGTGAAACAAGACCATGACAAGAGAAAGCTAGGCATTAGATGTGTAAACCCAGGTAATAAAAAATTGTCCGTTCGCTTACACGACAACAGTGTTTTGGGTGCCTGAAAACGCAAATTTTTGAAAACGGTCTCCGTGTAAACAACAGAACCGCGAATCTCTGAAGACGATGACGTCATGCACGTGCGTATTACGTGTTCAGTCTATAGTGTTTCATTGCCATCTAATGGCCTGGTAGCAGAATGCAGCGTTTTAGGCGTTTTCGTGGATACGTGTGAATGGGGATCGTTTTGACTATGGTGTCGTCTGTACGCGGCAAACTCAAAAGAAAAACTTCCCTGTTTTAAGCATATAGTTGTCGCGTAAACGTACCCTAAGTCACGAACACAACACAACAATCCAGCAAAGACATGAAGCAAGAAAGCACAATATATAGGGAGGAAAGCACACGAGGACCAGGTGAGCACAATTAGTGAAATGAGGACTAGACAAGGCCTAAACAAGGGGGCTTGGTAAATGGAAACAAGAAGGCAAGACAAGGGGAGCACATGGCCAACATAAACAAAGACAAAGCCATGTACTCAAGCACAAAACACACATGGAAACATTGAACAAAGACAGAACAGACAAGGCTGTCAAGGCAGAGCACTGACAAGGAGAACTTGAACACACCATTAAAGAAAATCCTGAGCTTCCCACTGTGGTATTAACAACATTGTGGTGGTGTTCAAATACGATCTTTACGACATGACTTGAACGCACCATATGAACTTGTTTGGGCATGTCCCTGACTCCGCCCACATGTTATGTCACAGACTAATTCAAAACGAGAGTTTAACAGGGATTCTATACAATTTATGTTAACAATTGTTGAAATATTACATTTTGTTTCAGATTGGGCTTGACACCAACTACTGGACCGCTGTGAACCATTTCTTTATATGGGGCAGTCTAGCTGTTTACTTTGCGATCCTTTTTGCATTGCACAGCGACGGCATTTTTACCATATTCCCGAACCAGTTTCCTTTCATAGGTAAGAATTTAAATGCATTTAGAGATGTACTTTTAGTATTTTTTTATTTTTAAGTCATATATATATATTTGTATTTGAATTCCTAAACAACCAAGGCAGTTGGTCTCGGACTTCATACTGACATCTACTGGTGTGGATGTAGCATCATATTTCTGCTGTAAATTCCATTGTGTAAACCATATTCACAGCATTTTGTTATCAATGATTGCATCATTCTGTGACCAAAATTGTCAGATATTAGAGAGCAGTCGTCAACTGATCATATAATCTCAACAAGAGGGGGACCATTCAGTGTACAATAAAACAGTTTTTTCAAATATTACTGAAGTTAAGTATTTTTTTGTTTGACTGTAGGTACCGCACGTAACTCTCTGAATCAGAAGATTGTGTGGCTGGTCATCCTCCTCACCACAGTCGTGTGTATAATGCCCATGGTGGCGGTCCGATTCATCAGGACTGACCTCTATTCCACACACACTGACAAGGTTTATACATATACACATGAGTTTTACAGCAGTGGGAAGAAAAAAAATTATTATGTCCTTGTGAATGAGTGAATACACTACCGTTCAAAAATTTGGGGTTGTGAAGATCTTTTAAATATTTTTGAGTCTCTTCTACTCACTAAGGCTGCATATATTTGATTAAAAAAATGATAGCAATATTGTGAAATATTTTTACAATTTAAAATAACTTTTCTATTTGAATATATTTAGAAATGTAATTTATTCTTGTGATGCAAAGCTGAATTTTCAGCATCATTACTCCAGTCTTCAATGTCACATGATCCTTCTAAAAATCAGTCTAATATGATGATTTGATGCTCAAGAAACATTTTTTATTATTATCAATAATGAAAACAGTTGTGCTGCTTAACATTTTTGTGCAAACCATAATATATTTTTTTAGGGTTCTTTGATAAATCAAAAAGTTTAAAAGAATAGCAGTTATTTTAAATAGAAATCTATTGTTACAATACAAATGTCTTTATTGTCACTTTTAAACAATTTAATGAAACCTTGCTTAATAAAAGTATTAATTTCTTTCTTAAAAAGAGCAAATCTTACTAGACAGTGTACATCATAACGAGCTGTCGAAACCGTTTGCCCTCCCACAGGTGCGTTTACTTCAGCAGGCCACTAGGCGGCAGGGTCCTCAAGAGCAGAACCTCAGGAGAGTCCGCAGGACGAGTTCTCGGCGCTCGGCGTACGCTTTCGCCCACCAGCAGGGATACGGAGAACTCATCACCTCCGGCAAGAACATGAAGGTACCAACATCCTCTACTTCCACGTATCCACTCTCCTCACCGTCGAGAGGCCCTGCGGACACCAACCTGGTTAAAAACACCACCAATGCGGAAGAGACCACCTCTAGATTTAGGAGGGAAAGTGACCAAAATCAAGAGGTGACGGTGGAAGACTTGGAGGCCAGATAAAGGGCTGTTTTTCCTTCTTTACTGAAGGAAGAGGAAATAGTGCCGGTCTTTAATGTGAGAAAATATAATGGATTTTGGGCAGACACACTCTGGTCTCCCAGAGATGCCCGTGGGCACGGCCACACATGCACAGGAGACTCCAAAGAGCCAGCACAATGAAGCACAGATACCTAATTTCCACTCTCATGCAAATCTGTTGCCGTCTCACAAGGCATCCGTTCATTGAATTTGAAAACGAACCTCAGATTAATTTTGTATTCTCACCGATTCAAACGTTTTCTCAGAAATACACCGTTTTTGTATTTCGAGTTCTACGAACTTCCCTTTATGCATTTGCGAATGTTTTAGGCATCTGAAATGTTAAATCCACGAATTCTATAACCTGCACAATTTTAAACAGGAGTTTACGTTCAACAAATGACATCGGTCTAATAAGACTAATAAGGCATAACGGAGCCAATAAGTACAAGCGTGTGAAATAATACCTCTTGTTTTGTTACAAACACAGACACAACCATCTGCAGTGGATATGTTTAAAGACCTGGAAGTTGCTTCTATCCCCTCAGTTTACTAAAGCACACCCAAATGAATCGTGCTACTGGATGAGTACTAACAATTAGGAATGTGCGAAATCAATGCCTCAGAGAAGAAGCACTGGCTGTAAGTCTTACGTTGGCTTTGCAAAGCAAACTCTAGCTTTTTCAACAATTGAATGAGTTTTAAAAGATTTTTAAATGCCAAAATTGGTTTTAAATATACCTCTTTTTATAAAAAAGACAACATCTTAGGTAGTGTAAAAACATTCCACACGTGTCCATAGTTAGTGCTTTTGCATGCAGCTCAGCGCACTGAGAAGACTGAGTTTTATTGAGTCGTGCCTTCCATCAAGCATTTACACGATTACACTTCTAGATTTCCACATCTATCTACTACAAAGGTCTATAAGGTGGGCATTTCTTTCAAATGATCCTTTACAGAAGGAAGTTTTGTGCCTTTTTGTTTTCCTTTCATCAAAGGAAGTACTTTCAGTTCTGTTTGTCGTTTGAAACGTGTCGGCATTGTTTTTTTCTCTGAATGTATCACAGGCATATTAGCTGCTCATTGCCCTCATTAACGTAGATAATATTTTCTAAAATAATTTATTTGACGAAGGGCGTCGTGCAACATTTATGAGTGTACAGTTGACGTTATTTTAATGTTACGTTAAATATATATATGACGAATGTATACGATTTTTCTGCTGTACAATTTTGTCAACAAAGACCATGCAGATTGTTTACTGAATTTATTTAAATGCATGGATTTTTATACAATTCATTGTCATTTTTTATATGATATGCATTAAATGGCCATTGTTTAATTTATTTAAAAATGGATGGTTTGCCTTCATGTTTCATATAACTATTGTTTTGCTCGAGTTTTTTACTCGAGTGCTGTGGGTTGTTGCCAAGGTGTTGAGTGGTTGCCAGGGGGTTGCTATGATGCAGTATGTGTCTAAAGGTGCAGGGTCACATTTGTGACATTTTTGGGGAAATTTCATGAGCAAAAAAGATAAATTGTCTATTGTCAACGCCTCACGCAAAATTCACTATTGAAATGATGATGAAAGAAAAAAATGATGAAATGATTTCGCCTGTGAAAGAACGGTAAATCTAAAAGCACCTTAAGTGTAATACTTACACAATACTAAACGCAAGCATGAGCAACAGTAATAGGGATGTTTATTGCTTACTGTAGTAAACACCACTAATGACATGTTTATTATTTAATGAAAAAAGTAAATGATGAGGCTTGGAAACATTGAAATGTTTTTATTGAATGTTGAATATTCACCTTGAACGCTTTCAAAGTAGGAATGTATAGAGCAATTCTCGGTACTTTACAAGTGCCCTGACAACCTCGAACTGGGTATAAAATTATCACTGATTTATTCATTCTTTCAAAACGTACAGAGTGAAAATGCCCATTCAGAGTTTATAAAGTCAGTTTCCCTTTCATCAGATTTGCCATTACACGCAACACCTCCTATTTCTGAGACCACAGGCGTGATTGTGTAGCTAAAATTAGAAAAAATAGCCCTGCTACTTTTCATTCCTCTATGAAAATTGCCGCCCCTCCTCCCGGCTTTGTCACAAATAAACTCTGCTTTTCCAGAGCGGATCGACGTGCGTCAGGCATGTAATAACGTGCACTCACGGTTCGGAGAAAAGAATCTATCTTTTCGCCGGGTACCATGGAAACCGTGCAACCTCCCCATCCAGCTCCGGTCAACCGCGACCCCACGGCGCCCGCCTGCCTGTGAAGAGAGGAAGAGGATTCTCTAAAACTACAGTTCATTAGACGGACTCAAGCAATGTCCAGTAGTTCGCCACAGAAGCTCAGAGATGTGACTCATTTGGCGTACTACAGGTACAAATACACTACAGGTCAAAAGTGAATTAACTCCAGAGGTGGACAGTAACAAACTACATTTACTTGAGTACTGTACTTAAGTACACTTTTTGAGTATCTGTACTTGAGTATTATTTTTTCTGGAAACTTTTTACTTTAACTTCACTACATTTGAAAGACAAATATCATACATTTTACTCCACTACATTTCTGTCAAGGTCCATGAGTGGAAAGTAGTAACGTCAAGTCAGGGGAGGATTTTGGTTGGAAAGGAAAGTCGGGTTGACGTCAGAACCCGACGTAGAAATAAATTTGATATTGATATGAGTGTAGGTAGACGGGCATAGATTCAGAGGCATAAGGTACTGTAAGTATTACATACAACAATGCAACAATAATAAAACAATGCACTGACATTTACTTTTTACTTTTGATAGTTAAGTAAAAGTATGGAGTAATATTTGACCAGTAGTATCTGTACTTTCACTCAAGTAAGGAAGTTGTGTACTTTGTCCACCTCTCAGATTCATTAAGATTTTAATGAATAATGTACCAAAGATACATTTATTTGATTAAAAGTACAATAAAAATTGTTAAAAAAAATAAATATAAAATAATTTCTTAAAGTATAAAATAATTCCATACAAAAATGTTTTACTGTTTAAAACTTTTAAAATATTAAAAAATGTAATTTATTCCTGTGATCACAGCTGAATTTTCAGCATCATTACTCCAGTCTTCAGTGTCACATGATCCTTCAGAAATCATTCTAATATGATGATTTGATGCTCAAGAAACATTTCTTAATATTATTATCAGTGTTTAAAACCTCATATTTTTGTGGAAAACATAATACATTGTTTTTCAGGATTCCTGGATGAATAGAAAGTTCAAAAGTAAAATATATTTTAAGCCAACATACCCCAAAAATGTTAATGATATTGTATCAAGTTTTAATGATCTATTTAAATAGTAATGGCAGCTTTGCATCACAGGAATAAATAACAATTTAAAATGTAGTAAAATAGAAAACAGTTGTTTTAAATTGTAATAATATTGCACAATATTACTGTTTTTACTGGATTTTTGCTCAAATAAATGCAGCACTGGTGAGCAGAAGAGACTTTCAAAAACATAAAAAGGAAATATTCCAAACTTTTGACCAGTAGTGTATGTGAAAAGAAAAAAAAAAACAAATGTTTTCCACTGTAAGTGTATAATGTGTGACATGACGTGACGGTCACTCACAGACAGATGTCCACCAGCTGGTCCAGCTCAGGGCAGCTGCACTCGTACAGGTCTCTGCAGCTGGCGTGGCTTCGGTTCATCAGCTCGCCCAGCTGAGCGACGGCGTTGGCAGGGGACGAGTCGCACACGGCCTTAAACTGCAGGACGCGGGCCGCCTCACTGTACACGTGTCTGGCACGCTGGTACAGTTTAAACTGAGTCGCTGAGGAACAAACAGAAGAGGATGTAGAGCAAGATGACAATTTGTCTCAGCAATAATATATAGTATTGGTAACACTTTACAATAAGGTCCATTAATAATTTTTTCGATAGGGATTTAAAAAAAAAAAAGTCTTTGTTAAAGCGTTTTAATTCATGACACAAGTCAACCAGCTACAAGGTGAAGCACAACATTAGACATTTTTGTAACACTTTACAATAAGACATTGGTAAACATGAACTGCATGTATACAGCATTTATTAATCTTTAATGTTAATTTCAACATTTACAAACAGGAATAAAGCAAGTATTTTCTTTATAGGCCAAACCTGAAAAAAATGGCACCATCTGGTAAAAAATAGTAAAAATTTAAAGTTTGAAGCTTTGCCAACAGAATGAAAGCCTCTAACAAAGATTGCATCATTTTATAGTTAAATGGCCCTGAGATTAAAAATTGCAGTTTAAATGGGTTTCAATGGGGAATATTTTTGTCCAAAAGGCGCTGAGAGGAAGTATTTTGTGTACCTAGTGCAAAATAGATTTTATAAAGGAAATGGCGGTGAAATAGTAAAATTCCAATTAAAAATACACACCTGTGCCAAATTGTATGCAGTTAGCATTAACACAGGCAAAGTGATAAAAAAAAGACAAAAATGTCCATAAGAATGCACAAGGGTGAACTACAATCCCATGAAGCATTGTGAATGACAAATTAAAACCGACGGTGAAATATAAAACTACTCATTTAGAGCAGATCCTATTATCTATAGAAGCAATATATTTAAATGTATTGCAAAAGCATTCCCAGAAAATGTAGGTTTATTTCCCCAGTAAGAGCAGATTTTGAGCTCCTCCTGTTGTCTCTCACCATGTTGTGTGTTGGCGCTGAGGATGTCTTGACCCAGCTGTTCTGCGCTGATACCCAGAGTCCTGCAGATCTCCTCTCTGGTGTACGGCTCGGGGTGAAGCACCTCCTCCAGCAGCTCCAGCATCTCCTCCAGACTCGCGCGCAGCTCCTTCTGCAGATCCGCCAGCTTCAGCAGACGCTGCCAGTCCACGCCTCGCGCTTTAGCCAGCATCTGCACACACACACACACACTGCCATCAATACACTCGAGCAAACGTCGGAAATTAGGATGGGAACTAGAAAAACTTTGTGCATTACCATTAATTATTAGTGGCCAGTCACTAAAGCTTAATAACTGCTTCTGGATTTATAGATCTATAGATTTAAATCTGGTGCCAATTTTGGGGTCAATTTCAAGTAATTTGATGGCAGACCAAATTTCTGAGAGTTACTTCAGCAACTGCAGATTAATAAAACTGTTATTATTATTATTGCCCTTAAAATAACACATATTTGGTTGCAGTGCCACCTACTGTAAAATAATGTTAAATGTACTCAGTCTTTGAGATACTTTTAAATTCACCACTGGGGTCTCATAACCAAACATCCAAAGTGTTCACTATTATGATTAAAACTACAGAATATATACACGACTGTTCAACAGTTTGGGATCAGAAAGGGTGCATTAAATCGATCAAAAAGATACAGTGAAGACATTTACGTTACAAAGACTTCTGTTTCAAATAAATGCTTTCTATTCAAAGAATCCTAAAAAAAATGCATCAGTTTCCACAATAAAAAAAAATAAAAAAACGTTTAGCAGCACATCTGTTTTCAACATTGATAATAATCAGAAATGTGTCTTGAGCAGCAAATCACCATATTAGAATGATTTCTGAAGGATCATGACACTGAATGAGTAATGATGCTGAATATTCTCAGATTTGAGCACAGGAGTAAAATGCATTTTAAAACATATTACAATAGAAAACAATTATTTTAAATTGTAATTATATTTCACAATATTATTTTTAATTTTTACTGTATATCTGATCAAAGAAATGCAGCCTTGGTGAGCAGAAGAGACTTATTCCAAAACCCCCAAACTTTTAAACTGTAGTGTACTTTTTTTGGTGAACTTGCAAAAAAAATCTTATCAAAACCAAAGACTAAACTTTCATTCTAGATGTGTTTTTTTTAAGCTATTATTCTAGAAACATCCCTGACGTTCAGACCTTTGTGGCAATGCGGCACTCCACCACCCTCATGTTGAAGTGAGACGAGGCCGCCTTGTTCATCTCCACACAACAGTTGGCGATTACAAAGAACGCCCCATCGGGCAACCTCACGTCTGTGGCTCGCAGCGGGTTAAACTCGATCAGCTTTGCCTTGACGGAAAAACGTCAAATCACGCTAAATCCTCATAAACATATTTGTAATGTAGATGCATAGTGTTAAAAATGTCAGTGGGTTAATAACAAATAATTTTTTTTTTTTTTATTCTACATTAAACACATGTACCTTAGAAATGTACTCTTTGTATTCATGTAGGTTTTAAATGGTAAAATAATAACTTGTATACAATCTTCAAAAAAGAAGAAGAAAAATGTCATGTGGTGTAACCAAAAATATTCTAATAAAATAACACATTTTCTTTAAACCTTGAATACATGTGACACATTTTAAACATAACTTTAAAAACGTTTTTTAAATATATTTTTTTCAAAGTAAAACATTGTCATTTTTTTCATTTAGAAAAGCCAAGTTAGTTATTTTGGTCAATGCACTATATGACATTTTTAACAAGTAACAGCTTAAAAAATCTTTTAATGAGGCATTTTGTCTTCATTATAATATCAAGATGCAACACCCTGACAACTTGACTATTCCCCCAAAAAATATAAAATTAATTTGATGAATTTTAACCTTCATCATATAAAAAAGGTGTATTCGATCACTGTATGTATGTATGCATGTATGAATTGCATTTTTAATGTATTTTTGAAAAAAATAGATGCGATCATACACATTACACACACACACGCACACACACAAAAAAAGCGTCATACCATCGACCCTTCAAAAATAAATCAAATACCACGTATATTGTTAGAAGAAAAATGAAATACACGTGGCTTACTGTTCCCTCCTCGGCCAGGAAAGAAATGGACTGATCCATCCCTCCCCCCTCAGTGCCAATATAGCGCTCACACTTGGCACACGTCTCCGCGAGAGTCACCTGAAATGAAATCAAAGCGAGCACGTCTATGATAAGCAGCAGTTGTATGTAAAGCTGGTTAGAGGATTTACATTAAGGACTACCTTAGAAAAAGACTTCTGATTGGCCTCCATGGTGACCAGACCCGCACAGCACACCAGGGCACTGGAGCTGGAGAGCCCTGAGCTGGCCGGGATAGTCCCGTCTACCACACAACACATCCCTGCCAGTGAAGACAAGCTCAAGTGCTCCTGCAATCACAAGGTCAAGGGTCAAATGACTGATTATAATGCAATAATGCAAACATGCATTATGTGTGTCATTAAACAGCCCACCTGGATTCCTCTCACTCCACAAAGGAAGTAATAGTACCATTGAGGATTATCTCTGTCAATGGTGATGCCATCAACAGACACGTTAAAATCCCTGTAAGAAGGAAAGAAATAAGTGAGTGAGTGAGTGAATAATGAATGAATGAGTTAATAAATTAAGTAAGTTGAGTAAGTGAGTGAGTGAATAAATTAAGCGAATGAATGAGTAAGTGAGTGAATAATGAATAAGTGAATTAATGAATAAGTAAATTAATTAATTAATGAGTGAGTGAATAATGAGTGAGTGAGTGAATTAGTAAGCAAATGAGTAAGTAAATTAATAAATGAGTAAGTGAATATTAATAATTAATGAGTGAGTGAATAAGTGAGTAAATGAATGAATTAATAAATAAATGAGTGAGTGAGTTAATGAGTAAGTGAGCAAATTAAATTAATAAATAAGTGAATGAGTGCGTAAATAATGAATAAATGAGTGAATGAATTAAGTGAGTGAATGAATGGGTGACTGAGTAAGTGTATGAATAAGTGAGTGAATAAGCGAATGAGTAATTGAATTAATAAATTAATAACAATTTGTTGACAAAATGTGACCAATTAAATTGTGAAGAACAGAAGATAAAGAACATTGTTACTCGCTTGTATTTGGGGTCAGTGTTGGTCAGCTGGATTGTTTGGGAGTCACTGACAGAAACGGCAGCAAGAATATTCTGCTCTATTGCCATTGGAAGGACAGCATAGCCACAATAATCAATATGCTCACCTGGAAATGATAAGATTTATGATAAAACATAAAATGCAGTGCTGGTGGTATTCGTTATGTTTACACTTGCTTGCAACCCACCAATCAAATTCACCCTCCCTGGAGCACGAGCGTAGAAGAGAGGAATTTGTCCATATTTTCCATGAAAAGCCTCTTTCAGTTTCTGCAACCTAGCAAAAAGAGGGGAAAGTGTATGTCTAACACAAACCAAAACAAACATGAAAGTTAAAACTAAAAAATAGAATGTAAATCGACGTGACGAGTTGACTCCATTCATTCACAATCGAAGTGTCCCGAACAGTCGCAACTTACCTTTCATTTCCACTGAGCAGCACCTTGATTTTTGGTGGAATTGTGGCCATTGTGCCGTCTTTAATCTTTGTTTTACAGTGAGTAAACTATGCAGGAGTGGACTGAAACCGTACAAGTGCCGTCAGCTGACTGTCATACCCGGAATCATGCGTCTAAAACCTAAACAACACGGAAGAAACTGACACGAATCCGAATCCCTCGAACAGGATTCGGAAACACTCGGAAGGAATCGGAGCTGCGCGCGCACCGTACAGAACGCGCGGCGTGATGTCATAACGCTTTGCCGGCGAGCATTGTGGGTAAGAGTCTCTCTCTCCGGTCAAAATGTCTGACATGGAAGATGATTTCATGTGCGATGATGAAGAGGATTATGACTTGGTACGGCTGTCTAAAATACACTTAACTGTAAATGCATGTAATTCAGTGCTAAGCAAATGTAGCGACATCAGTAAATGTTGTTTAGCCTGTTAATAGGGACTCAATTTCGTAATGGTGTTGTTTAGCAGGTGGCTAGTTTGCTAATACTCTGCAAAGACTAAGTCAACAAATATGACAGCCTTCTTTAAGTTGGTTTATTTGAAGTTTCGTAAGAAATGCGATGTATTTACAAACCTGATTCCTGATGCTGAATCTCTTATGTATCTATTGATAACTTGCAGACTCATGTGAAGTTGACCAAATTATAGCTAATGTACTGCTAGTTATGAAACTGCATGATATCCGATTTCAGTTTGTTGTTAAATAGATTATTACGTAGATATGTATAGATGTACAGTTGTAAATAATCTTAACGTAGGCTAACTATTGTCATGCAGTTGTCATAATCATAACAATCATGCACCATTATGCTGTACAATAACCTTCTAGATGTTTTTCCAGGCAAATACTTGAATGAATCCTTTATGATTATATGATCCTTTAACTGTAATTAACGTTACACATACCATTTGTTTGCTTTCACTTCAGGAATACTCTGAGGACAGCAACTCTGAGCCCAATGTTGATTTGGAGAATCAGTACTACAACTCTAAAGCCCTCAAAGAAGATGATCCTAAAGCAGCCCTGAGCAGCTTTCAGAAGGTTAGACGCTTTCAGTGTCTGCATCCGTACTGTAACTTTGAATAGATGTAATAATCACTATTTTCTGTTTTGCAGGTGCTGGAACTGGAGGGTGAGAAAGGAGAATGGGGCTTTAAAGCACTGAAACAGATGATTAAGATCAACTTCAAACTGGTGTGTAACAATAGTAGCACAATATATTGAATAAGATTTAATAAGTAATATTTATAAATCGTTTTCTTATTCTCCTGTGTTGTCTTTTTAGCAAACCAAATGTTAAATAATACAATAAAAAAACAAGTTAATGATGCACGATAAAATCTGATAACTTGTTTTTTAAATTTTTTATTATTCTTATTTTTACAGACAAATTTTCCTGAAATGATGAACCGGTACAAACAGCTTTTGACATATATTAGGAGTGCTGTCACCAGAAATTACTCTGAGAAATCCATCAACTCTATTCTAGATTATATCTCAACCTCCAAACAGGTATTTAATACATTTTAAACTGCTGTGATCAGTAATATATATATATATAGATATAAATATTAGGGGTGTCGCGATATACCGTTATTGACAATAACCGTGATATTCAAACCATAGAATATCGATATCGTGTTAATTAAGGGTGTGACAATATATCACGATAACTGCAATATTTAAAACGAGTAGTACACATATGATTATATGACACGTAAATAATCCAGGGTCAGCCCAAACTAAGAGAAAATTAAGAAAACATGTTTTTCAAGCCCTCTTGGTTATTTTTGTAAGGATAATGCATATTTATAATGCAATGCTAACCGACATAGCATTTGTAATAAAATAATATTTTTAAAAAAGCCACATCAGTTCACAGAAGGAAGTTATTCAATCACTTGACTGACTCTATAACTCGATTTTGGAGTAAAATATGCTGTTATTATCATAAATTGTATTTTGACGCTGTGCTAAGCTAAAAACGGTTAGCATTTCAGTCTCTTCTAAATGAAATCACGTAGCATCGTCTTAAAAATGTTCCGTAAATCTCACAATTTTATCAGTGATTTAATAAATTCTGGCGATATGACAACAAGCTGCCAAATTTTCTTTTCTCTGTAAATTTTTTTAAATTAGTCTACAATGTTTGAAGTCCAAAGGCTTCATGGACTATGTATTTTAATTTGGGTATGCCATTTCTTAGATTTGGGTTCCAAATGGGGACACAAGTTATCAAGTTAAGCTATTAGTTGTGTTTAAAACTTATTTATAATACTGTTGAACTTGACAGTATTTTCTCTTTCTGTCTCCTATTTCTTAGGCAGTGTCAAAGAAGCCAGAGAAAGCCAGAGTCTCAGTTGTTGTAATTGTTGTATGTAATGGTGTGATTCATTGGTTAAAAAAAAGAAAGCAAAACACAAAATAAACAAACTTATGATGAATTTGACTGATAACATAGTTTTTTAAGGTTTCTGTAGATATCGTAATATATTGTCACTCGAATTATTATGGCCACGATAACCGTGGTGTTAAAAAAACTGATATCGTGACAGCCCTAATACACACACACACACACACTTTATATATAAAAATTAAAGATCATTATGTTATTAAAGATAATAAAGTAATATTTATCTATTTACCTTTTTTTCCAGATGGACTTGCTTCAAGAGTTTTATGAGACCACACTGGATGCTTTAAAAGATGCCAAAAATGACAGACTTTGGTTTAAAACTAACACCAAGGTTTGTACTGTGGCAGTGCATTGTGTATTTAAATGATCTGTTATATATTACAGATATACACTTATGTATCAGGAACAATAATATACACAGTACTATGATAATAATTGTGTCAATGCAATGCCCTTTAATATTGACCAGCAAACTGCAGAAAGAGTGTGTAATTCAAGAATACTGCTAACTTCTGCTCCTCTGTTTCATGTAGTTGGGAAAGTTGTACCTGGAAAGAGAAGAGTTTGGAAAGCTTCAGAAAATCCTTAGGCAATTGCACCAGTCGTGTCAGGTAGAGTAAATGATCAGTGTCGCATAAATAAGAAAACCAAAATGTCAATGTCTTCAAATGTCTAATGTGCTGTTCTGAAACTGATCGGTGTTCTTAACTAGACGGATGACGGAGAGGACGACTTGAAGAAGGGCACTCAGCTGTTGGAGATCTATGCTTTGGAGATTCAGATGTATACGGCACAGAAAAACAACAAGAAACTGAAAGCCCTCTATGAGCAGTCATTACACATTAAATCAGCCATCCCACACCCACTCATCATGGGAGTCATCAGAGGTATTTTACACATTTGTAGTCTATTTTAATACCAAAGATGTAGTTAAGATGAAGACATTTAAAAATATATATATATTTTTTGCTTTGTGCATAATTAGTTTTGGTTTGTTTTATTTATTTTGTACAATTTGAAAGTTTTTTTTTTTGTTTTTTTTTTTTTTTGGGGGGGGGGGGTTGTATAATAACTTTTTTTGTGTGTATTTTTGTTTTTGTGCATAAGAATTTTTGTTTTGTGTACAATTGACCCTTCGCTAAGCCCCGCCCTCCTTAGTTACTGTTGCTACGCCTGTCAAGCTTTCGCGTCTAGCACATATATTACAGTGTGTATGCACCGGTGTCAGACATTCCCAATGAGATAATTAGTAATTTTTGGCGAACATGTAAAATATCTGAGAGAGCAAGACAAAAGGGACTGCAGTATGCATTCGAGGGATATATCCACGACATAATACGCAACCGATTAGAGAATAATTTCATAAAAATTGAAGATAAAGCCTATAGTCGCAGCAGCAGCGCCTCATACGCTGACCATTCAAATGGGAAACACACAAATTTAGGAACAGCTATGTTCGTGCACAGCAGGGTAAGTTCAATGTGAAACTAATCTAATAATTATAAATCAAACAGTTTATCCATAAATCTTGTGGAATAACACTAACACCGGGAGAGCCGCGATCGGATTGGGTTAAAGTTACTCAGTCAGGGGTAGTAGGCCGTCGATTAACAAAATGCTGAAATATATTTTAAAGTATGTCAGTGAGCCTCCCTCTTGTCTTTAAACGTCTTATTTACGTTAAAACGTGCATTATGAACAAAGAACCGTAATTATGTCCAACTTCCAAGCAATATGTGTTTTTGTTAATCCTGTCGACACTTAGTTGTGAATGGGGTCTCCCACACTGCTTGATCCACGCACATCATTTCTCCCCTTGGCTTTTAGATTTTCGGGAAGGAAAAAAATTCCACTCCTCGTCCAAACTTTTAGGATAGTGGGTATCAGATTTGCACAATCGATACGCACAACGCTTCGGCATGTTTCCCTCGCTCAAAAGCTTGCCAGACCTCCCGCGCCTAGTTACGGTTGCTAAGACACGATTGGCCAGTGGCGGTTTTCGGGCGTGGCTTAGCGAAGGGTCAATTGGAGAGTTTGTTTTTGCGTATAAAAAGAATTATTGTTTTTGTTTTATGTACAAATGGAATGTTTGTTTGGTTTGTTTTTGTTTTGTGTTCAATTGGAAATATTTTGTTTTGTGTTCAATTGGATAGTTTGTTTGGTTTGTTTTTTGTGAATAATTGGAAACCAATTTGGTTTGTTTTTTATTTATTTTTTGTGTATAACTGGAAAGTTTCTTTTGTTTATGGTGTACAATTGGAAAGTCCACTAATTTCCTTCGACTTGTGACCTGTTCTCTTCAGAATGTGGTGGTAAAATGCACCTGAGGGAGGGCGAGTTCGAGAAGGCGCATACAGACTTTTTCGAGGCGTTCAAAAACTATGACGAGTCTGGAAGTCCCAGACGAACCACTTGTCTGAAGTACCTGGTCTTGGCCAACATGCTGATGAAGTCTGGAATCAACCCATTTGATTCTCAAGAGGTATAAAGTGGCAGTCATGCACAGGCCCACATGGAATCTATCTAAGGCCATCAGAGAGTTCAGCAGAACCATCAATTACACAATTCTACACATTCTGCATCATTGCATGTTCATATATTAAATATTTTGGTATTTCATTGACCAATAATTATGTTGGACTCTTTCACTTAACATTTCAACTTGAAAAGCAACTTATTTTGCCCCAGAATCAGTGCAGAAAAGCACAACACTGCAGATTCTATGTGGGCCTGGTCATAGCAGGTCAAATTTGTGGTCAATAATATGACAAAAAAACCTAATTCTTTCTATGTGGCTCTGTGACTAGGCAAAACCTTACAAAAATGATCCAGAAATCCTGGCAATGACAAACCTAGTAAGGTAAGCGTGCACAGTACCACTTTTCATTTATTCTCTTCTTTTTTTACTCAATTTTTATGATCCGAATGGATTCATTTTATGGTATTAATTGCTTATAATTTGTCTAGTTCCTACCAAAACAATGACATCACAGAATTTGAGAAAATCCTAAAGACGAATCACAGCAACATAATGGACGACCCCTTCATCAGAGAACATATTGAGGGTCAGTTTGGGGGGCTTTCGGCTTCCTTGTACATATTCTACTTATTTCATAAATCTCACACATCAAAATGTTGGAGTCATATTTTTATTTTTCCTTTTCCCTTCAGAATTGTTACGGAACATAAGAACGCAAGTGCTCATCAAATTGATTAAGCCTTACACTAGGATACACATACCATTTATTTCAAAGGTGAATCTATATTATATTCTAGTTATTATATTATAGTAAATATATTATATTATTATAACATGCTTTCATGTCCCTGGTTTTCTTTAGGAATTGAATATTGATGTTTCAGATGTGGAAAGCTTGCTTGTGCAGTGTATTTTAGACAAGTAAGTTTAATCCATTTTTTATTTAGATTTTTTTTTCATATATATAATATATATTAATCTGATGTTGTACGTCTTTCAGCACAATCAACGGTAGAATTGACCAGGTCAATCAGCTGTTGGAGCTCGATCACCAGAAAAGAGGCGGAGCCAGATACACCGCTCTGGACAGATGGACCAATCAGCTGAACTCTCTCAACCAGGCCATTGTGAGCAAACTGGCTTGATTTGACACTGACGATCCCAGAGAACAAATTCGCTAATCAGGCAGCCGGTCGATTCGAGGCTGTCAGTGACATTAACTACTTTCAAGCCCTTTACTCCCCCGATCACAGATTGACCTGAAGCGGGAGCGTAATTTGGCTAGTTTGTATTTTTACAGCTGTAGTCACTTAAGTCAGTTTTAAATGTCCTTAACAAAGCAGACGTTCCCACCGGATGTCTGCTGTACTGATTTGTTAGGTCTCTAATATGAATATGTTTGCATCACCTGAAAAAAAAGTTAATTCAATAACATATATTGGCACTTGGCAGACATTTTAAATTGTTTGTCTTAAATGGAAAGCGTGAAGACATGCTGTGTGAAATTGAGTCATTTATCTGTTGAACTCTGTCTCTTGTTAGAGTCAGCATGTTTTATTTGGTTTGCATAAGATTCAGTTGAGTTTTATGCTGTTGCACCGCAGCACATGCGTATTGAAAGTGCCGTCATTGCTAGAATTTCTCACCAAACTTTACAGATCTGTTGAAACTTTAATGCTGTCTGAGCTCTTCTGTTTCAATTTTCAACAACAAAAATAAAGAATGCATTTGTTGCTTCAGCGGAAAATGTGTCTGGAATGGTTTATGATTTTATGTGTGATAAGAAATGAAGTTTATCTCAATAACACAGACCAACATTATACAGCTTTCATATACAGACAATATTTCAACTGATTACTAAAACAAAACAAAAAACCTGAATAGACAGATTCATTTTCTTAATCAGATCAGAGCAAATATCATGTATACACTATTTGGCCAAAAGTCCTCAGCTGGAATAACCAATCCCATTAAGTACAATGGGGTTTCACATACATTTGTATGTTTAGGCATTTAACAATAAAACTATTATATTTTAAACAACGTGTTATGTAAACAATATATAATATAAAGTATACAAAAAATTATACATATGTAAACCAAATGAATGTATATCATCTATATAATTTTATAAACAAAATATTATTAAGAATTAATTACAATGAGATTTCACTTACGTTTGCGTGTTTTGGAACTTTCCAATTATTTTATATTTAATGCTAATATAAATATTACATGAACACACCCAATCCTTATAAATTGCATATGCAACCTAAAAAAATATATAATAATGTTATTATTACTACTATTACTTTTATTGTGAATAATATATTTCCGTGATTGAGGAATACATTTCTGTCAAAAAGAGCTGTAATTTTGGTTGACATTTGATATGCCGTAACCATTGGCTGTAACGTTCACGTGACGTCGTCCGTCCCGTCAGCCAATCAGAATCCAGGACTTTTGCCGCTGTTTAGAGCGCCATGTTTCAATGGACAGATTCTATATCAACATATTTCCTGTAATATCGCTTTTAGTCCGCATTAAACGAATTTTCCCATCTGATTCTGTAACGGCTGAACAGACTTTCGCTGACCGTTTATTTGTCATGCTCGTGTCATTTCAAATCAATATTGAGGTTGTGAGTCACCGAGACACTGTAATGTTCCTCACATAATCACTTTATTTCGGATTATTGTGTTAATGTAACACTGCGGCGACTATTGAAAGACTTTAAAGGTAAGAAGAGACTATTTAAACACACATACCGTTTGTATAGTGTTAAATTAAATGCATTTCTGCTGCGACAGTCCGAATAATGTGTTATGGGTTGCAAAGAAACTATTAACAATGTTTTATGATGCTAATTTACATACGCACCAGCATATATATAACGTTTTATATATATATATATATATATATATATATATATATATATATATAGGAAAGCAGTTGGTTTCGTTTGTTATGAGTTCGACTGGTTAAATGAAGTGGTTGCTGGTTATGTCCTGTCTCCTCTCAGGTCAGCAGGATGTCCATTGATTTTGACAGTGCTGCTTTACAGACCCAGCAGGAGGAAGAGGAGTATGATCAGGAAGACTACGCCAGAGAACAAGAGGTATCTGTCCCGTTACTGAACACTGCAGTTATTTCACAGTATACACAAACACACACACCAAACTCGCACCTGTCATCAGTAGAGAAATTCATATACTGCAGACAAAAAAAACAAAAAATTCAGATAAATTGTGTGCAGGAACATCAAGGGCTGGTTATTTTAATCTAGTAGATTAAAAGTTTTAAATTAGACCTGTCAGTGATATTATGAATGATATTTATCTGAATTTTGGCTGTTCAGGCTATATCATAGTTTTGACTTTTCAACTTATAAATATGACTTATGCTGCATCCGAAATCAAATACTTTCCTACTATGTAGTGTGCGAAAACAGTACGCCAACATAGTAATATGTCCGAATACATAGAAACAGTAGGTGAGGTTCTAAAGAGCACATTCGATAGACACTTTACTATCCCATGAGGCCACAGGAGAAGATTTGAAAAAACAAAACAATTATTAGGCTTTAAACAACAAAACAATCAACATACACTTTGAAGCCAAGCGAGCAAAGATTACGCACATAAAAAAACAACATTCACAAAAATACAAGACCTTTGTATCATTCAACGGGAGAAGATTTATGAATGGCAGTGAAGCGACGAAACTGACTGGTAGGTCACGTGACAACATGGCGGACGTAGTACATCTGAATTTCATTCATACTACCCTTATTGATTCTAAATAGGACATACTTTTAACTATCGCAAAGTACATTTAAATGTTGTACCTACTCAGACAGCATGCGATTTCAGGCGCAATGTTAGTTAGTGTCATAATTTCATGAAAGTTAGTGTCAAACTTTTTATGTCATAATTCTAATTTACATAATATAATCAGAAATAGACTCCTGTGATTCCATTAATAAACAATGCATCTTTCACTCTGTTAATGTTTGTGTACTTCACATGTAAATCATTGATTGCACATGCTATACTTTAACTATTTTCAGTATTTTCAACTAGTTTCACACTGTAGGATTTTGGCAATGATTTGTCCATCTGAGACAAATTTTAAGAATCTTTAAAGAGTCCTCAGTTCCTAGGCCAAAATCTGAAGTCTTTGATCTTTAGATTGACATGTTCACCGACAGCCGATTAATGGGCGGGTGCGATCAAATTTTATTGACGAAATTTTGGCACCATCAGAAGATTTTACGCACAGTCCTGCAGTGTGACTTCCCCTACAACAACCATCAAATCCAAATCAAATAGGAGCGCAGATCCTGATGACGCAACTAGTGAGACAACAACAAACCACCACTTGGTCCACACCCACACCTCGTCTTCATTTTTCTCCGGTTTTCTTTTCAAGACATCCCATGATCAAAATTAGAGATTGTTTTTGTTTGCAAGCCATCATTTCAATCCCGCGTGTAAATGCAGCTCACGTCACCGAACGTGTCACGGACTGATGATGTTAAACTCTGGACGGGTTTTCTTGCATCTTCTTGTCTGTCAAACAGTCTGACATTACTGACAGAGATCCTACAGTGTAACACGGCTTACAGTGAGAACTGTACAGCTTACAGTCTGACAAGCAACAGTCATAAATAAATATTATTGGTGGTGGTTGAGGAGATTTCCCCCTTCCATATGTAACTTTGAGTACTTTGAGTACCCAGAAAAGCGCTATATAAATGTAACGTATTATTATTATTATAAATCGTACAGTGTGCAACCGGCAGTGTTATTACTTTATCTATCTATTTCTTTATCACAATGTATGACTCTTTAAGTTAAAGGATCTAATGGCTTTCAATAACAACCTGTGTGTTTTACTTAAACACACATTTATTTTCTTTGTTTTTATATTTAATTTGATAATCATTACTCATTTATGTAGTTGTCATTTGACTTATCATTTATTCATATTATTATTATTTGATTTACATAATTTATACATTTTTATCATTTAATCATTTTGTTATTGTTATTCATGTAATTTATGTTTTTATATTTTATATTACTTATTCTTTATTTTCTATTGTTGTTTAAATCTTATGATTGTGTGGTTTGAAGGGATGTTTGTCTTCACGAGGAGGAGATAAGAGAATGTCTCTATTTCAAGGTTTTTAACGTCATAGGACGATGTTGTGAAGGAGTACTTTTTAAAATTGTTTTTTTCTTGGTATAACAACACTTGTTGGAGTTGTACTGGTCAGACGAAGTCAGAGCATTGAGTAGTGTAACAATTATACAAAGTCTGAGCAGTGAACATTGAAACATACACGACGACAGCAAGATTATTCAATAAAACTCTGCTCTTTTTATTATCATCACTTTGTCTCCTGCTTCTGCTCTTCCCAGGCGTCCGGGGTCGGATCTGATATTCCTGACATGGAGATCCATCCGATCTAACATTTTGGCACTATCTAACAAAGTGAAGAGAATGCTAAATTGTGATTTAAAAAAAGAGGGAAAATGGTGACCAGTTGCTGCATTTAAACACACTTCCCATTATACACTATTGTTCAAACGTTTGTGGTTGGTAAGAATTTTCTTTTTTTGAAAGAAATGGATATTCAGCAGGGATGCATTAAATTGATTTAAAGGTGACAGCAAAGACGTTTTTAATTTTGTAAAGAAAAAAACTTTTTTTTTAAATAGATGCTGTTCTTTTGAACTTTCTATTAATAAAAATAATCCTGAAAAATCATCACCATTATTTCCACAAAAATATGAAGCAGCACAGCTGTTGTTTCAAGAAATGTTTCTTGAGCAGCAAATCATCATATTAGACTGATTTCTGAAGGTTCATGTGACACTGAAGACTGGAGTAATGATGCTGAAAATTCAGCTTTGATCGCCGGAATAAATTACATTTTAAAATATATACCTCCACTGAGAGGGTACATGGATGACGTTACCGCCATACTCCAGACAGCTCCATGCACTGTGAGACTGCTTAAGAGGTTTGATGAACTCGTGGAGTGGGCAAGATTGAGAATCAAGCCCTCAAAGTCACGAAGCTTGTCCCTTCAGAAAGGGGTCAGGAGTGACCGCACCATCTTTAGTGCTGGCGGTGAGGAAATCCCCTTGTTGTCTAGCCAGCCTGTCCGGAGCCTTGGCCGAATCTACTCTGCAGATCTCACGGATAAACAGATGGGGAATGTGGTGAAGAAACAGCTGGCAGGTGGCCTCGCCAGGATCACCCTCAGTCAGCTCCCAGGCAAATACAAGGTTTGGTGTTACCAATTCACGCTGTACCAGAGGATAATGTGGCCACTCAAGATGAGCGAAGTTCCCTCCTCCACAGTGAGCAAGTTGGATAGCTTGGCAAACTCGTACATCAGGAAATGGCTCGGGCTACCAAGATGCTTTTCTGATTTGGGTCTCTTTGGCAAGACCAAGCTCCAGCTGCCCCTGCGTTCCATCAGCGGGGGATATAAGCAGGAGGAGGTGCGGTTGATCATGGAGCTAAGAGAGTCCACAGACCATCTGGTGAGAGCTGCGGATGCCCAGGTTTTAACCTGGAGAAAATGGAAGGCCAAGGAGGAAGTTGACCTGGCAATAAGTAGGCTGCAACACAGGGAGGGGGTTGGCAGAGTACAGGACGGCCGGGCAGGCCTCGGTTGGGGACAGGCCCCCCTCTTCTGGTCGAATGCATCTAAAGAAGAGAGGAAGGCCATGGTGGCAGCAGAGGTGATGAGAGCTGAACACGAGAGACTTACCATCAAAGCGGTGTCCCAGGGCCAACAGGGAGGCTGGCTGTCGTGGGAAGGCCTTCTAGACAGGCAGCTGGCTTGGTCTGACATGTGGAAGATTCCACAGGCCAGGCTAAGTTTTCTCGTCAGAGCAGCATATGACACCTTACCTTGCCCCCGCAACCTCCACCGATGGTTTGGCAACGAGGAATCTTGCCTCCTGTGTAACACTGCCAATGCGAGCTTCCAACACATCATGACTGGCTGCAAGACAGCGTTGGCACAAGGGCGCTACAGGTGGAGGCACGACCTGGTGCTGAAGAAGCTTGCTGAGGTAGTGGAAATATGCAGGCAGGAAGCGAATAGCAGGCCCCCGGCCCTAACCGCACATTCCATCCAGTTCGCGAGGGCTGGGGAGAGGGGTAACACCCACCACCAGAAAGACACAGGAAGACTCCTCACACCAGGCAAGGGGTGGATGCTAGCAGTCGACCTTGGGAAGCAGCTCCATTTTCCCAGGGAGATAGTGGAAACGTCTTTGCGTCCAGACCTTGTGATGTGGTCTGCTGCTTGCAAGTTTGTCCTGATGGTGGAGCTCACAGTCCCATGGGAAGGAGGACTTGAAGCTGCCAATGAGCGGAAGTGGGCCAAATATTCTGAACTGGCTGCAGAGTGCAGGGAGGCTGGTTGGAGGGCAGTCACATACCCTGTGGAGGTGGGGTGCCGGGGGTTTGTGGGCTCCTCAACCTCTCGTCTGCTCCGCGACATGGGTGTAACAGGCATAAGGCACCGGAAAGCCATGAAAGAGCTGGCAGAAGAGGCTGAAAGAGGCAATTTCTGGCTGTGGCTGAGAAGGAAGGCAAAGAGTTGGGGTCCAGTCTCCACCTAGGGCATCAGCAGGGGGTGGCAGGGAGAAATCCCTGTCATCGCTCCGCCACCATGAGATGTACTGGGGTTAAAGGAGCGAAACATCCGTGACTGGTGGTCCCCAGCTGATGACCCATAAATGCCCTCTGTAGTGTTCCCCAACATGTACACCTTCGGTACATCTTAATCTCTTAGGCACCGGTGGAGGTGCGACAGGCAGAAATGCCCAGCAGGTTTCACCATCTACCTGTATGTTAAACTCCAAATAGAAAACAGTTATTTTAAAATGTAATTATATTTCACAATATTACTGTTGTTTAGTGTATTTGTAGTCAAATAAATGCAGCCTTGGTGAGCAGACTTTTGAACAGTTTATATATATATATATATATATATATATATATATATATATATATATATATATATACGAATGTATTCATAACATCATATTGTGTTCAGGCGTATATGAATATATATATATATATTACACAGACATACAAAGTATACATGCGTCTTTGGACACATTTTTACGGGCCAAGCACTGAAAGTGCGGAGGCACCTCTTGAAATCGTTGACGTTCTTATTATTCTTCCTCTTCTTCTTCCGTATCGAAGTCTATGGCAGCTCTTAGAACTGCTTGCAGGAAAGTTATGAAATTTGACACACTGATAGAGGACAGTCTGAATAGTCACCATAGCAAATTTGGAGTTTGAACTCTTACTCTAGCGCCACCAACTGTCATGTTTATGCTAATAACTTTTGAACCATAAGGGCTAGAAACAAAATTCCTTAGAATTTAAAAAATAGATTGAAAAAGACGCTTCGATTGCATAATATGACGTCATTTTCCGTTACCTACTTTTTCAAACTCGTCCTAGACAGTTGCTCCGATTTTCACGAAAATTAAACGAGATCATCTTCAGACTTCCAAAAAGTTATGGAATTCAAGTTGATTTTCAAACCGTTCTTGAATACCACGCAAACAAATTTTACGTAGCGCTTGCAAAAATAGATGTAAGGCTGTATCTCCGCAATGCTTTATTGTATTCAGACCAAACTTGGTACATGTCATCACAAGCAGGACCTGATGCGACATGCTGCGTTTCGGCACAGCGCCACCTACTGGTCTGGAGATACGAAAAATGGCCATTTTTGGTTATAACCTCCAAACGGTTTGTCCAGTCAGGGCGTCATGCCGAGTCGACTGATATCCAATTTTTTCATATAGGCCATTTTGAATTTTGTTCTAAAATGCTGTATTATGAACGCATGTATTATTACGAAATCTGGTATGGATCATCGGCAGGATACTCTGAAAGAGTCTGAGAAGTTTCAGACCAGCGCCACCCAGTGGTGAAAAAAAAGATTTACATGCTTATAACTTTGGATTTGGTTGACTTATTTTCACGGGAGTCATCTCCTTACATTCATGAATCCTTGCCGAGTCTAACGATACCAAACATTCTAGGTTTTGCCTTATGGTTAGCACAATGTTGTAAATTAGCGCTAAATAAACATTTGCCAATATCTTCGAAAACAGTTAGACCGATCGAGACGAAAGTTCACGAAACCAGCGTCAGAAGTTTGGAAACATAGGTCGTTGGCTATATGCTAATGCCCAAATGTCAAAATGTTAATAGTAAGTGGCATGAAAATGCAAACAAAATCAGGTGGGTCATTTTTTATGTGTTTATACTCCAAAACAAAATGAGATATTTTCACCAAATTCGACACACACATGTATGGGCTCACTCTGAGAACACATAAAAAAAGCGGTGGAACTGCACCACTTGGTGGCGCTATAATACAACAAAAAAAGGACATTTCCATTAATTACAATATGATATCATGATATTAAATGCAACACTTTACGAATGCATTGGTGTACCATTACAAAACTCTGTATGTGTCTTGATAATCCATTAAATCATACTTTTAGTTACTGGGTATATATGATTTTTCAGCCATTTTGCCTAAAATCATTTTTAAATATCTTTCATTTCTCATTGTTGCAGTTGGTCTGACACTCTCAGCCATGTTGGTATGTCTTATTGTCTTCTTTGCGCTTGGCCCGATAATTTCTGCTTGCAGCTATATTTAATTTTTATATCTGCTAAAAGTTATTTTGACAGCTTTTAGAAAAGACTTCAAAGCTTAAAGATATTTGATCATTTTTGTATGTCTTCAATATTGGGCACTGTAATGCTGATCAAGTCCTTCTGTCTGTAAAATTCTGTGATATGGCCTGCATGCTCTGTAACCATTAATATGTGCTGTAAGTAATGGAAGAGTTAGATTTAGTGTTTTCTTGTGATTTTTGTTTCAGCGTTAGCAAAAAATAGGGCCTTACAGCTGAATTTTACTGTAGTCACCCGGGCCACATTTGTTGAATAAGACTTCCTCATGGTTATTCATATTAGTAGTTAAAGATTCTTCTGTTTTCGGCCACATGCAGTAACGGTGTTTATTTTTAAAGGGCAGATCTTCTCCAATCAGAAACGTGTGTGTGTTTTGACTCACCTCACAGCTATCAGCTCCATGAATGAACATTGGCTGCCATTGGTGCAAGTGCAATGCAGTCAGGTGTGTTTGCTGTGTTTCCACTGCCCTACATACTCAGAGCTCTTGACTGAGAGATAATGAGAGATTCTGTCTCTGGCTAAACGTTTGCACTGAATGGAGGGAGAATTGTAGCCACTTTTCATATGGATTAGAATGGGAAAGTAATAGTATGAGGAGAATGGAACCATCGATTTTGATGTGCATCACATGCATTGTCATTTTCACCGGCTGTTTGTCTTTTTTGTCCATCAGAGGAGGAATGTTTCTGCTCCAGTTAACTGAAGCATATTTTCTGACCCCCACAATGGGCCGACCTCAGCCTGGACAAACAAGGATTGCTTAGTTCCTAGTTTTCTGCTTTCTTTTTTCATATGACTCACACTGCTGAAATCCAGCATTGCACACAATACTCCTTCAGTATGTCATTGAGTTCAAGAGCTCCTGCAGTAGCTGTCGTAGTAGTGTAAATGCGGGAAAGTTTCATTTCCGAGGGAACGTTTCAGGATGTGCGAGTCATCCAGCAGGAGTTATGGAGGGTGAGTTTGACGGTCTGTCCTCTGATCTGTTTTATCATGAGTTGCTGAAAGTTAAGTGTGCTAGGCTCCTTTAAGATTCCTCAGGGCCATGTGTTGGTGTGAGAGTTCAGCATGTCTGTAACCGGGCGGGTGTGTTTTTGTAAACGGTTGCTACGGGCCCTGCGCTGAATCAGTTGCTTGCACATGCTTGTTTCATTTCTTATAGTTTCAGTGTGTTTCCCTTTAAACTCAATGTTGTATTGATGTCAGCTGATTTTACAAGCAAAGAAAGTTGTCATGGCCAAACTCACAAAGATTTGGTCTGAATAGCACAGAATGTCTTTTTTTCTGACTTTCACAAATTTTGTTTGTGGAAAAACATAAAAATATACAGTTATAGTTTAATTTTTATTCATTTAATTTAGTTGATTAGTTTGGAATCAACTGTAATTAGCTTTGTTTTACTTCAGATGACAAGGAAATTTCCATTTAAATTGATATTAAAAAGCTAATCACAACACTCCTCTCTAGAATGGCTCTTATCTGTACCTAACACTGATAATCACATTGTCATAGAATTATTGATATGTATTTGGTTTTAAATAGTAAAATATTGTTAAACGAATAAAGGAAAGTTGTCATATTTTAAAAGAATTCGGGTCTCCTCAAGTCGATTCGGTAAAAGCACATTTAGTTAAAATTAGCCAAGATCCAAAGCTACTAATCTCCAGTCTGACCTTGGGTTTTCGCATCCAAGTGGACCTGAGAAGACCTTGCGCCTTGGCAGTCTGGCAGAGGTGAAAAGGCCTCATGGCTACGGTTCTGAATGATGGGTTTCTTGTTTTAGCTGCACAAGCTCCTGACTGATCTCCCTGATGATATGCTGGATGACAGTGGTGACTGCTCCTCACCTGAGCTCCACCGCTCCACCTGCAGTCACCCAGAAGACAACAACAGGTACACGGCACATACCAAAACTACTGCTTTACTGAGTTCTCGGTATTAGCTAATACATTTTTCTGAATGGCCGATAAGTGTTGGAAGCAGGACTTTTATTTTGTCCCACTGGCTGAGCGCACAAGACACACAAGAGCTCCCATTCTCCATCTTCATTACTTTACTGGTCTAATAAATGTCGGCATTCAGAAAACACATTTTAATATATTTAACATTATAATGTCTAATAAAAATGTACTGACTCAAACCTCATAAACTTGCAGTTCAAATTGTTTGATATTGTGCGCAGCCTGAATATAAACTGCATTACTGATTACTTTTTTACTTACTAAATCCTATATCAACCTCAACCAAGGATAGACATGAAACTGCTCTTTGAATTTTTTCAAATAAATAATATAAAATGGCATAAATCATTCTTGAACTGACCAGAGTATTTCAAGGGAGAAGGTTACATTAAAGCATACATGTTAACATTAGACGTCAAATTTTGTATGTTAAATCCACTATTGTTTTATATAGAATTGTTCTATAGATTCTACAGTATTTAATGCAATTACATAAGAAGTAACTGTAATTAATTACAAAAAAATTAAGAGTAAACCCTTACTTTAGTTTTTCAAGGGAAAAGTAATTAAATGACAGTAATTAGATTACTTAGTAATGCATTACACCCAACACTGATGGTGCGTGACTTCCCAGGGCACGGTTGGTTCAAATGTCTGCTTTATTTATTCTTGATTTATTTATTTATTTATTTATGAAACTAATAGGATTATAGAATCAAGAAGTTGCCATCTGAAGTATAAATCTGTTTATTTTATAGATAATTTGTATCGATTTTTTTAAATTATTTTTACATTTTAGTAAATATTGTGTAATATAAATTTAATTGCAGAAATTATGCATGTGTTATTTACTAGCCTATATTTAAATAAATTAGAGCAATGTCATACAGTCCTATATCTGCTTTATATCTGCCATCAGCCTCCCTGCTCTCTAAGATCCAAAAATCCATATCGGCCAACCTATAATCAAAACACCCTTATGCAACACTTGACTCAAATACCTGTTTAATAAAACATAATGTATGTAAATGTATTGGGTTGTCTGTTTGTCTTTCAGACCGCAGCAAGCCTGGAATGTGCCACAATGGGAGAATCCAAGACCTTCCCATGAGGAAGTGAGTTTATCAGTTTAATTCTGAGGGTCATTGAAAGGAGGAAAACGGTCATGTAAAACTAAATTACGGCTGTGGAATTTAATATACTATAACAAGTTTGTTTTTCTTGCATGTGTTACAGCACTATGAAGAGCACGATCAAGGCTCTTATCATGAGGACTACAGTTATAGGAGTCTCACGTCTCAGACCAACGGTCACCCTCATCACCTCCAGACCGGGACAGAACATTTACCCACCGGCTGGGACCCGCAGAACGGACAGAACCACCAGTACCAGAGAGGAGACTATGCACACTCATCCACAGGCACGGACGAGTCCCACGCCACCGACTTCTCCACTGGGGACGGGCCGGAGCAGGACACGTACACTCATAATGCTCTTCATCACGGGGCAGTTTACCAGGGAGACGAGGCCCAGGGCCATGGAGAGCATAACGACATCAGAATCCGCTTTCAGGTGAATGTCTGCAGCCGATCTTTACTTCATTTATTAAAAATTGTTTGGCCAATTTATAATTTTGCACATTTGTTGAAGGTTTTTGATAATGGAGGAGCTGGGAATAAACCCACTGACCACTACAAGGCCAGTTACCACCCACATCAACCTCCAAATCAGCCAAAGATGTTCAATCCTCAAGTGAGCAGTCAGAATGGCCACTTTGACCAGCTTCAGAGGGACTTCCTGGACTCAACACAGAGTGAGATACCGTTATACACTACTGTTCAAAAGTTTGGGGTCAGTGAGAGTTAAGGTTTTTGAAAGAAGTCTCTTCTGCTCACCAAGGCTTCATTTATTTGAAGTAAAAACAGCAATATAGGGAAAAATTATTACAATTCAAAATAACTGTTTTCTGTTTTAATTTTAAAATGTAATTGATTCCTGTGATCAAAGCTGTATTTTCTGCATCATTACTCCAGTCTTCAGTGTCACGTGATCCTTCAGAATTATTTTTTTCAGGAGTCTTTGATGAAGAGAAAGTAACTACATTTATTTGAAATAGAAATCTTTTGTAACAATGGAAAAGTCTTTACTTCCACTGTTAATGAATTAAAGGATTCATTTCATTAAAAAAAAATCTTACTGACCCCAAACTTTTAAACTGTGGTCTAATTAATATAATCTAAAATTGATTGAAAACAGATATTTGTAATGACTATGTTAGTAGTATTTCAGGATACTGAAGTGTGTTGTATGAATGTTGTTCAGATACATCAGAAGGTCAGCAGCTGTCGCAGCTACAGATTTTAAACCGAGCTCAATCCAGACAGATCGAGGAGCTGGAACAGAAACTAGAGGACTGCAGGAGGAGGATGAGATATCTGGAGCACCAGTTCGCCATCGTCAAAGGTCAGATTTATAAGATTAATGCCGTTTTAAAATCAGGTCTGAAATGAGCTTCAAAAAGTTATTAGCCCTTATAATGCATAAAAAACTGTATACTATTTTGATATTCTGGGTCAGTTTTGAAAAATGTGAAAACATTTTAAAAGTTTTGCATGTTACAGTGTTATTACAATACATACTTTTGAATTAAAAACTTTGGATATTGAAATTATACACGAAACCAAAACGCATCTTAATACCAGCTGTTTTAATACTGTTTGTTTCCATCAAGATGAGAAGGACGGACTGACGGTATCACTGAAGGAGTCCAGCGCTCTGGTAGAAGAGGCGAAAGAGAGAGAAGCTCAGCTGCAGGGGAGAATCGGGTCTCTGGAGAAACAGATTCAGTCTCTGACAGACAGAGAGCAAGAGGTACGAGCTCATGGTTTCCTTATGCACAACATGAGCAAGTCAAATTAAAATCATGCATTTAGGGCTTGTTAAAATAGTCTAAAGCGCTAAAACACTGTGAGAACCCTTGTAAGAGAGGAAACATGTGCGTACACAGAGCATAAAGCAGCAGCGTGTGGCCGAGGCTGCGATGGACAGCATGAAGCAGCAGATGATGGAGCTGTGTCGCTCGGACACTCTCACGCGAACACGTGAGCAGCACGATAGGGACACAGCCGCCATCCGGGAGCAGTCTGAAGCCAGACTGCTCACACTTCAGCAGAAACTAGACGCCCAATCACAGAGTCTGAATGAGCAGGTCAGAGATATGTAGATATGAATTATTCCTGAGTGCAGATTAACCCCTTACAGGCGGTGTTCACCAGAGGGCAGTGCAGGCCTGTGTTTTTCACACTGTGTGTGTTCCTCAGGCTGAGGCACGCCAGCGTTTGCTGGATCAGGTCCGGCAGCTGGAGCGCCAGAGGGAAGAGGATCAGGTGGACCGAGCCTCTGTGATCAACACCCTCACACAGCGCCTGGAGGAGAGCCAGCAGCAGTGTGCCAAACTACTCCACACTGGTATGTGGCATCCCACGTGCTTCTGTTTATGCTTACTGTTGTGATTGCTGGAGTCTCATGGGTAATCAAATGGGCCAGTAATCTTTTTCTCTTGCAGTTAAAACAGTTTAAGCCTTACTGCAAACTGCAAAGACTCAAATACATATAAGTATAAATAAGTATGTTTTATTACAATTATTATATTTTATATTTTAAAATATTTTTTTTACTCATGTTCCCTATATTTTTTTTTTTATATTAATTATTTGAAATATTTTATTATATTTGTGTTGTTGTTTAATTAGTCAAGTATAATATTTTATTGCAATTATTATATTTAAAAATAAGTATTATAATGAAAAAATAAAGAGTTAATTTCTTTAATTTTATCTTAATTTATATTATTTTATCTTTAATTTTATATTATAATATTATACTATTATATTTAACTATTTATTTTTAATTCTTATTTTCAAAGAGTTCATATTCTTTACTTCTGTACCATTTTATTTTCCCCCAGAAATCAATTTATAAGGTTTCTTAAAGTGAAAACTCTTTTGTTTTCAAATAAAGGAAAATCATGTTTTTAGTGTCCTCTTAATGAATGCTCAGAGGAAGTTTGGTCTCCCACATGCCAGTTAGCATTTTCCCAAAGCATCTTCTGTTCTCTGCAGGCTCTCTACAGGAGATGAGCCAGTTACAGATGAAGCTTCAGCAGACCCAGTCTGCTCGCATCATCAGTGAAGACATCAGCAAAACCCTGCAGGTCAGTCAATCCACTGCTGTTTGAAAAGATTTCAACTCATGGGAAACTGAAGCTGTCCTTAATACGGCTACAAACAGAGCCTGTTTGTTTCATCTCTTAACAGGAAGAGTTGACTGAACTGAAGGAGCAGATAAATCTCTATGAGTCTGCCATTAAACATGGAGCCCTTTCATTAGAGTCTAATAGAGACTGGGAGAACCATCTGTCTGAGTCCTACATGGACCTGGGGATCAAGAAGTCCAAGTGGAGAAATGGACGCATCCACAGGTAACGTTATATTGTACAACAATGATCCAAACTGCGTTGCTGCATTGTATATTGTAAAATCGTATTATCATAACTTTGTTCCAGCACACCTCAGATTGCAGAAGCAGGAGAGTCTAACCTGCTGAAGGAGGACGTGGTGCGAGAGCTGAAGAGCGAGTTGCAGCGCTGCCTCGGTCACCTGAAGACCAAGCGCCTGAAGATCTCTGAGCTGCAAGAGGAGCTGCGACGCTCCCAGAGCAGAGCAGAGCAGATGCAGACGCAGATAGAGCAGGCCGAGAAGACCTCGCGAGACTCTGAGGTCTGACCTACAGCAGATCAACCTGTGTGCTCAATCTGCTGTGCTGGATGCTAGACTTACACTTTCTGCTTTAATACAGGTGCTGGAGAAACACCCTCACAAAGACCTCATCAGACTGCAGGAGGAGCGGAAGGTCCTGCAGGAGAGAGTGGAGGTCAGGATACCTTTGGGTCCCGTTGTATCTTCACAGAGTTAGAGGACTTCTGTCTGGAGCAGTGTTATTGTTAACTAAAAATAACTAAAATAATTGACTGAATATAATAGATGATATTATAGATAACTTCTATACTATAGATGAACATTTTTAACTTAAACTAGAAAATTTGATATGGTTGGCCTTGGTTTAAGTTCAAGTATGAGAAACTATTGAAACTGAAATAAAAATAACTGTAATGTTTTGTATAAATGTATGTAAAAAGAAATGTTTAGAGAGAAAAATCTCTAAACATTTAGATAAAATAAATTGAAGTTAAATAGAAATATTTAAAAAATATATATATGTATTCAATATAAAAAAAACATTTATTGTCAAATAAATGAAGAATTCAAATCAAATAAAAAAATGTAGGAATAAATCTAAACATGATAAAGATAAACATTTTAAAATAATCAAAAACTTACACCTTGATATAAAGAAAAAAATCACGAAACAAATTGAAAATATAAATATTCGATTCAGCAACAAATTAGAATGGTGATAATATAAATGCATAAATATATTTTGGCCTTTTGTCATTTATTGATACAGACATGAAATGATGGGGTGAAAAGTGTTGTTTTCATTAAATAAAACTATTAAAATAATTTTTGTTAATTGAAATAAAGAAAAAAATAAAGAAAAATTAGTAATGTTGCCTTGGAGTTTGTTGAGGTACTGACATTATTAAAACTGAAATAAAAAAATAATAATTTAAGTGACGAAAGCACATAGCAAAATGATTAAAACTTAAAATAAAATAAAATCGAATTCTAAATATTATTAAGGACTATACTAGTTTAAAAATAATACTACAATGACACTGGTCTTGATCTAATTGCTCTAAAAGAAGTCATTATTTAATTAGCTAGTTGTTGGACGACTCTCCTGACCCATCTCTATTGTGAACTGCAGGCTCTGGAGAAGAGGAATCAGGATCTGAAGCAGAGTGAAGAGAAGGTGAAGGCCGCCAACTCTGAGCTCTGCACCAAGATGAGAGAGATGATCCAGGAGCTGGACCAGGAGAAGCAGGAAGCAGCAGAGAGGTCACATTCATTCATTTTGCTAAGGGCTTAATCAAGTGAAAGTTAATTTGACGCTAGCGCACCGTCTGTTGAGTTTCATTTCTGAAATGCTTTGTGTGTGCAGATATGAGCGGACTCAGCAGCAGTACAGGGATGATGTGGTGAACCGTGTCCGTGAGGAGCTCATGCAAGAGCACACGGCTCACATAGAGCAACTCACCAGCCAGCATCTGCAGCACATCCAACAGCTCCAGTACTTCACCTTTAACCTACAACCAGTCTATTACTTCATGATGGATTACAATACATCCTTTATAAAGCATGCAGAAGCATAACCGCTGACTTTCATTATCCCCGGGTCCTTCCACAGGTCAAAGCTGGCTGATCTCAGTCAGGAGGTGTTAGCTGTGCAGGAATGCTACATTTCTGTTTGCAAAGAGAAGGACAAGCTGGAGGAAAACCTCCAAAACAAGCTTGAAGAAGAGAAGAGATTGAAAGAAATTGAGGCAAGCACTAGATGCTGAATATTTATTTATATTAAGTTATTTATTTATATACGTTTAATTTATTTATTTTTTATTTACTTTTGTTGAATAATTTAATTCAAATTTTTTATTCATTTTTAAGTTAAATGTATCCATTTGTTTAATTTACATGTGTTTGTTTGTTTTATTGAGTAATTTGTTATTCATTAATAAAATAAATAAATGATTAAAATGTAATTAAATAAATAAACAAATAAAAAATGTAATTAAGTAATTACACAATAATTATTTTTATTTGTTTATTATTATTTTTAGATTGTCCATTTCTGTCTAACTGTGTAGACCAGACTCTCTTCTGAGAGTCAAAATTCTGGCTGTGTGAGACGTTAATATTTGATCATGTTTGTTAAAGTTAAAGAGGCGAGAGGAGAGTGGGGCTGCTCTGGAGAGACTGAGGTCTGAACTGGAGTGTCAGCATCGGGAGGACGTGTCTCGGCTCAAAGCCCAGTGGAGGACACACACACAGGCTGAGATTGAGCTGCAGGTCAGAGAGCAGCTGGAAGCGGTCAGGAAGAGCTGGCAGCAGGAGCAGGAGACGGTTAGTGATGCATGATCTTACTAAACACCACTGTTGTGCCATTCAGATGTAGGTCAAATGCTCTTATGTTTTCTGTGTTTGTCTACGTGTTTGCTTTTGTTTTTTTTTGTCTTTTATTTCATCTGGCTGTATGCGTTTCATCTGTCTCTTTGTCTGTATGTCTTTGTGTTAGTTGGAGAAGTCCTGGGCTCAGAGGTTACAGGAAGCTGAGGAAGAAGTCCGGAAGGCCAGGCAGTCAGACACCCGTGAGGGAGCGTGTCAGACCGGCTTGGCGGAGTCGGCGGGGCAGCTGATTTCAGCGGAGGACCTGGAGGTCCGGCTCAGAGCTCAGAGAGAGAGCCTGCAGCAGGAGGCCTCGTCCGCCCAGGCCAGAGCCGTGGAGGAAGCAGTACGACACGCTGAGAGAGCGCTGCAGCAGAAGCACACTGACGACATAGCGCTCCAGGTGTGACGGATTTACAGCTCTTAACATTAAATTCTACCATTTACATAGGAGTGGCCAAAAAAATGGGCACAATAAAATGTTTCATATCAGTCTATATCGATAATTCTCAAGATAGATGTCAAATCTTTATTTCATTCAAGTTTAAAGGCAGTTTTTTCCTCCTGAGTGAAAGTTGTAGAAACCAGACCGTAATTGTGGTTTTAAACTACTGCTTATTGTTAGAACATGACAATCTCTTGCCAAACAGGTGAACATTTTACAAATCTAAGGTAGATTATTCAAAATATTTTTTTAATTCTTTACACTTTTTCAGTCTTTTCCTTAATAAAATAAATATCTTAATAGAAAAATTAATTTCTTAGTTTCTGCATGTTCTAACAGGTGATATTGTTTCAAGTCATGAAACAGGTTTGTGTTGCCTGACTTTGACTGTGTCTCTTAGAAATGCACATTTGATAGTATATTGAGTTGACAGTAGCAGTAACTTAACTTGAGTTGGGATGATTTATGTTCATCAACAAAAACGGTAACATCTGGAAAAGTTGAAACAACCTAATTCTTTTTTTTTTTATAGGATAAAATTTAAATATTGTAACTGTTTGAGTTTTATTAGAATTAACCATTGGTCTTCCATAGTATTGTACATTTCTATCATGATAACCACAGGTCAAACCAGGCATATAGCACCTCAGTATCATGGTCAAATGTAACTATATGGTTTCTATGGTATTTGTACGCCTTTTGGCTCATAAACATTATCAAACCTTAATCATTTTATCGAGGAAAATTATATTGTGATAATTACATTATCGTTTTATCACCCAGCCTTACATTTACATAAAACGATAATGTAAATGTAAGGCTGGGTGATAAATTATATTGTGATCATTTTCATTATCGTTTTATCACCCAGCCTTACATTTACATATATTATATTGTGATCATGTTCATTATTGTTTTATGTAAATGTAAGGCTGGGTGATAAAACGATAATGAAAATTATCACAATATAATATATGTAAATGTAAGGCTGGGTGATAAATTATATTGTGATCATTTTCGTTATCGTTTTATCACCCAGCCTTACATTTACATATATTATATTGTGATCATGTTCATTATTGTTTTATGTAAATGTAAGGCTGGGTGATAAAACGATAATGAAAATTATCACAATATAATATATGTAAATGTAAGGCTGGGTGATAAATTATATTGTGATCATTTTCATTATCGTTTTATCACCCAGCCTTACATTTACATATATTATATTTTAAAAATGGACTAGTTCATCATGACCCATGCCTTCAGATTATAAAGCCCACTGTATCATATTTGATACAAAAATATCTAGGGCCTCTAAATTATCAACATGATCAAAACTTTGCAGAGTAACTCTTGCACACGGTCCTCTACATGCCTTCTGTCGTCTGATTGATGGTTTATCATTTTTAACAAGTAAATGGCCTTTTATTATAATTCTACAAACGTCCTGATTCAGGTTGTGGTACACCAGTCTTTACTGATTTTTATAAAGTAAACATAATAACTTTTATATTGTTTGTAATATTTCAAGATGAACACTTACTGGACTGAAGCAACATAGGTTTACTTGATTATCCATGCATATAAAAAAAAAGATTCATGTTAAAATGTGAGTATCAAACATGAACATCAGGCTTTTAAGGAACTTTTATTTGTCCATCATTGTGTTGCATTTCTTTATATGTTTTTGCCCCCAGCCCCCCAAAATTAAAAACTACAGAGCTTTGATCATAAAACTAAGCATTTGATCATCTTACTAAGACATATTATTTGGAGATAAAGAGTGACAACTGATATTTTTATGCATTTTACGTTAGTTATCTGTTATATTGTTATAAAGATCTCATTGATTTACATTAAAGCTATCAGAATTTCATCTTTGCCATATAAAAATCAGCATCTGCACCAAATTGCATGTTTTTTCTCCGTTTGGGCCTCTGAATTAAATACTCCTTGAGTATGAGCTCCATATTCTCACTATAACATACAAGCCATAAAAGTTTGATGTATCAAAAACACATGAAAGCTTTCGTTTAGATTTTTTTTTTTTTAGATTTTCTAATTATTCAATAAACCGTTTCCTCTTTCTATGTCAGGCTTTACAGGGTTAAAAATCATTTCTGCCATTTCTTAGGTTGAAGGTGCGATATCAAGGGCTCGTTCTCGATGGCTCCAGGACTTGACCTCCCTCCCAGAATACAAAAGCATCCTGCAGACAGAGAAAGATGAATGGGAGCGACTACAACAGCAGCATGTTCAGGAACAGGTATTTGTTGTAGTGACCATTAAAAAATTTAATAAATATATACTTAAATAATAAAACATTTAATTTCGGAGTTGCCTAACACTCTCCTCCTAACCCCAGGTGTCTTCAGCTGTCAAGGCAGTGGAGGAAAGGTGGCAGGACACGCTTCGCAGCAGATGCACCGAGCTGGAGCGGAGAAACGGGGAGCTCCAGGAGGAAGTGCTTACGCTCTGCACCCGACTGGAGCGCTCATGCCAGGATCAGGCCGCCCTCATCAAAGCAGAGCTGGCTGCAGCCCGAGACGTTTGGATGGAGGACAAGCAGGAGGAGATGTCCCGGCTCAGGGCGCAGCTCCAGAGAGAGCAGAACCTGGAGCAAACTGGCACAGAGCTACAGAAAACCCTCAGGGAAAAGGAGCAGGAGTGGAGGGCTCAACAAGAGATCAGGTCAGGGTTTCCGTTGTCCGGTAATTACCGGACATCGGCCGGTAAAAAAATGAAATGTCCGACAAAATTAAATCTCTCCGGTCAAATTGTCCGATTAAAATTGCCTAATAATCCCGCCCCCCTAACACAATCTGAATTTGAGAATAAGCCTAAAATGTATAAGGCAAAAATACACCGATCTTTGGCTATGTTATAAAGGAACAGGCTCTACCGTTTGAAAGTTATATGAAACAACATCGCATGCTGCATTTCAAATAAAGCGCACGCCTAAAACGGCTGTAATATAGACCTAAACAACGAACGATTGAGTAAGACGTTTCAAATATGTCCAGGCCCAGGCAGACTAGCCTTGAAAGCTTTTTTCAGAGGCCAGGCGATGGTGAATCAGGAACATCTCATTATAGCCTAGTGGTTCTAATCCGCGCACTGGTACAGTTTTTTTTTCTCTCATCAAAACTGAATAGCCTATGTTCATCAGTGGTTAGTCTATATCAAGCAGGGACTTACATTTTATTCTGTGATTTCACCGGAATGAACAGAGTCTCCGCAACGGCGATAGATTGAAACGCGCGTCTATGAAGGTAAAATGATGTCTAAAAGAATCACATGCGCAGGGTAAGATTTGTGAAAGTGTGCATTAGATTGCAAGCGTAAATTAAATTTGCATGCGCAAGAGAAGATTTGTAAAGGTGTAAAAAGTACCATTTCATGAAAGAGAACATTTCAGAGCCAAATCAAGATAAAGATGTGTTCTGGTGACTGGCGTGTTTATTGAACCAATCAGATCAGAGTAAATCAAGTGTCAGCGAGAAGCTCGTTTGATTGGCTACATGATGAAGGTGGACCCGCCCTCCTCTTCGCGCTTGCAAAACTCAGTGAGTGAGAGAATCGTGTCAAAACTGTCAGCGCAGAATTCTGAACTGTGCAAACCAGGTTACTTCGGGAGCATTTACCCTACGCACACAACAAGTAGTTTAGACAAGTGCAACGTTTTATTTTTTACGCCTACAGATTGGTTTTACACTTTCAATCCGGTTTGCAGTTCTTTAAACTGTTGTTTTCGGTTGCAAATCACTGTTCACAGGCTTGCAATGATTTTGGCCGTATTTAGGCGAAATAAACGTGGCAAAAGTGTAAGCGCGGAAAAATGGAAGTCAGAAGAGTACAGATAATGTTTATTTTGCGTTAACATGAAGCTGCAGTTTCACAATACATTAATTACACTTGCGAAAACCAGCAAAATGTTGCAGTTTTTTTTCTTTTTACGCTTGAAACACAATTTACACCTTTACAAATCTTCTCTTGCGCATGCAAATTTAATTTACGCTTGCAAATTTAATTTACGCTTGCAATCTTATGCACACTTTCACAAATCTTACCCTGCGCATGCGATTCTTTTAGACATCATTTTACCTTCATACGCGTCCGAGTGAAGATTGCGCAACTCGCGCAGCGCGTCGTACATCCAACTGATAGCAGTGGACACGAGCGCTCAGCTTGATTTCAAAATCAACAGATTTTAGCGCTAGATCTCTTATTTAATAACGAACTAAATGAATTATCTGCTAGCTAACTGGAGATGTTTTATTTATTTGTATTAGGTACATCCGTGCTTCAATGTTTCAAAAAGTGAATGTGTGTGAAACCGCATTAAAAAACAAAACAATTGGCGTTGATTGACACCAATCGGACGTTCATGTTTTTTTTCTGTCTATTTGAAAGTTAAGCTAATAATAACGTTGCATTCTATACGACCTGATTATGTCATTTTTTAAGTTACATAGACTGCCTCCAGTTTTCCTCAACTTGACTAATTAAGAGGCCATATTTGACCGGCATATCATAAAAATGTCCGTAAAACGAAACCTCTGCCGGTCACTTTGACCGGCACCATTTTTTTCTAGCGGAAACTCTGGATCAGGTTCATAATGATCTTCATAATTATGAGGGTTTGCTAATATAATACATATATATGTGTGTGTGTGTGTTTGTGTGTGTGTGTGTGTGTGTGTGTGTGTGTGTTTCAGTTTATATAATATTTATGTACTGTTGGTATGGTATGTATTGGTATTGGTAGTTTTCATATTTTCAGGTTTCTCTTAAATTTTAGTGTAAGAATTTTGTTTTTTGTTTGTCATTTTTGTTAGTTTATTTTTTATATTTCTATTTAGTTTTAATTTAGCTTCTATTTATGTATTTTTTGTCCATTTCATTTGTTTGTCAGTTGAAGTACTTGAAGCACACACGGTTTGAGGAGAGATATTTACCTTTTTCATGTTGGACAGACATTTTAATTGCATTTTGTGTCTGTTAAGAGGCACAAAGACACTCTTTATGTATATGCCCCGTCAACTGCTGTTTTAGCTGAGGGGGAGCTCTGGGCATTTGCTGTAACAGCTCCGAGTTGCAATCACCAATCCGGTTCGTTTTTTTTTTCTATAGACCGTACTCACAAAGGTATAACGATCAAGATTAACTTAAAAATTGGCCGAAGTTCTCCTTTAAAATACTTAACTTATTTCAACAATTTCTGAACGAATTATTTTTTTAGTGTTTCATTTAATATTTAAATTTTATTTTATTTCAACTTTATTTAATTTACCAAAAAGGATACATTATAGTTTTAATTAACAATAAGAGTGCATATAAATAATATAATAAAGATTAAATATTGCTGTTCAGTGATATGAAAATACTTTTTTAGATGCTTAATTTTGAAATGGATGTGTATTTAACATTTGTAATTCAATTGAACAGCAATATTTAGTATTTTAATTTACATATTTTGTAGATCTATGTAAATACATTTTTATTTCTAGAGTAATTAAATTATAGTGATGTAAACGCAAATATAGACTGTTACTGCTTTTTTATAAAATAATTGTAATCAATAGAAGCACAATATTGGAGCATAAAAGGGTTCAAACCTTTTGACTCCTGAACACAAACCTTCTAAACTTGAGCTTCTGAATATAGGCTGTGTTTTAAAGCACTGTTGTTTTGCAGACTGCAGGAGGAGAGGCAGCGGGTGCTGGAGGATCTGAAGGAGGTGCTGCAGGAGGGAGTGAAGAGGAGAGGCAGTCCAGATGAACACAAGCTCAGCAGTGTGCCAGGAACCGTTCAGATCTGCAGAGAATCACTCACTCAAGCCGTCAACCAAGCCAAGCAGGAGTGGAAGAAGGTGCATATATCTCATTACACTGTTTTGAAATGCTGCGTCACTGTAATGAACACGGCCACACCCACAGAGTTCCCTGTTCTTTATTGTACGTACACAGTAATCATGTTTATGCAGTCTCTAGATCAGTGGTCTTCACTATTTTTTTCATGAGAGCCGCACTGATAGGACAAAGTCAGTAGGAGAGCCATTTTTACAGGAAAGTATAAAGTTACATCCATTCATAAATACCATGTCTGTTTATTAATATGTCACCCCTGAACATTCAATATGCAATGCAATAAATAATTTTTTTTTTAATGATTTACCAGTCAAATTTGTAACTGAGACAAGATGATTTCCCTTAATGACAAAAAAAGCAGGATTTCCAGAATAGATTCATCCCAGAATGACATTAAGTTTTTTTTTTTCTACATTAGCCCCTCATGTATCCAATCATCCAAGAGCACATGCGGCGTTAAGAGCTGGAAATACCGCCATAACTGGCAACTCCGCAGGGACTGGATATGTTTACATGCAAAACTTTTGTTTCAATCGGTCTGAATTCATTCTGATTGATTAATCTGAATGTATTGTAGTTTACATGAATGCTTAACATCGTGATATGATGCATGATCGGGGTGATGTGCACGTTTATAAGTCAAAAGATTCAAACTGGGAATAGGTTTTTTGACATTCGCACACTGCACAAATATACAAAGTTTCCCGCTGTTGTCGCGTAATAACCATTTTCCTACATTGGTTCTTTATTTGTTTTAAACAGCAGACTTAATATCAAATTCTGGTCATAATTTGGAGACTATGATGAACCGTTATGCCGTGCTGTTTGTATTGATCATGCAGTAAAAATGACCAAAATCAGTCGTCTGTGGATGAGAATCTGAAACAAGGACTGGTGAGCCGTTGTACTGCTTCACTTCACAGATACTGAGTGAAAGGAGAATTATAGAACGACGGGACACTCGTTTATACGACAGTTTATTCATCAGAAGAACAACAGCGCGTTCAGCGCGACGGACGGCGTCCTATCAGTTTCGGTTTTCAATCGATCAAGTGAACATGTTCTCTTGATAAACCACCCCTTTCAATCCGATCGAAATTATTTGAAAATAGAGCTGACACTGAGTTTTTAATGGGTTATGTTATAGTCCTACTTCTTTTTGAATGTTTTTATGAAATATCTGTAGTGACTGCTTGATCATATCACTGTATTAGCCTATTTACCGCCATGCGAGCCACAAATGAAAGCTTGGCGAGCCGCATGAGGCTCGCGAGCCGCGCAATGAGTAACACTGCTCTAGATCATCGGTCTCCACCCAGAGAAACACATGAAATATTTTGTTTCTCTCACACCTCAGAGCAGCGAAGACAAGCTGAGACGTGTGCTGAAGGAAAACCAGGAGCGTCACGAGCTGGAGATCGGTAAGGCCCTCAGCACACACACACCTCACACACTGCTGGAATAAATAATAAAGTACCTCTTCCCTCCTCACCGCTTCCTCGCCCTGCAGCAGCTCTGACGGCCCAGAGGAAGCAGGGGGAATGCACTGACTCTCTGGCCAAACTCCAGAAGAAGAATCAGGAGCTCCAGAGACATCTAGAAAAGGCGTGCCGCCAGCTCCAGAAGACCGTTCGAGAGCACAAAAGCACCCTGCAGAAGATGAAAGGTGATGCTCAGTGTGACATTCTCAGTGTTAGAAACTATGGGGACACATGCCTCTCACTAAACCATCGGTTCCCAACAGGGGGGTCGCGGCCCACAAGGGGGCCTCAGCGAGCTCTGTTGGGGGTCGCGTCATATTTTGAAAAGTTTTGAGCAATGAGCATTAAATAAAAGTCCTTAACTTTTTTCTGTTCAAAATCTATATGAGCGAGTTCATCATGAATCCATCAATCCGTGTTTTTGTCTTATCCCGAACCACTATCAGACCTGCCAACCTGTACGCATTTTGCGTAGCGGATACGCATTTTGACCTCAAAGTACGCTGGTACGATTTTTCACTCTAAACTACGCAAAAACCTGGTGACGCTTCTGTGCACGCGCAGTCCTCAAGTCAAGCAACAGCAAAAGAAGCGGAGTTCGACCAATCATAGCGCTGGGTTCATTCCCCAAATAGCAAGCGGGGATGATTGACAGATGCGTAAGGCCTATCAATAAAGAATCCCGCTCGATCCTCTTCCACTCCCGCGGCCCGCAGTCTGACTGAGTTCATAAGCGAGGACAGTAGTAGCAAAGTCCTTTTAGGCAAGTCATGCCACTCGCCCGCCATCTTGGCAACGCCTCCGGGCAGCTATTTCGGACTAACAAGACCAGGCTCCTATCTAAATGAATGGGCAGAGAGTCAGAACTGCACTTTCACTGGTCACCGGGACATAAAAACTGCATGTATAGAAACAGCAGTAAAATATGATAAAAATCGCTGAAAAAGTTTGATGACTTTGCCCCAAAATAAGGTTTAAAACGCCTTTTCCTCCACAGGTTATGCTTTTACTACGCATGCGCAAGGGTTCTCTCCCTCTCTGACGTGCACAGTATGTGTGAGCTCTCGCTCGCTCGCTCTAGATTCTGAGAGATTTTAACTAATTTGCGGGCATCAGGGAGCCGCTATAAATATGCGGTAGACACTTGGGATGTCTGATATTTACAGAACGCACACATACACTGCATATCTAATCTGCCGCCTTTTCAAACAGTAACGTATTTTCCACTGTCGCAAACCTCAACTGTGCGCATGCGTCAGTGGAGCCAGACGATAGGCTTAAATGTTTCCCGGCTTGACTGTTAAAGGCAGACGATTGGCTTTCCAGTGGGAGGGGCGGGACATGTGCATACAACTGCCATCTTTGGTGTTACGGGTTTTCCCTATATAGTTGTATTGAGGATTGAGTAAGTGGCATGTCTCTATATAAATAGTCTCTGGTAGTAGTCACAGTACTTCTCACTCCTGAAGGTAAACGGGCTGGGGTGGATGTGTAATGTTGAAATATTGTTTTTAGTTAACTTGATCTGGATTCGATGATCATACGGGAGTGATCGCATGCATGGATTATCTTAAAATACTCCGTCATTCGTGGTCACTCAGATAAGAGCAAAACATCATTCAGCCATGCAAATTATAAAATGCTTAAGTATTGATGAACAATAAATCTAAATAAAATTTAAATCGCTATGGCTTAGTGATTATGAAAGTTCTGTAATTTGTGGATTACTGATAAGCACGAGTCTGGAGAAACAGGCGTTTATTTATTCATTCTCATTGTTGAGAAACGTAGTCTGCATGTGTTACGTTATTGAGTTAATAATAACTAAAGTACCTAAGTATGTTACATAATTATTTTGTATGAAAACTAGCGCATTAGTTACTTGGGTTAAAAAGTACCGTTGTATCAGTGCTGCGCGAGCTCTCTCTCACAAACACAGACCGCGCCCACAGAGAGAGAAGATAATTTAAATTTTGTTTTTGGTTGTTTTTTTCTGTCAAAATGTCAGAAAGCATTTTGTATTATCCATCCGTGTTTTTAAAATTCGTTAAAAGACAGACGTTTTACTGTTAACACAGCCCCATATTTCGGATTCATCTAAACTTATACTTGATATTCTTTTTAGAATAAGTGATATTCGTTTTGCTATTATTGGACTCCTGTCTATTCATTGTCAACTATTTTCTATATGTTTGCATTGGCTAACGTTTATTCAGCTAATGCGTGTCCTGTGTGTCTTGCATTGTCTCAAAAAAATGACAACCCCCCCCCCCCTTTACCCCCTTTGGATGCTACGCAAAAAATTTTTAGAAGGTTGGCAGGTCTGCACTAGCCTGGCTCCGCCCTCCTACGCACTTCCGCTCAATTTCATTTTCCTTCAGTACTACGTCTGGGATTGCGCTGTAGACTTTGGTTTTCTCCGATCAATTTTTTACCGGGCCAATCAGCGAACAGAGGGAGTGGCTGAGAACGATGACGTTGATGTCGACTCGTGCGTTATTTTGAGTTGTAGTTCAAAATAAGAAAGATGCGAGCGAAGCCATTCGGTCCGTTGTGGCAACGCTGCCGAATATCAAGAAGTTAAAGCCGGAGCAAGAACAATCTTTGCTTAGTTTTGTGTTTATGGCCATCCTCCCACGGGGTTCGGGAAAAGACATATGTCACGACCAAACGTTAGCGATTGGTTATGGCAGATAGAGTGACTCTGGGCAGATCCAATAGTTTTAGACTTCAATAGAATACCCGCCTACAAGGAAGTTAACGCTTGTCAATGGAGCGGTGCCAGACTCTCTGTACAAATGAAATGTAGGAGAGTCTGGTAGAACCAGGCTAGGTCTGCACTATGGTACACCTATAATAAGTGTTTACATTGGGACTATTTTACACTGGTTCGGATCGCTGCCGCTGCGGAGTAGCCCAGTACCTTCGTGACTCGTCATAGACGTACACAGAGAGGCTTACGTTTTTAAATTACAAAGGGCCTACTGATGTTTTTGTTATTGTATTTTCAATATTATTGGCTATTATTTGTGCATAAACATATCTGGTTATAGTAAACATACCGTTTGTTTGAAAACAACATATTTTGTCATCCTTGCTGCAAGGTTGCAAGAGCGATAATATCATTAAATGTGAAGGGGGGCCCTAAAATATTTTCTTGGGAAAAAGGGGGTCTCAGACAAAAAAAGGTTGGGAACCATTGCACTAAACATTTTGAGATATCAGTAAATTAATTGGGCTAAGTCAATTAATCAAGTATTATACATTATAAATTATAATAAATAATTATGAAAAATAAGTTATCAATTATAAAGTCATAAATCAATGAAACGGTCAGTTATAAAGTGTCTAAAATCACACATTTGAAAAAATAAATATTGTTTGGGTTCCTACAGTCATGGAAAACATGAAAAGTAAAACAATTCAAAGAAAAACGTATTGTTTAAATGTGTGGGAACCGTGATGCGTGTCCCAATTACATTCTTTAGGGACAAAATGGCTTAAAAATGGTTTGCGAAATGTTCTTTTGCCGTCATTTACATTTTCACTTGGCAGACGCTTTTATCCAGAGCGACTTACAAATAAGGATAATAATAGAAGCATTCAAACCAACTAAAGGGCAACGATATGTAAGTGCTGTGACAAGTCCCAGTTCATCTAGCCAAAGACTAGATTTACAAAGACGGTTCACTCCTATTACTTATGAATGGGAGAAACTGGGTTAAGTTTAATTTGTCGTCTAATATTTATTTTATTTTATTTCAGCTTCATTTCAGTTAAAATGACACTGGTCTTTTCTCCCCATAATTTCCTGTTTTCTCTCTACTGTCTAAATGGAAAAGGGACAAAACATTTAAACAGTTCATCTTCATGTTTAGAGAGGTTTTTTTTTTCTAAATAATTCAGGGTTCCCGCGGGGTCTTAAAAAGCCTTAAAAGCATTGAATTTATGAATTTGGAAATAATACCTTAAAAAGTCTTTAAAAAGTCTTAAATTTTGATGTCTGGGTCTTAAAAATTGTGCTGTGTCAGTGTATTTCATTGACGAATATAATGACGAAAACTTTTCTTCAACGACATTCTTCACTGACGAAAACGAAACGCTACCTAAATAAAACCTAGTTTTGAATGACAAAAACTATGACGAAAATCATTGACTTTTTCAATCGTTGACATTTTCGTCAACGAATAAAAACTAGATGAAAATGTAAGATAGTGTCGATCTGGGAAGCGATCCAGTCAGAACTGATCCTGCGTGTGTGCTAGATGCACACATTTGTACTGTAACGTGCTGATCTACCCCGTGGTCTCATAAAATGTTGAAAATGTAAACCAACCACGCACCAACCCGAAGCGTGCAGCCGTGCACATAATATGCATACAGCGCGCGAGTACTGAACTGATGAGCTCTCTTTCGTGTCTGAATGGACAAATACACACAACATTATGTCTAAATGTCCGGTTTGGACAGTATTCATGTAAACTATGTCGGTTATGTTAAACAGTTGTATCGGGTGTGCATCAGTGCAATCGTATCTGCATGTCATTGGACATGTCTTAAAGTCCAAAGTCCCATTGGCCGATGTCTTAAAGTGACAGTGGCAATAAACATAATGCGGTCTGTGTCATTAATTTTGATCAAGCAACAAAATAAAAAGAGAAAAGCATTCACTGTTTGTTAATAGCTTTAATAAGGATTAATTATATTTAATTCTTACAAATAATTGTCTACTTGAAAGAATAAAGGATGATGTATGTAAGTTGTTATAAAGAATGCATATATCATTAATTGAAAAGAAGACTGTGTTTTACTTTAGGAAAAGTGGTTTTATTTAATTTTAAGATATTTTTTTAAGTCACAGTAGTTAAATCTGTATCTGTATTGCATGTTCAAACTTAAAAATCATTCATATTAATAGGTTAATATATGTTTTCTCCGGGAGTGTATGGGTTTGGAAATTTTAGAGAAATTCTAAATTAACGCATTACAATTTACCTAAAACCATTAGATTTAGTTTACAGTAGATTTAGAAAATCTAAAAAAAACTGAAATCAAAAATCACTAAAATCTTATTGTATTTCGTCAACTAAAACTAGACTAAAACTAAAACAATTCAGATGACTAAAATATGACTAAAATTAGTTTTAGTCATATTTTTAGTCAAAAGACTGAGACTAAAACTAAATCAAAATTTGCTGTCAAAATTAACACTGCTGTATGTAACTTCTCCGTATTGTATTTTTCCTCAAAAGTTTCATTTGTCAACCACGATTATTATGATTTTCGATGTTTAATGTTCAGGGGTCTCTCAGTTCCCCATATTCCCAGCATGGAATAAGTAGCTAGCTAATGTTAAAACACAACTTAACATTGTTCGGCAAACTTTCTTGTGGCCTACTGAAATGTTTTTATTTTTCACACCTGCTTGGCTTATCATCTTTTACCCATTCCATATTTGAAAAATAAATGAACACAAGTTGAAGGAATTTGTTTATCTTTGCTGGTAGGGACGTGAAATAGGTATTAATTTTTTATATAAATGGTCTTAAAAAGGTCTTAAAAAGACTTGAATTTAACTTGAAGAAACCTGTAGGAACCCTGTAATTGATTTATTTTATTTTTATATTTTTTATTTCTCAGCTAATTTATTTGATTACCAAATGTATTTGAACCCCTGATTTTGTCTAGGGTTGGAAGGGGTAACATTTAGTTTGGGATAATTGTAATGGTATGTGGGGATGGCAAGAGTAAGCATAAATAATGCCAAAAGAATTGATTTTTTTATACACAGGTGAAAAGTATACAAGAAATTATAAATAATAATGATAAATAAATGATAGATAAATACACAAAGAGAAAACAACATTTACAAAAACAAATCAATACAAAAATAAACCCAAGGGAAAAGGGACGTGAGCGACGCCAGAGGAAAGAAAAGAACAAAACAAAACCCAAGACTGACTTCTAACCTAGTGTGTCTAATACATCAAAAACTCAAAGTGTTATGTCATGTGATGTCTTACTTGTTCACTTTCTACGGTATATGGAGGAACAATCACCATCAGAATGACTACAAAAGTAACAAAGTTTGGATGAGGTGCAAGATGATAAGACAAAACGGTACAAGTAAACACGGTCACAATAATAACAAGCACTAGCAAACGTTAAATTGACCTTGTTTGCATTCGCTGTTGCTCGTCTAGAGTCAAAGACGGCTAGCATGCGTTCATTCTGGCGTATTATTTAAATTTGATTGGCAGCAGGAGCAGTGATGTCACACAGGTTAATGATGATTGACAGCTGCTCAGGCCAATAGCAGTCAATACGAGTGAGCCTAAGAGAATGACAGGGAGCGGAGGAGGAAAATATTCAGGCACACCCACAGGGATGTAACATTATTATTGATTGGCACAAATGGACTCTCATAAGAAGCAAATGGCATGTTGGAGAAGACTTTTTTTTTTATGTTTTTTTTTCCATGTCAAATCAGATGAGCACAAGGCAGCCCTGCAGAAGGAGCAGCAGGCTCATCTCAAAGCCCTTGAGGAACTGAAACAAACCTCAAATTCAAGGTTTGTAAACACTTCAAGTTTGTTTGTTTTCTTTCATAAGAGCTCATCGAATACAAGAGCAGCGGGTCTTCAACACTAACAGTCTTCATCAATGTTTCAGCGGTTCAATCAGCCAGCAGAATCTTCAAGCAGGACTTGAGGAAATGAAGGAGCAATACATGAAAGCAGTGGAGAAAATCAGAGGTGAGTGCAAGGCAGCTATACAGAAGTTTTACAGAACTAATCACATTTTATTCCTCGTTAAAAAAAAACATGTTCTTCAACAAGACCAGTGTTGGGGAATAACTACATTTTTAAATACTGTAGCAACGCAACTAAATTATTTTTAAAATGGTCTAGATTTTACAGTAATAGATATGTTTAGATAAATGAATTATTTATTTTATAAAGTTATTTTTACTTTTATTTTTACACGCTTAAGTAGTTTGAATGGCGTTACCTACAACCTACCAAACTTGTAGAGTAGCTAACTTGTCTGGGCTTGTCTGCTGTTTAACTACTTTGAAACTGAAGCTAACAGTAAATAAAGTAGCTCCCTCAACTCTGATTTTATTTCATACTTTTTTTGGTGTGTTTGTAGGCGACATGCTGCGTTACCTGCAGGAGAGTAAAGAGCGGGCGGCAGAGCTGATCAGGACTGAGGTCCTGAGGGAAAGGCAGGACACGGCCCGGCGGATGCGCAGGTACTACCTCACCTGCCTGCAGGAGCTGCTGGACGACGGAGGCCAGGCCGCGGGGTATGGAGACACACAGATCATATCCTCTCTCTTGCTCTTACTCTGCTTCGCTCTTCATTCTGCACTTTTTCTTTCTCCAGAGCAGAGAAGAAAATCATAAATGCTGCTAGCAAACTGGCCGCCATGGCCAAAGTCCTCGAGACCCCGGTCTCCAAACGCAAGCTTTCAAGAACACAGAACTCTCAAGGTATGCTTTCAACTCTGTAAAAGGTGATGTGTGTAGCTTCGGTGACAAAAATAAAGCACATCACAAATACAGCTCTTACAGGTGCTTGTGAAGACACGTCTCAACAGGTCAATGTAGGTTACATTCAATAAAAGGTCCAACATATGAGGAATACTTTTAGCTGTGTTGCTATGTGTCATGAGTAAGCAACTGAGTAGGCTAAACACTGTCTAGAACGAACGTGTGCGTCTTACTTATAATAAACCTTTGTCATTTGAACATCTGTCTTTCTGAACGAGTGCATAATGATGGCGTATTGAGACGTCCGTTGTAGCTCGTTGCGTCACAATGCCTTGTTCGCTTTGACGTGTTCATGGCCTGCGTAATCTTTGAAGGTCTAAATGCTGTGAATTTTGATCCCAGAAGCTGAATGTCTTTTCCCATGTAACGTGTCAGTCAGCTAAACACCCTACAGTAGCCATGCACCAAACTCTCCATATAGAAGGTATGCATTGACGTCACTTTCCCGCCAGAACACGGCCCCTCAGCCGGACTGAGTGGCGAAAGAGCTGCTGCATGACTGGATTTAATAGGTGAAACTGTGAAAACGCAAGTAAAACAAATGATTATCAGTTTAAACTAAAGGTTGGACTCGATATAGTGTTCCTTACAACTTACCAAAGATCCAGTGATCCATGGATATTGACATGCAGCCGGGAATCATGTTTCCTGACATTTATATGTGCCTGATTTCGACGCCGAGGAAATAAAGTAAATCTGCCTATGAATGCTTTATATAAATACAATATAGGTAGGTCTAAATCCAGGTGATCACTTATATCATATATATATTTATATATATTCATAACGTCCAGCCCTAAAACTTGTATAGTTTTTTTGTCAGTGTTTATTTAAAAAGGTCCAGTTATACAGAATGATGGTAAATATTTAATTGATGAGTTGTCAATACAATATATAACAATACAATGTAAAGGGAATGATTTTACCCCTAAATTCAGCTTATTGACACAAAATGGTAAACTGCAAATCCACCTTTCTCTGCCTGGAGTCCTTTAGTTCCTAGTTTAGTTTCTGTAGCTTTCGGCAGTCTGTAAAAATATACTTCAGATTTCTTGTCAAATCTATTTGTACAGTCAATCACAAAGCTCTTTCTCGTTTTAGATTCACGCAGGAAAACAAATGCTGCCGCTCAGTCTTTTTGCCACAGTGCAGTGGGCATAACCGCAGTAATTACTCCGGCTGACGGTGACGACACACGCATACCATCTATAGGTTGAAAGAGATTGACAGATCAGAGCGGACCGCTCTCAATGATATAGTGTTATCACAGGGGAGATAAACCTGTGAATGGTATAATAGTAATCAATGAACAACAAACTGGTTTAAGAGAATGTACTTTACAAAAAATCTTGCCCAAGTCTTCATTATTAGCATGATATGACACTTTTACTGTACTTTTATACTGTGAAAATTGATTTTTGCTTAGGTGGATCAGACAAAACAGACATTGGCTCTCCTGCTAAAGTGCTGGGTGCTGCGTTACACGGAGCTGAAGCCCTCAAGGATGGTAAGGACAAACGGATCCATCAGATCTACTGCCTAACGGACACAAATTATACATCCATGACGGCTAAACAGACAGGTATCAAACCTAAAGGCTTTGAACCAGATTCCCTGAAGTCTGCAGTGATCTGTGGATCTAAAGACCCTCTTACGGTTGGTCAGGTAACTCAGAAACACACACACTTTCATGATAGTGTTTTTAACAGCGATGTCAGGAGGACCCCAAATATCACATTGAGAAAGCAGAGCAGGGAAATGTTCATGGAGGGCTTTGAGTCCAGAAGAGCAGAACCATCAGCCGGTCAATCATTCCTGATTGAAGAAGCGCCTGTTCGGGATGATGGACAGAGTGACTGGAGTTTAACCAGTAACGGCTCCAACTTTATGAACAACATTCTCCTGACGTCCTCCTATCCTGAGCCTGGGAAGCCTTTCTCATTGAACGGCCCGTCCTTGGGTGGTTTGGACTTTGGAAGCTCCATCGGTGATAACTCTGATGTTACGATATATAAGGAGATTGTTCAACCTCCGTCTTACTCTAAACCCAGCGTGTGTGTGGACAGAAGAACAAATAAACGCAGAGAGCCAATCCCTGGATCTGAGGGACATGGTGTCTGGAAAATGCGTCCAAAGAGCTTATTTTCAGAGTTGAAAGTGCGTCAGCAGGACAGTGGGTTCGACAGCCCGTTGGCACTGCTTCAGGAATGAAATTTCGATTTGTTAATTTGTGCCTGTGCAAATATTAGCCTATTTGTATATAAAAGAGTTGCAGTCTCAACTTGTGCAATGTGTTTTTTACTTGTTTGAGCCAAATGTCTTTTGTACTCGTCTTGGCAGTTGTACTGTCAGTGCATGAATTTGTTACCTTTTAACTTAATAAAACAACATAGTTTTACATTAATTAAAACTGTTTCTTTTCGTTCTTATCTTCTTTCATACTGAATGAGCAAACCATCATAAAACACAAGGCACAAAGTGACAGTTAATAGTGATTTTATATTCCTGACACATGACTAATTAATCCTTACGGATGTTTTATTTCCTCAGGCTGCGTCTGTGCCTCCAATCAAAGTCCAGTGCCCGATAAGATGAGCTCAAAGATTAAATGGAGCACATACTGTTAAACTGGGTCGGTCTATGAAATGGGTAGTTAGCCTTTTTGCTTAGATGAGGTAATTATTTTTTTGTTAGATATTAAATATTAGACAATTATCAAATATACACTCTGACGTATACACTATTCTATAACTCATAAATCATCACAATCACATCGTGAAAAAAAGACAACTTCAACATTCCTTTTCTAATAGTTAACTTGAAAAAAGAAAGTTATGACAATGTAATTTATAGAAAAGTTCATTACTTTAAATGAGGAAAAATGTGGTTGTAAAAAGGACACATTAGAAATTGAATATTTAAATTATTCACAATTATCTACAATATATACTAATATAAACACCAAATAATATCTGGCAAATAATATATATTTAAGTGTTAATGATTTGCATATTAACATTATTTCTCAAACTAAATAAGCATTTTATATATAGGTTCAGATAATGGTAACAGTTTTCTTTGGCATGTTATAAAACTATGAGCTTCTCAGAGAATTATGCTAATATTTCGACAATTACCCACTTTTCAGTTATCAATTATTATATAATATTATACAGTATCATGGTAAGAGGGTTGACATTTTAAAGGGAAAATTGACACTTAAGTCATAATTTATTTACTATGTTCTTCCAGCATGTTAAATATTGACAGGCTGTAATATTCCTAAAAAAGAAAAATAATGTAATGTAAAATAGTCTAGCAGGATTGGAACAACATGAGGAAAAAATGAGATAAGTTTGTCTTTAAAGGGTAGATTTCTTTAGAAAAAAATGTAATGAAAAAGAATAAAGTTTATAGAATTGTTAATTACTTTAAACGAGGAATAATTTGGTAACGGTGTTGTTTACTCGTTTACGGTGTTGAGGTCTTCGCTAATGTGAGCGTTGCCGTTTTTCGCGTCGCGTGGAGTCGTGCCTCGTGAACCATGTAAACGCTGTTGCTGTTTATCAATACGACTCGCTTCATTTCATAACTCTAATCCAGTACGTGTTCATTCCCTCAAAACAAAGCACCGCCTACACTAAACTTTATATCGAAGTGCTGCGCTCTGTAGAAAGTAGGTCTTACGGAAAATAATCGAATCACACTGTACAATGTTTTGTTTTTTTGTAAGTGCTGTTTTACTTTTATTTGCATTGATATACCGCTATCCTTACTTTATCAAAGAGGCAAAGTACATCTATCGAATGGCATTGGTTGCATATCGTATGACAAAATACATCAAATCCAAACCTTTCTATACCTTAGTGGATCGATTCTTGGATTCGGTTCAGAAGAACCCACACAAAAAGCGTTCATTCGGTTTCAGGATAAAACATACTCGTATGTGCAGTCGGATAAACAGAGTAATAAAATCGCGAGGAGTTTGTTAAAACACGCAGATCTTCACGAAGGAGATACAGTTGCGCTTCTGTTTGGAAATGAGCCCATGTTCTTGTGGATATGCTTGGCTTTGGCCAAGATCGGATGTTCTGCTGCTCTTCTCAATCATAACATCCGATCCAAATCACTGCTGCACTGTTTCAGCTGCTGTGAGGCCAGTGTGCTGATCGCTGGGGCAGGTACACTTCAAAGTTTTATTTGTCTAATAAATCAGTACTTGATGTACTAACTGTGTGGACTCAGTGTACTGTACAGTATGTACTATCTGAGATGTCCTTTTTCTGTCTCAACTGTTGGTGACTTATTTACACAAATGGAAGTGTGTTCAATTATGTTGTGGTCCAAAAGATGTTAAACAAATAAACATTTGTGTATTTTCTCACTTAATATGATGCACACTGAGATAACAGTAATTTTAAACTTATGGCATTGGTCAACACTTAGTTCAGTTTCTCAAATATGATTGGGTGAGCGAAGATACAGTCCAGCAACACTTGTCACAAATGATGCACTAAGAACTTATAATATGCACTATGTATGTACTCAATCGTATATTATATAATTTTTATAAGGTTTTTTTTTTTTTTTTTAATTCAGCTGATAGCCCCTACGCTACATAAGGAAAGCTGTGACATTTGAATGCATGGTTGCTTCCGAAATTGCATACTCTCTTGTGTGGGTATTTATTTTGAATAAGTACTTCAAAAAAGTATGTTTTATATCGTATTTTTGTAATCTGGAGAAACTACATTAACCATGTTGTCATTATCATGTGACCAAGCGGCAACCTCCCTGTCTCTCTCTTGAAACCAACAGGTAAGTGAATTAAACTGCAATTCATCAACTGGCCGCTTGAGGCTGGGAGCAAAAGTGAGTCAAATCTGTATCTCCCCCATGTTAAAGTAACACTATGTAGTTTTTCCACCTTCATAATATATTTAGAAGACCCTTGTGATGGTACATCGACTTACAATAGGTTAAATGACGTGGTCTGTATCGCTTTTACTGGCACTATGTAACTTCGGGTTTCGGGTAGTAACCGGAGCACAAAAAGAACTACAAAATTCGACTGCTTTACGGCATACATAGTTTTTCTTCGTTTGTGATGTATTTCATAAAATCATGCATCATACTCTACCTTGTCTGTGGCCATTGTTGATTCCAAAGCCGGTGCTGGATGAACAGCGAGCGTGCGCGTGCGACAGTAGGCTGCGGTAGGCTAAATTATTTACGACAGCGGTAATGGACAATTCCGCTTCCAACCTGTAGGCCGACCGCAGAGGAAAAGTTCCTTGGTGTTGCTTTAAAATGCCCAACTTTACAGCAGAAAAAAATATGTTTACAGCCTGGTGTCTAAAGTGGTTTTGTCTAAAGCTGTGAGGGGGGTGAATTTTTTTTATAACTCATCCGTTTAAATTATATTAAGCCTTAAATGCATCATAATCAAGGATGTGGCCACTTGAGTGACAGGTGGATTACCGCTGCTGTCACTAGCCGTTTGTTTGCTAGCCATCACGTTACAGTCTGTGCATGTGACCTACCAACAGTTGCCTCCCTTCACCTCCATTCACAAATCCTCTCCCGTGGCCTCATGGGAGTGTAAAGTGTCCATGATCGTATACACACTCAGAATCTCACTAGAAGTAGTAGGTCATCCAGGTGAATTCTGACATAGGCCTACTATTTTTGTCATATACTGTTTTTCACTTACTGTATAGTAGGGAAGTATGTGATTTCGGACGCAGCCAATGAAGTGTCCAACATTCCACACTGTTTTTTTTTTTTTTTGGTTAATTAAGTGCATCATCTATGTATTTCGGAAACCTTTTCTTTTTGGAGTTTTCATTGTGAAAACACTACTAAAGTATAGTGCATAAGTTCACAAATTGGGATGTACCTTGGGACTTTGTGGCCTCAAACGAAACTCTGAGGTTTATACCGACTCATCAGTCTTTAGCGACCCCCAGGGTTGGGGTCTCATCCAGTGCTATTTTTTTTTCTGACAAGTATCCCATAAAGATAAAAAAAAAAAAAAACACTCATTGTTGAGTAAACTGACTAAATGAATCAAACTGAATATATACTTGTATAAACCCTCATGTAGAACTGCAGGATGCTGTTGAGGAGGTGCTTCCCGCGCTGAGAGAGCAGGGCATCTCTGTCTATATACTGACTGACCATGTGACCTCCGAGGGAATGAAAAGTCTCACAGACGAGATCAAGCAGGCCTCAGATGAGCCTGTTCCTGCAGACCTGAGGGCCAACATTAGCTTAAACAGCCCAGCGGTGTACATCTACACGTCAGGCACCACAGGTGAGACTGGATTCAATGATATTATTCTGTTTTTGAATGGAGATGTTTTTGCCCAGGGGGGAATGGATGAAAGTGTCAGTAATATGACAAATCTGTAATTAATAAATGAGCACATGTGGATTTAATGAGGCGTATCCCCTGCAGGTCTTCCAAAGGCAGCAGTGATCACTCAGCGGAGGCTGTGGGCCATTGCCTTCTTGCAGTCCATTTGTGGTGTGACGTCTGACGATGTGGTGTACGTCTGCCTTCCCTTGTATCACAGTGCTGGCTTTGGCATTGGATTCGGAGGTGCTATTGAAAGAGGTATGAAATCATTAGGGCCCGAGCACCGATGGTGTGAGGACCCTCTTGGAATTGCTCTGTTTATTATTTTTAATTTTTTTTTATTTTGTGTTGGTTATCCAGACACCTCATCATCGATAAGATAAAAACAATACAATAGTCTAAAGTTTTGTGAAAAATTTAACTAGATGTCTTTAGAAATTTTGCTCTTTTTTTTTGGTTTGGTGTTTAGGAGCTACTGTTGTCCTGAAGAGCAAATTTTCTTCCTCTCAGTTCTGGGACGACTGCAGAAAATATAATGTTACTGTGATACAGTTTATTGGAGAAACAATGCGCTACCTCTGCAATACACCAAAGGTATTCAAGCATTTAAGAAGCCAAACAGCACAGAATCTTCCTCTTTTTGTAATCTACAGCAATGTTTTGCTGGTTGCACACTGATGTATATAGGCTAGTTGTCCTTTGAGCAAGGAGTAAAGAAAGAGGTTAAACTAATACATTTAATTAGACCATGGACCATGTTAGGAGTAAGCGGTGTCATATCAAATGGTACTCTAGCATTCATTAGTACATTTTGGGGTCAATAAGATTTTTTTTAATTTTTTTAAAGAAATTCACTTTTATTCAGCAAGGATGCATTAAATGGACTAATAGTGACCGTAAAGATATGTATAATGTTACAAAAGATTTCTAGTACAAATAAATGCTGAACTTTCTATTCATTAAAGAATCCTGAAAAATATTGAGCTGCACAACTGTTTCAAACACTCATAATAATCAGAATTGTTTCTTGAGAAGCAAATCATCGTATTAGAATGATTTCTGAAGGATCATGTGACACTGAAGACTGGAGTAATGATGCTGAAAATTCAGCTTTGACATCACAGGAACACTATGTGGACAAAAGTACAAAAGGACTAAATACATTGACATTAATATGGAGTTAAACGTTTTAAAAACCAACAGCTCTTCAGCTCAATTTGAATGAAGCGCCTATAGAATGCAGTTCGTTTCAGGGCTGCAAAATGAATTTGTTCCCAGCCCGAGTGTAAAACTAAATGTTATTGGTTGTAGCGAGAACGTACTACGATTGGTCAGCGCAATGTGGCTGTTATCTGATTGGCTTGAGTTGACGGTGGTTGGAGTCCACCTATTTGTGGTTTTGTGTGCAGGTCTTGACACAAGAAATGTTTCAAAATGCACAAGAAGCTTTCCACAAATGTGTGCAGTCATCCACAAATATACAAGTAGTGATTCACAATTGAATGCTAGGCAGAGTTGTTAGTGTGACAGAAACATATTTGTAAATATTTGTATTTGCAAATCTCATTTTATTTATTTGTGAATTTAATTAATTTTTGTGAAGCTCCTAACATACATTTGTGGATCTCATTATATTTATTTGGAAAATTGTTTAATTCTGTGAATATCTTTACATTTATTTGTGGATCATAATCTATTATTTGGAATAATGGAACGAATATAACCCCATACTCAGTAACCTCGCTCTGTGGTCGAGTTTCTGCTGTTCCTAAACGCTTCCACTTTTCAATAATACCACTTCCAGTTGACTGTGGACAGTGTTGGGGGGAAACATAAGTTTTTTCAAGTAACTAGTGTAGGAAACTCAGAAGCGAAGACCAGGAGACTCGGCTGTATCTTCAGCAGGATTCTTTATTGAGAACACAAGCTGTTTTTAGCTGAAGTCATCAATGATACAGGCAATGATACATTGTAGTTTATATAGATTTTGGTGTGTGCTTAGAAGTGCTTAGAAATGGAGACGAAGCACCTGGGTGACGACCTTAAACGAAGCATGCAAATGAAGTATCCAGGTATAGGAACCCGCCCCAGACTCTAGAGTGTCACCAGTCCTAATCCAATCAGCTTAACTATTCAACGACTGGGACAGGGGATCCAAGAGCCATTAAAGACAAAACCTGAGAGTCTCAGTAATCTGACTCGTTTGACTTACAGTAAAGAGAACAGGACTGGCAGGAAGCTCTTGCTAAAACTTTTGCTAAATGCAAGTTACTTAGTTTTTCCTTGTATTGCCCTGATTTCTCTCAACATGGGGACAGAAGTGCTGTCTGGGCCAGTGCAGAGGAGTTGTGTGTGAACATGTTATTGCATTTACTCCTCTCAAAATGAATAAAAATAGTGAAATGCAAACTCAGAATATTACACAAACCTGCAATAATTAAACATTAACACAAATATACTTTATGCATTTAATCTCACTTTATTAACCAATGTCTTTGCTGATGCCCTTCAATGATCCAATTCAACAATACGAATAAGCAAACATGACATTTATGTTTCTTTTTTGTTTGTTTGATTTTATTACTGAAGTAAGAGTGTTGAATTTTCTTCTCCTTCATCCTATTTTTCTGCGTTTCAGAATGGCAAAACAGCTGAAAGGTTTGTTTGAGCGGCGCCTTCTACTGTACAGACGTGAATTTGCATTTCCTTCAGCCTGAGGCTGTATGGGCCTTTAGATTTGCCAAAAATAGAACTTGTTTTTTGTTAAAACAATCAAGCAAGCACAGCTGAGCTGAGGAAAAAGTAACACAAAAGTAATGTAACGCATTACTTTCCATAATAAGTAACTAAGTAACGAACGTTAGTTACTTTGAGGGACAAACACAATATAGTAATTCATTACTTTTAAAAGTAACTTTCCCCAAAACTGACGCTGGAATATCTATCAGGGATGTAATTTCATGAACTGACTTATTGCAAATGTGGCATTCTATCACAGTACTACACTTGAATTCACTTCACAAATGTTTGTAAATGCAGATTGCATAGCTAGGTGTCAGTAAAGTGGTGTGTCCCAATACAGTACTTTTGTCCATACAGTGCATATTCAAGTAGAAAAGTTATTTTATTGTAATAATATTCAGAACCTGAATATTCACAATATTACTGTTTTTACTGTATTTACCGATTTTTTAATCAGAAATTATTTTTCAAAATCTTACAGATCCCAAACTTTTGAACAGTAGTGCATGTTGAATTATCACATGGAATATGTGAAAAATTTACAATTAATTATATGAAGTTTTTATTGCAGTAAATTTTCAACATCTTGGTCTTCATATAAAAATAGCCAACATAAAATGTATTATTAAGATCACTTTTGGATGCAACAGTTGCAAAAATGGTGACTCATCTTACCCGACTTTCCGCACCACTGTTTGCAGTGCTCTGTTTGCTGTGCATACTAGTCTGTTTCTCATCTCTGTTCTCTTCCCATACAAGCGCGTTAGTGACCAAGTACACAACGTTAGAATGGCCATTGGGAATGGGATCAGGCCAGAGGTCTGGAGGACGTTCATCAGCAGATTCGGTCATGTTGACATCAAAGAATTCTACGGCTCAACCGAAGGAACCCTGGGCTTTATGAACTTCGCAGGAAAAATTGGGGCTGTCGGTAGAGTGAATTTTTTACATAAGGTACTAGTCCGTAAATGCGCTCTTTACTCTTTTGCTCGCATTTCATCAAATTTCTCATTTCATATGTAAACATTCATCTTGTTTCAGAAACTGTATCCATATTCATTTGTAAAGTTTGATCAGGAACAAGAGGAACCTGTAAGAAATGCTAATGGATTTTGCATAGAAGTAGCTAAAGGCAAGTAAAATAGTTCATTTTAATGAACAGTTCTTCTGAATAAGCATGTTTGTATGCATATAAATAATATAAAAAGTAATAAAAAAAAAGTAATTAAGCAAAATTGTTAGCCTTTTATTTTGAAGAATGTGTCATTGACTGTAATACAGGTGAGACAGGTCTACTAGTATCACAGATTACCGAGAAGGCCCAGTTTTCTGGATATGCCAGGGATCCGAAACAGACAGAGAAGAAGAAACTCGACAATGTGTTTAAAAAAGGAGACATTTACTTCAACTCTGGAGATCTGTTCAAGATAGATCATGAAAACTTCATCTACTTCCAGGATCGGGTGGGCGACACTTTTAGGTGAATAAACGCAAATTTTTTTTTTTAAAAGTTACACCTTTAATGGTGTAATCAAAGACAGACTTAAAAATAAATGCATGGTTCTGTTCTCAGGTGGAAAGGGGAGAACGTTTCTACAAATGAAGTGTCGGACATCTTGACTAATGTGACGAGTATCAAGGAAGCAAATGTATACGGCGTTGCAGTTCCAGGTTTAATGCTATTTCACTTCATAAATCAGAAATCATCCAGTTGACTGTCATAACATTGGTTCATATTTCTTCTAACCTGACACACTTGATCTTTTGCTGAATTTGAAGGGTATGAGGGGAGGATAGGAATGTCTACCATCACAATGAAAAAAGACCATCAGTTTGAGTGTGATGGCATTTTTAGTCATGTGACCACTTACCTCCCCTCTTATGCCAGACCACGTTTCATAAGGATCCAGGTAACATCATAACACAAAGCATGCACTAATAAGCTCTCTTTAGGTAGTATCAATATAATTATGTACCATTTCATATTTCCGAATGCACCAAAATCGAAATAAGTCCATGTGTTTCTGATTGCAGAACAGTTTGGCTGTAACTTGCACCTTCAAACAGCTCAAAGGGAAGTTGGTAGAGGAGGGCTTCAACCCTGCTGCAATCTCAGATCCTTTGTTTGTTTTAGATGAGAAGGTGAACAGCTACAGACCGCTGACACATGACACATATCAGTCGATATTGGAGGGTCACTTCAGATTGTGAAGAGCAGGATTTGCTCTTTATAATATGCTATAAATGTATTGAGAGAAGTCAAATCTTTTATTTGTTCAGAGCCTTAAAGCTGCAGTCCGTAACTTTTTGGGATTAAAAATTATCCAAAATAATAATTATAATAAAAAACATAACCAGCCAGTGTTCAAAAATATCTGCTTGCCTTAGTTCGATTCAAAACGGTTAGCTTGTAATAATGATTTTAATTCCAGTGTTACTGGTGGATTTCCGCGGGAAATTCGAGCATGTCTTTGCGTCATTACGTCACATCTGTACACATAGAGAAGGTGTCTCAGGCTAGTAGGCTATGAGGATGTGAGGATGTTGGAGGTGGAAATGTTTAGCCTTTTCTCACAGCACTTTAAATAATTAAACTTATGGCGGATCCAGAAAGGTTCAAACGACAATCACCAGTGACAACTGGAGATTCACCAGTTGTAAAACCCAAAAGAATTTGGACTTCGGAGTGGTAAAAAGAGAGTGCAACCGGCCCACGCGAAAACAAGGATAAACATCGGCAGGGCTTTTGAAAGGTGGCGTGAACTCCATGATATGAAGGGGTTCAAAACGGACGCAGAGACCGCTTTTTTCTGCTGGACAGCTAACGTTAAGAATTTTCGATAGTTCAATCGTGTAACAGTGGCACACTTGTTCGCTTAATTCACAGTTACGGAGTTTCCTTTGTTGTGGCTTTTTTAGTTTTGCTATTATGGTAAATATGAATTATTTTGTGCTAGCTATGAGAGGGAGCAATTCACCTCTACTCCAATACTCCAAGAAACCCGCCTCCTCCGTTGTCAAGCATTAGAGCTGAATCAGATCGGTAAAGTGAAAATTTTCCTGTCGTAAGATGTTATGCTTTTTTCCCCCTTAGTTGATCAGAACAAAAGTGGATGTTACTTGTTCAGATGACATTTTCCGGTGAAAATTGTTATGTTGGTCATACTGTACTTCCAAAAAGTAGAATGTGTGATTCTGAAAGGCAGTATCCACACCGGCGCGGCGACTGACAGACGCGCAGTCTCCTCAAAACATTGTGTTCATCCGCGCTGTTTCATGCCGATGTACAACTCACGTAAAGTTTATAATTCCGCGAAAAACTGCAATTACAGATTTCGAACAGAGATGGCGACAAAGAGGAAAAGCTACGGACTGCAGCTTTAAATCTACATTTACACTTCCAGGACAGTAACTGTCCAGAGATCACAATTTTTTTATGTACCAAAGGCAATTGTAAAAATATATATTTTGCTTATTTTGTATATTTCAAAACTCTTGAAAAAGTTTTCACATATACTTTTTTTATTTTATATCACCCTATCCTTCATAAGTTTTCTCTGACAAAAAGATAATAACATTTTTAAAACTACTTCATTGTCCATCTGAAAAGTGTCTTTCTAAGAATTTGATACTTTCCCCTGTAGTCTGTAGTGAACAAATAGTTTTGTAAGAGTTTGCTGTAAGATGATTGGTTCCCACAGAAACCCCCCCACTAGCTCCTGTCTCAAAGGCTGAATTGACCTATGGCTAAGCCACACCCCCTCCACTCACTCGGACAAACAGTCAACATTCAGTGACAGGCGCTATGGCAGCTGTCACAGTAGGAGACATTTCACAGGAGGCAATTGATGATTTTTGGAGACAGAAAGATTACATAGATTATATTTTGGTAGAAAGTTGTCTACAATGCTGTGCTTCAATATGTAATTAATGCTTCATGATCAAAAATAAATATGTACAGGTCTAAGTTGCATACGTTTCCAGGACAAGTCTTTTTACCATCTTTACAAAGAGTAGGCTACCTCTCCGTTAGTTTGGTGCAACAGTATTTACATGAATCATTCAGCACAACATTGCTAACATTTGTTATCTCGGTTATTTACAGATACGTTAATGAAGCTAAGTGACAATGCAGCTAGAAGTTAACGTTTTCTAATGTTAGGCTAACGTTACGTTAGAGATGTTAAAGATAACGTTCAAATACGTTGTTGACTTATCTTAGAAGGATGTAGACATCCTTGTTTAATTAATCCACGTTTAGTTGGTGTTGTGGTCTACCGCATAACTTAATCCAGACACTTATCTCGGTTGAGATGTGGCTTGGGAAAGGGTAAAAAATACACACCGTCGTCCAGCCTCTCGGGACACCTAGTGTTGGAGTTGCGTGTACCCCATGCACACCGTTTGACCATTTTAAACTTAAAATGACAAGAAAAAACATAAAAACGAATGAAAACTGACTAACTGCAATGCATTTCAATGGACGAGGAAGCAGAGAATGTCCGAGTGTATTGGGGTAGCTATGCACACTGTGATTGATCCCCGGTTCCACCTGACCAAGTGTCGAGGTGTCCATGAGCAAGACACCTAACCCCAGCTGCTCCCGACGAGCTGGATGGCACCTTGCATGGCTGACACCTCCATCGGTGTATGAATGAGTGAGTGAATGGGTGAATGTGAGGCAAATATGTAAAGCGCTTTGGTGGCCATTGGGTCTGTGAAAGCGCTATATAAATGCAGTCAATTTACCATTGGCTCATCGCGTTTGGGGGCAGGGCTTAGCCATAGGTCAATTGGATGAGGGTGCCCATGTTGTGAGTTTAAAATACTCCCGCATGTAATATATTTTTTGTGTTAATTAGGGGGAGGAAAAAAAAGTAAAAGGGCATTCAGCAACTATTTCAACTTAATAAAACCGTTTAGAAATCATTTGGATGGTTTAATAACCTGTTCTGGTGAGAATTGGTGACTTTCCCCGCTCCCCCCAACGTTCCCAGGCGGAAAACCAACCTTGCAACATGAGGATTAACGTCCCAGTAAATTGGAAATAGGAAGTCTCGTGAGAAGCGAGAACGAGCGAGAAACACAAACTGCTTTACGGCAATTCGACATGAACACACACGCCGCCCTCAATGTGTATGATGTATTACCCACCTCGGTAGACATAGCTCCACACGATAAAGTTGGCTGGCTCCGGATAATAACAAATGCACATGAGCAGCGGTAGAAAGGGGGAGCAGGGTGCTGCAAGTGAGTTTTTTTTACGACAGTGTTGTGAAATATACACCTCACAGCTGTAGGGGGAGCTCGCTGAGAAAACATGCGACAGCAAAAGTGAAAAGTAGAGGTGCAACGGATCATCATTGATCCGTGATCCGTTCGGATCAATATCTTCGGTTCGGCACACAAGTGATCCATAGGTGCAGATTTATAGGTGCAGACATGAGGCCTTTTTTTTTTTTTTTTTGCTGATCCGAAAAATGATCCGATCCGTGACTCTGATCCGATTACACCCCTAGTGAAAAGCAGAGAAGAAATAGCTAGAGGTGCCGATTGCCCCTGCCCCTTTAAAAGTCTCAGTAGGCCTACTTTATACTGTTTTTTTTTTTCAACGTTCTTCTATTTTAAATGCAATTATTATTTATTTATAGGCTACAAAGTTTGATTTATTTGGTTTATTGTGTTTAATATGAATAATTGGAGAATATTTTAACACAATATTGTAATAAGCACACATACGTTTCTATAATTACCTACTTAATATGTAATTTTTTATTGCTTAAAAATTATTAGCTTTCGGCAGTCTGTAAAAATATACTTCAGATTTCTTGTCAAATCTATTTGTACAGTCAATCACAAAGCTCTTTCTCGTTTTAGATTCACGCTGAAAACAAATACTGCCGCTCAGTCTTTTTGCCACAGTGCAGTGGGCATAACCGCAGTAATTACTCCGGCTGACGGTGACGACACACGCATACCATCTATAGGTTGAAAGAGATTGACAGATCAGAGCGGACCGCTCTCAATAGTGTTATCACAGGGGAGATAAACCTGTGAATGGTATAATAGTAATCAATGAACAACAAACTGGTTTAAGAGAATGTACTTTACAAAAAATCTTGCCCAAGTCTTCATTAGCATGATATGACACCTGTACTTCTATACTGTGAAAATTGATTTTTGCTTAGGCGGATCAGACAAAACAGACATTGGCTCTCCTGCTAAAGTGCTGGGTGCTGCGTTACACGGAGCTGAAGCCCTCAAGGATGGTAAGGACAAACGGATCCATCAGATCTACTGCCTAACGGACACAAATTATACATCCATGACGGCTAAACAGACAGGTATCAAACCTAAAGGCTTTGAACCAGATTCCCTGAAGTCTGCAGTGATCTGTGGATCTAAAGACCCTCTTACGGTTGGTCAGGTAACTCAGAAACACACACACTTTCATGATAGTGTTTTTAACAGCGATGTCAGGAGGACCCCAAATATCACATTGAGAAAGCAGAGCAGGGAAATGTTCATGGAGGGCTTTGAGTCCGGAAGAGCAGAACCATCAGCCGGTCAATCATTCCTGATTGAAGAAGCGCCTGTTCGGGACGATGGACAGAGTGACTGGAGTTTAACCAGTAACGGCTCCAACTTTATGAACAACATTCTCCTGACGTCCTCCTATCCTGAGCCTGGGAAGCCTTTCTCATTGAACGGCCCGTCCTTGGGTGGTTTGGACTTTGGAAGCTCCATCGGTGATAACTCTGATGTTACGATATATAAGGAGATTGTTCAACCTCCGTCTTACTCTAAACCCAGCGTGTGTGTGGACAGAAGAACAAATAAACGCAGAGAGCCAATCCCTGGATCTGAGGGACATGGTGTCTGGAAAATGCGTCCAAAGAGCTTATTTTCAGAGTTGAAAGTGCGTCAGCAGGACAGTGGGTTCGACAGCCCGTTGGCACTTCTTCAGGAATGAAATTTCGATTTGTTAATTTGTGCCTGTGCAAATATTAGCCTATTTGTATATAAAAGAGTTGCAGTCTCAACTTGTGCAATGTGTTTTTTACTTGTTTGAGCCAAATGTCTTTTGTACTCGTCTTGGCAGTTGTACTGTCAGTGCATGAATTTGTTACCTTTTAACTTAATAAAACAACATAGTTTTACATTAATTAAAACTGTTTCTTTTCGTTCTTATCTTCTTTCATACTGAATGAGCAAACCATCATAAAACACAATTTTTTAAATGAATTATTATTATCTACGATATATAAACACCATAATAATATCCGGCAAATAATTGTTAATGATTTGCATATTAACATTATATCTCAAACTAAATAAGCATTTTATATATAGGTTCAGATAATGGTAACAGTTTTCTTTGGCATGTTATAAAACTATGTGCTTCTCAGAGAATTATGCTAATATTTCGACAATTACCCACTTTTCAGTTATCAATTATTATATAATATTATACAGTATCATGGTAAGAGGGTTGACATTTTAAAGGGAAAATTGACACTTAAGTCATAATTTATTTACTATGTTCTTCCAGCATGTTAAATATTGACAGGCTGTAATATTCCTAAAAAAGAAAAATAATGTAATGTAAAATAGTCTAGCAGGATTGGAACAACATGAGGAAAAAATGAGATAAGTTTGTCTTTAAAGGGTAGATTTCTTTAGAAAAAAATGTAATGAAAAAGAATAAAGTTTATAGAATTGTTAATTACTTTAAACGAGGAATAATTTGGTAACAGTGTTGTTTACTCGTTTACGGTGTTGAGGTCTTCGCTAATGTGAGCGTTGCCGTTTTTCGCGTCGCGTGGAGTCGTGCCTCGTGAACCATGTAAACGCTGTTGCTGTTTATCAATACGACTCGCTTCATTTCATAACTCTAATCCAGTACGTGTTCATTCCCTCAAAACAAAGCACCGCCTACACTAAACTTTATATCGAAGTGCTGCGCTCTGTAGAAAGTAGGTCTTACGAAAAATAATCGAATCACACTGTACAATGTTTTGGTTTTTTGTAAGTGCTGTTTTACTTTTATTTGTATTGATATACCGCTATCCTTACTTTATCAAAGAGGCAAAGTACATCTATCGAATGGCATTGGCTGCATATCGTATGACAAAATACATCAAATCCAAACCTTTCTATACCTTAGTGGATCGATTCTTGGATTCGGTTCAGAAGAACCCACACAAAGCGTTCATTCGGTTTCAGGATAAAACATACTCGTATTTGCAATCGGATAAACAGAGTAATAAAATCGCGAGGAGTTTGTTAAAACACGCAGATCTTCACGAAGGAGATACAGTTGCGCTTCTGTTTGGAAATGAGCCCATGTTCTTGTGGATATGCTTGGCTTTGGCCAAGATCGGATGTTCTGCTGCTCTTCTCAATCATAACATCCGATCCAAATCACTGCTGCACTGTTTCAGCTGCTGTGAGGCCAGTGTGCTGATCGCTGGGGCAGGTACACTTCAAAGTTTTATTTGTCTAATAAATCAGTACTTGATGTACTAACTGTAATAACTGTAAGGTGTGGACTCAGTGTACTGTACAGTATGTACTATCTGAGATGTCCTTTTTCTGTCTATCTCAACTGTTGATGACTTATTTACACAAACGGAAGTGTGTTCAATTATTTTGTGATCCAAAAAATTTTAACCAAATAAACATTTGTGTATTTTCTCACTTAATTTGATTCACACTGAGATGCATTTTTAATAGTAATTTTAAACGTATGGTCAACACTTAGTTCAGGTTCTCAAATATGATTGGGTGAGCGGAGATACAGTCCAGCAACACAAGTTGTCACAAATGATGCACTATACACTAAGAACTTATAATATGCACTATGTATCTACTCAATCGTGTAGTATATAATTTTTCTAAGGTTCTTTTTTTAAATTCAGCATTGTAATCTGATAGCCCCTCTGCTACATAAGGAAAGCTGTGACATTTGAATGCATGGTTGCATCCGAAATTGCATACTCTCTTGTGTGGGTATTTATTTTGAATAGTTTGTTCAAAAAAGTATGTTTTATATAGTATTTTTGTAATCTGGACATACTACATTAACTATGTTGTCATTATCATGTGACCTACCAACAGTTGCATCCCTTCACTTCCATTCACAAATCCTCTCCCGTGGCCTCATGGGAGTGTAAAGTGTCCATGATCGTATACACACTCAGAATCTCACTAGAAGTAGTAGGTCATCCAGGTGAATTATGACATAGGCCTACTATTTTTGTCATATACTGTTTTTCACTTACTGTATAGTAGGGAAGTATGTGATTTCGGACGCAGCCAATGAAGTGTCCAACATTCCACACTGTTTTTTGGTGAATTAAGTGCATCATCTATGTATTTCGGAAACTTTTTCTTTTTGGAGTTTTCATTGTGAACATACTACTCACTGTTTATACAACAAAAGTATAGTGCATAAGTTCACAAATTGGGACGTAGCCTACCTTGGGACTTTTTTGCCTCACACGAAACTCTGAGGTTTATACCGTCTCATCAGTCTTTAGCGACCCCCAGGGTTGGGGTCTCATCCAGTGCTATTTTTGTTTTCTGACAAGTATCCCGTAAAGATACATTTTTTTTTTTTTTTTTAAATTGTTGAGTAAACTGACTAAATGAATCAAACTGAATATATACTTGTATAAACCCTCATGTAGAACTGCAGGATGCTGTTGAGGAGGTGCTTCCCGCGCTGAGAGAGCAGGGCATCTCTGTCTATATACTGACTGACCATGTGACCTCCGAGGGAATGAAAAGTCTCACAGACGAGATCAAGCAGGCCTCAGATGAGCCTGTTCCTGCAGACCTGAGGGCCAACATTAGCTTAAACAGCCCAGCGGTGTACATCTACACGTCAGGCACCACAGGTGAGACTGGATTCAATGATATTATTCTGTTTTTGAATGGAGATGTTTTTGCCCAGGGGGGAATGGATGAAAGTGTCAGTAATATGACAAATCTGTAATTAATAAATGAGCACATGTGGATTTAATGAGGCGTATCCCCTGCAGGTCTTCCAAAGGCAGCAGTGATCACTCAGCGGAGGCTGTGGGCCATTGCCTTCTTGCAGTCCATTTGTGGTGTGACGTCTGACGATGTGGTGTACGTCTGCCTTCCCTTGTATCACAGTGCTGGCTTTGGCATTGGATTCGGAGGTGCTATTGAAAGAGGTATGAAATCATTAGGGCCCGAGCACCGATGGTGTGAGGACCCTCTTGGAATTGCTCTGTTTATTATTTTTAATTTTTTTTTATTTTGTGTTGGTTATCCAGACACCTCATCATCGATAAGATAAAAACAATACAATAGTCTAAAGTTTTGTGAAAAATTTAACTAGATGTCTTTAGAAATTTTGCTCTTTTTTTTTGGTTTGATGTTTAGGAGCTACTGTTGTCCTGAAGAGCAAATTTTCTTCCTCTCAGTTCTGGGACGACTGCAGAAAATATAATGTTACTGTGATACAGTTTATTGGAGAAACAATGCGCTACCTCTGCAATACACCAAAGGTATTCAAGCATTTAAGAAGCCAAACAGCACAGAATCTTCCTCTTTTTGTAATCTACAGCAATGTTTTGCTGGTTGCACACTGATGTATATAGGCTAGTTGTCCTTTGAGCAAGGAGTAAAGAAAGAGGTTAAACTAATACATTTAATTAGACCATGGACCATGTTAGGAGTAAGCGGTGTCATATCAAATGGTACTCTAGCATTCATTAGTACATTTTGGGGTCAATAAGATTTTTTTTAATTTTTTTAAAGAAATTCACTTTTATTCAGCAAGGATGCATTAAATGGACTAATAGTGACCGTAAAGATATGTATAATGTTACAAAAGATTTCTAGTACAAATAAATGCTGAACTTTCTATTCATTAAAGAATCCTGAAAAATATTGAGCTGCACAACTGTTTCAAACACTCATAATAATCAGAATTGTTTCTTGAGAAGCAAATCATCGTATTAGAATGATTTCTGAAGGATCATGTGACACTGAAGACTGGAGTAATGATGCTGAAAATTCAGCTTTGACATCACAGGAACACTATGTGGACAAAAGTACAAAAGGACTAAATACATTGACATTAATATGGAGTTAAACGTTTTAAAAACCAACAGCTCTTCAGCTCAATTTGAATGAAGCGCCTATAGAATGCAGTTCGTTTCAGGGCTGCAAAATGAATTTGTTCCCAGCCCGAGTGTAAAACTAAATGTTATTGGTTGTAGCGAGAACGTACTACGATTGGTCAGCGCAATGTGGCTGTTATCTGATTGGCTTGAGTTGACGGTGGTTGGAGTCCACCTATTTGTGGTTTTGTGTGCAGGTCTTGACACAAGAAATGTTTCAAAATGCACAAGAAGCTTTCCACAAATGTGTGCAGTCATCCACAAATATACAAGTAGTGATTCACAATTGAATGCTAGGCAGAGTTGTTAGTGTGACAGAAACATATTTGTAAATATTTGTATTTGCAAATCTCATTTTATTTATTTGTGAATTTAATTAATTTTTGTGAAGCTCCTAACATACATTTGTGGATCTCATTATATTTATTTGGAAAATTGTTTAATTCTGTGAATATCTTTACATTTATTTGTGGATCATAATCTATTATTTGGAATAATGGAACGAATATAACCCCATACTCAGTAACCTCGCTCTGTGGTCGAGTTTCTGCTGTTCCTAAACGCTTCCACTTTTCAATAATACCACTTCCAGTTGACTGTGGACAGTGTTGGGGGGAAACATAAGTTTTTTCAAGTAACTAGTGTAGGAAACTCAGAAGCGAAGACCAGGAGACTCGGCTGTATCTTCAGCAGGATTCTTTATTGAGAACACAAGCTGTTTTTAGCTGAAGTCATCAATGATACAGGCAATGATACATTGTAGTTTATATAGATTTTGGTGTGTGCTTAGAAGTGCTTAGAAATGGAGACGAAGCACCTGGGTGACGACCTTAAACGAAGCATGCAAATGAAGTATCCAGGTATAGGAACCCGCCCCAGACTCTAGAGTGTCACCAGTCCTAATCCAATCAGCTTAACTATTCAACGACTGGGACAGGGGATCCAAGAGCCATTAAAGACAAAACCTGAGAGTCTCAGTAATCTGACTCGTTTGACTTACAGTAAAGAGAACAGGACTGGCAGGAAGCTCTTGCTAAAACTTTTGCTAAATGCAAGTTACTTAGTTTTTCCTTGTATTGCCCTGATTTCTCTCAACATGGGGACAGAAGTGCTGTCTGGGCCAGTGCAGAGGAGTTGTGTGTGAACATGTTATTGCATTTACTCCTCTCAAAATGAATAAAAATAGTGAAATGCAAACTCAGAATATTACACAAACCTGCAATAATTAAACATTAACACAAATATACTTTATGCATTTAATCTCACTTTATTAACCAATGTCTTTGCTGATGCCCTTCAATGATCCAATTCAACAATACGAATAAGCAAACATGACATTTATGTTTCTTTTTTGTTTGTTTGATTTTATTACTGAAGTAAGAGTGTTGAATTTTCTTCTCCTTCATCCTATTTTTCTGCGTTTCAGAATGGCAAAACAGCTGAAAGGTTTGTTTGAGCGGCGCCTTCTACTGTACAGACGTGAATTTGCATTTCCTTCAGCCTGAGGCTGTATGGGCCTTTAGATTTGCCAAAAATAGAACTTGTTTTTTGTTAAAACAATCAAGCAAGCACAGCTGAGCTGAGGAAAAAGTAACACAAAAGTAATGTAACGCATTACTTTCCATAATAAGTAACTAAGTAACGAACGTTAGTTACTTTGAGGGACAAACACAATATAGTAATTCATTACTTTTAAAAGTAACTTTCCCCAAAACTGACGCTGGAATATCTATCAGGGATGTAATTTCATGAACTGACTTATTGCAAATGTGGCATTCTATCACAGTACTACACTTGAATTCACTTCACAAATGTTTGTAAATGCAGATTGCATAGCTAGGTGTCAGTAAAGTGGTGTGTCCCAATACAGTACTTTTGTCCATACAGTGCATATTCAAGTAGAAAAGTTATTTTATTGTAATAATATTCAGAACCTGAATATTCACAATATTACTGTTTTTACTGTATTTACCGATTTTTTAATCAGAAATTATTTTTCAAAATCTTACAGATCCCAAACTTTTGAACAGTAGTGCATGTTGAATTATCACATGGAATATGTGAAAAATTTACAATTAATTATATGAAGTTTTTATTGCAGTAAATTTTCAACATCTTGGTCTTCATATAAAAATAGCCAACATAAAATGTATTATTAAGATCACTTTTGGATGCAACAGTTGCAAAAATGGTGACTCATCTTACCCGACTTTCCGCACCACTGTTTGCAGTGCTCTGTTTGCTGTGCATACTAGTCTGTTTCTCATCTCTGTTCTCTTCCCATACAAGCGCGTTAGTGACCAAGTACACAACGTTAGAATGGCCATTGGGAATGGGATCAGGCCAGAGGTCTGGAGGACGTTCATCAGCAGATTCGGTCATGTTGACATCAAAGAATTCTACGGCTCAACCGAAGGAACCCTGGGCTTTATGAACTTCGCAGGAAAAATTGGGGCTGTCGGTAGAGTGAATTTTTTACATAAGGTACTAGTCCGTAAATGCGCTCTTTACTCTTTTGCTCGCATTTCATCAAATTTCTCATTTCATATGTAAACATTCATCTTGTTTCAGAAACTGTATCCATATTCATTTGTAAAGTTTGATCAGGAACAAGAGGAACCTGTAAGAAATGCTAATGGATTTTGCATAGAAGTAGCTAAAGGCAAGTAAAATAGTTCATTTTAATGAACAGTTCTTCTGAATAAGCATGTTTGTATGCATATAAATAATATAAAAAGTAATAAAAAAAAAGTAATTAAGCAAAATTGTTAGCCTTTTATTTTGAAGAATGTGTCATTGACTGTAATACAGGTGAGACAGGTCTACTAGTATCACAGATTACCGAGAAGGCCCAGTTTTCTGGATATGCCAGGGATCCGAAACAGACAGAGAAGAAGAAACTCGACAATGTGTTTAAAAAAGGAGACATTTACTTCAACTCTGGAGATCTGTTCAAGATAGATCATGAAAACTTCATCTACTTCCAGGATCGGGTGGGCGACACTTTTAGGTGAATAAACGCAAATTTTTTTTTTTAAAAGTTACACCTTTAATGGTGTAATCAAAGACAGACTTAAAAATAAATGCATGGTTCTGTTCTCAGGTGGAAAGGGGAGAACGTTTCTACAAATGAAGTGTCGGACATCTTGACTAATGTGACGAGTATCAAGGAAGCAAATGTATACGGCGTTGCAGTTCCAGGTTTAATGCTATTTCACTTCATAAATCAGAAATCATCCAGTTGACTGTCATAACATTGGTTCATATTTCTTCTAACCTGACACACTTGATCTTTTGCTGAATTTGAAGGGTATGAGGGGAGGATAGGAATGTCTACCATCACAATGAAAAAAGACCATCAGTTTGAGTGTGATGGCATTTTTAGTCATGTGACCACTTACCTCCCCTCTTATGCCAGACCACGTTTCATAAGGATCCAGGTAACATCATAACACAAAGCATGCACTAATAAGCTCTCTTTAGGTAGTATCAATATAATTATGTACCATTTCATATTTCCGAATGCACCAAAATCGAAATAAGTCCATGTGTTTCTGATTGCAGAACAGTTTGGCTGTAACTTGCACCTTCAAACAGCTCAAAGGGAAGTTGGTAGAGGAGGGCTTCAACCCTGCTGCAATCTCAGATCCTTTGTTTGTTTTAGATGAGAAGGTGAACAGCTACAGACCGCTGACACATGACACATATCAGTCGATATTGGAGGGTCACTTCAGATTGTGAAGAGCAGGATTTGCTCTTTATAATATGCTATAAATGTATTGAGAGAAGTCAAATCTTTTATTTGTTCAGAGCCTTAAAGCTGCAGTCCGTAACTTTTTGGGATTAAAAATTATCCAAAATAATAATTATAATAAAAAACATAACCAGCCAGTGTTCAAAAATATCTGCTTGCCTTAGTTCGATTCAAAACGGTTAGCTTGTAATAATGATTTTAATTCCAGTGTTACTGGTGGATTTCCGCGGGAAATTCGAGCATGTCTTTGCGTCATTACGTCACATCTGTACACATAGAGAAGGTGTCTCAGGCTAGTAGGCTATGAGGATGTGAGGATGTTGGAGGTGGAAATGTTTAGCCTTTTCTCACAGCACTTTAAATAATTAAACTTATGGCGGATCCAGAAAGGTTCAAACGACAATCACCAGTGACAACTGGAGATTCACCAGTTGTAAAACCCAAAAGAATTTGGACTTCGGAGTGGTAAAAAGAGAGTGCAACCGGCCCACGCGAAAACAAGGATAAACATCGGCAGGGCTTTTGAAAGGTGGCGTGAACTCCATGATATGAAGGGGTTCAAAACGGACGCAGAGACCGCTTTTTTCTGCTGGACAGCTAACGTTAAGAATTTTCGATAGTTCAATCGTGTAACAGTGGCACACTTGTTCGCTTAATTCACAGTTACGGAGTTTCCTTTGTTGTGGCTTTTTTAGTTTTGCTATTATGGTAAATATGAATTATTTTGTGCTAGCTATGAGAGGGAGCAATTCACCTCTACTCCAATACTCCAAGAAACCCGCCTCCTCCGTTGTCAAGCATTAGAGCTGAATCAGATCGGTAAAGTGAAAATTTTCCTGTCGTAAGATGTTATGCTTTTTTCCCCCTTAGTTGATCAGAACAAAAGTGGATGTTACTTACTTGTTCAGATGACATTTTCCGGTGAAAATTGTTATGTTGGTCATACTGTACTTCCAAAAAGTAGAATGTGTGATTCTGAAAGGCAGTATCCACACCGGCGCGGCGACTGACAGACGCGCAGTCTCCTCAAAACATTGTGTTCATCCGCGCTGTTTCATGCCGATGTACAACTCACGTAAAGTTTATAATTCCGCGAAAAACTGCAATTACAGATTTCGAACAGAGATGGCGACAAAGAGGAAAAGCTACGGACTGCAGCTTTAAATCTACATTTACACTTCCAGGAACTGTCCAGAGATCACAATTTTTTTATGTACCAAAGGCAATTGTAAAAATATATATTTTGCTTATTTTGTATATTTCAAAACTCTTGAAAAAGTTTTCACATATAGTTTTTTTATTTTATATCACCCTATCCTTCATAAGTTTTCTCTGACAAAAAGATAATAAAATTTTTAAAACTACTTCATTGTCCATCTGAAAAGTGTCTTTCTAAGAATTTGATACTTTCCCCTGTAGTCTGTAGTGAACAAATAGTTTTGTAAGAGTTTGCTGTAAGATGATTGGTTCCCACAGAAACCCCCCCACTAGCTCCTGTCTCAAAGGCTGAATTGACCTATGGCTAAGCCACACCCCCTCCACTCACTCGGACAAACAGTCAACATTCAGTGACAGGCGCTATGGCAGCTGTCACAGTAGGAGACATTTCACAGGAGGCAATTGATGATTTTTGGAGACAGAAAGATTACATAGATTATATTTTGGTAGAAAGTTGTCTACAATGCTGTGCTTCAATATGTAATTAATGCTTCATGATCAAAAATAAATATGTACAGGTCTAAGTTGCATACGTTTCCAGGACAAGTCTTTTTACCATCTTTACAAAGAGTAGGCTACCTCTCCGTTAGTTTGGTGCAACAGTATTTACATGAATCATTCAGCACAACATTGCTAACATTTGTTATCTCGGTTATTTACAGATACGTTAATGAAGCTAAGTGACAATGCAGCTAGAAGTTAACGTTTTCTAATGTTAGGCTAACGTTACGTTAGAGATGTTAAAGATAACGTTCAAATACGTTGTTGACTTATCTTAGAAGGATGTAGACATCCTTGTTTAATTAATCCACGTTTAGTTGGTGTTGTGGTCTACCGCATAACTTAATCCAGACACTTATCTCGGTTGAGATGTGGCTTGGGAAAGGGTAAAAAATACACACCGTCGTCCAGCCTCTCGGGACACCTAGTGTTGGAGTTGCGTGTACCCCATGCACACCGTTTGACCATTTTAAACTTAAAATGACAAGAAAAAACATAAAAACGAATGAAAACTGACTAACTGCAATGCATTTCAATGGACGAGGAAGCAGAGAATGTCCGAGTGTATTGGGGTAGCTATGCACACTGTGATTGATCCCCGGTTCCACCTGACCAAGTGTCGAGGTGTCCATGAGCAAGACACCTAACCCCAGCTGCTCCCGACGAGCTGGATGGCACCTTGCATGGCTGACACCGCCATCGGTGTATGAATGAGTGAGTGAATGGGTGAATGTGAGGCAAATATGTAAAGCGCTTTGGTGGCCATTGGGTCTGTGAAAGCGCTATATAAATGCAGTCAATTTACCATTGGTTCATCGCGTTTGGGGGCAGGGCTTAGCCATAGGTCAATTGGATGAGGGTGCCCATGTTGTGAGTTTAAAATACTACCGCTTGTAATATATTTTTTGTGTTAATTAGGGGGAGGAAAAAAAAGTAAAAGGGCATTCAGCAACTATTTCAACTTAATAAAACCGTTTAGAAATCATTTGGATGGTTTAATAACCTGTTCTGGTGAGAATTGGTGACTTTCCCCGCTCCCCCCAACGTTCCCAGGCGGAAAACCAACCTTGCAACATGAGGATTAACGTCCCGGTAAATTGGAAATAGGAAGTCTCGTGAGAAGCGAGAACGAGCGAGAAACACAAACTGCTTTACGGCAATTCGACATGAACACACACGCCGCCCTCAATGTGTATGATGTATTACCCACCTCGGTAGACATAGCTCCACACGATAAAGTTGGCTGGCTCCGGATAATAACAAATGCACATGAGCAGCGGTAGAAAGGGGGAGCAGGGTGCCGCAAGTGAGTTTTTTTTACGACAGTGTTGTGAAATATACACCTCACAGCTGTAGGGGGAGCTCGCTGAGAAAACATGCGACAGCAAAAGTGAAAAGTAGAGGTGCAACGGATCATCATTGATCCGTGATCCGTTCGGATCAATATCTTCGGTTCGGCACACAAGTGATCCATAGGTGCAGATTTATAGGTGCAGACATGAGGCCTTTTTTTTTTTTTTTTTTTGCTGATCCGAAAAATGATCCGATCCGTGACTCTGATCCGATTGCACCCCTAGTGAAAAGCAGAGAAGAAATAGCTAGAGGTGCCGATTGCCCCTGCCCCTTTAAAAGTCTCAGTAGGCCTACTTTATACTGGGTTTTTTTTTTCAACGTTCTTCTATTTTAAATGCAATTATTATTTATTTATAGGCTACAAAGTTTGATTTATTTGGTTTATTGTGTTTAATATGAATAATTGGAGAATATTTTAACACAATATTGTAATAAGCACACATACGTTTCTATAATTACCTACTTAATATGTAATTTTTTATTGCTTAAAAATTATTAGCTTTCGGCAGTCTGTAAAAATATACTTCAGATTTCTTGTCAAATCTATTTGTACAGTCAATCACAAAGCTCTTTCTCGTTTTAGATTCACGCAGGAAAACAAATGCTGCCGCTCAGTCTTTTTGCCACAGTGCAGTGGGCATAACCGCAGTAATTACTCCGGCTGACGGTGACGACACACGCATACCATCTATAGGTTGAAAGAGATTGACAGATCAGAGCGGACCGCTCTCAATAGTGTTATCACAGGGGAGATAAACCTGTGAATGGTATAATAGTAATCAATGAACAACAAACTGGTTTAAGAGAATGTACTTTACAAAAAATCTTGCCCAAGTCTTCATTAGCATGATATGACACCTGTACTTCTATACTGTGAAAATTGATTTTTGCTTAGGCGGATCAGACAAAACAGACATTGGCTCTCCTGCTAAAGTGCTGGGTGCTGCGTTACACGGAGCTGAAGCCCTCAAGGATGGTAAGGACAAACGGATCCATCAGATCTACTGCCTAACGGACACAAATTATACATCCATGACGGCTAAACAGACAGGTATCAAACCTAAAGGCTTTGAACCAGATTCCCTGAAGTCTGCAGTGATCTGTGGATCTAAAGACCCTCTTACGGTTGGTCAGGTAACTCAGAAACACACACACTTTCATGATAGTGTTTTTAACAGCGATGTCAGGAGGACCCCAAATATCACATTGAGAAAGCAGAGCAGGGAAATGTTCATGGAGGGCTTTGAGTCCGGAAGAGCAGAACCATCAGCCGGTCAATCATTCCTGATTGAAGAAGCGCCTGTTCGGGATGATGGACAGAGTGACTGGAGTTTAACCAGTAACGGCTCCAACTTTATGAACAACATTCTCCTGACGTCCTCCTATCCTGAGCCTGGGAAGCCTTTCTCATTGAACGGCCCGTCCTTGGGTGGTTTGGACTTTGGAAGCTCCATCGGTGATAACTCTGATGTTACGATATATAAGGAGATTGTTCAACCTCCGTCTTACTCTAAACCCAGCGTGTGTGTGGACAGAAGAACAAATAAACGCAGAGAGCCAATCCCTGGATCTGAGGGACATGGTGTCTGGAAAATGCGTCCAAAGAGCTTATTTTCAGAGTTGAAAGTGCGTCAGCAGGACAGTGGGTTCGACAGCCCGTTGGCACTTCTTCAGGAATGAAATTTCGATTTGTTAATTTGTGCCTGTGCAAATATTAGCCTATTTGTATATAAAAGAGTTGCAGTCTCAACTTGTGCAATGTGTTTTTTACTTGTTTGAGCCAAATGTCTTTTGTACTCGTCTTGGCAGTTGTACTGTCAGTGCATGAATTTGTTACCTTTTAACTTAATAAAACAACATAGTTTTACATTAATTAAAACTGTTTCTTTTCGTTCTTATCTTCTTTCATACTGAATGAGCAAACCATCATAAAACACAATTTTTTAAATGAATTATTATTATCTACGATATATAAACACCATAATAATATCCGGCAAATAATTGTTAATGATTTGCATATTAACATTATATCTCAAACTAAATAAGCATTTTATATATAGGTTCAGATAATGGTAACAGTTTTCTTTGGCATGTTATAAAACTATGTGCTTCTCAGAGAATTATGCTAATATTTCGACAATTACCCACTTTTCAGTTATCAATTATTATATAATATTATACAGTATCATGGTAAGAGGGTTGACATTTTAAAGGGAAAATTGACACTTAAGTCATAATTTATTTACTATGTTCTTCCAGCATGTTAAATATTGACAGGCTGTAATATTCCTAAAAAAGAAAAATAATGTAATGTAAAATAGTCTAGCAGGATTGGAACAACATGAGGAAAAAATGAGATAAGTTTGTCTTTAAAGGGTAGATTTCTTTAGAAAAAAATGTAATGAAAAAGAATAAAGTTTATAGAATTGTTAATTACTTTAAACGAGGAATAATTTGGTAACAGTGTTGTTTACTCGTTTACGGTGTTGAGGTCTTCGCTAATGTGAGCGTTGCCGTTTTTCGCGTCGCGTGGAGTCGTGCCTCGTGAACCATGTAAACGCTGTTGCTGTTTATCAATACGACTCGCTTCATTTCATAACTCTAATCCAGTACGTGTTCATTCCCTTAAAACAAAGCACCGCCTACACTAAACTTTATATCGAAGTGCTGCGCTCTGTAGAAAGTAGGTCTTACGGAAAATAATCGAATCACACTGTACAATGTTTTGGTTTTTTGTAAGTGCTGTTTTACTTTTATTTGTATTGATATACCGCTATCCTTACTTTATCAAAGAGGCAAAGTACATCTATCGAATGGCATTGGTTGCATATCGTATGACAAAATACATCAAATCCAAACCTTTCTATACCTTAGTGGATCGATTCTTGGATTCGGTTCAGAAGAACCCACACAAAGTGTTCATTCGGTTTCAGGATAAAACATACTCGTATTTGCAATCGGATAAACAGAGTAATAAAATCGCGAGGAGTTTGTTAAAACACGCAGATCTTCACGAAGGAGATACAGTTGCGCTTCTGTTTGGAAATGAGCCCATGTTCTTGTGGATATGCTTGGCTTTGGCCAAGATCGGATGTTCTGCTGCTCTTCTCAATCATAACACCCGATCCAAATCACTGCTGCACTGTTTCAGCTGCTGTGAGGCCAGTGTGCTGATCGCTGGGGCAGGTACACTTCAAAGTTTTATTTGTCTAATAAATCAGTACTTGATGTACTAACTGTAATAACTGTAAGGTGTGGACTCAGTGTACTGTACAGTATGTACTATCTGAGATGTCCTTTTTCTGTCTCAACTGTTGATGACTTATTTACACAAACGGAAGTGTGTTCAATTATTTTGTGATCCAAAAAATTTTAACCAAATAAACATTTGTGTATTTTCTCACTTAATTTGATTCACACTGAGATGCATTTTTAACAGTAATTTTAAACGTATGGTCAACACTTAGTTCAGGTTCTCAAATATGATTGGGTGAGCGGAGATACAGTCCAGCAACACAAGTTGTCACAAATGATGCACTATACACTAAGAACTTATAATATGCACTATGTATCTACTCAATCGTGTAGTATATAATTTTTCTAAGGTTCTTTTTTTAAATTCAGCATTGTAATCTGATAGCCCCTCTGCTACATAAGGAAAGCTGTGACATTTGAATGCATGGTTGCATCCGAAATTGCATACTCTCTTGTGTGGGTATTTATTTTGAATAGTTTGTTCAAAAAAGTATGTTTTATATAGTATTTTTGTAATCTGGACATACTACATTAACTATGTTGTCATTATCATGTGACCTACCAACAGTTGCATCCCTTCACTTCCATTCACAAATCCTCTCCCGTGGCCTCATGGGAGTGTAAAGTGTCCATGATCGTATACACACTCAGAATCTCACTAGAAGTAGTAGGTCATCCAGGTGAATTATGACATAGGCCTACTATTTTTGTCATATACTGTTTTTCACTTACTGTATAGTAGGGAAGTATGTGATTTCGGACGCAGCCAATGAAGTGTCCAACATTCCACACTGTTTTTTGGTGAATTAAGTGCATCATCTATGTATTTCGGAAACTTTTTCTTTTTGGAGTTTTCATTGTGAACATACTACTCACTGTTTATACAACAAAAGTATAGTGCATAAGTTCACAAATTGGGACGTAGCCTACCTTGGGACTTTTTGGCCTCACACGAAACTCTGAGGTTTATACCGTCTCATCAGTCTTTAGCGACCCCCAGGGTTGGGGTCTCATCCAGTGCTATTTTTGTTTTCTGACAAGTATCCCGTAAAGATAATTTTTTTTTTTTTTTTTTTTTTTTTTAAATTGTTGAGTAAACTGACTAAATGAATCAAACTGAATATATACTTGTATAAACCCTCATGTAGAACTGCAGGATGCTGTTGAGGAGGTGCTTCCCGCGCTGAGAGAGCAGGGCATCTCTGTCTATATACTGACTGACCATGTGACCTCCGAGGGAATGAAAAGTCTCACAGACGAGATCAAGCAGGCCTCAGATGAGCCTGTTCCTGCAGACCTGAGGGCCAACATTAGCTTAAACAGCCCAGCGGTGTACATCTACACGTCAGGCACCACAGGTGAGACTGGATTCAATGATATTATTCTGTTTTTGAATGGAGATGTTTTTGCCCAGGGGGGAATGGATGAAAGTGTCAGTAATATGACAAATCTGTAATTAATAAATGAGCACATGTGGATTTAATGAGGCGTATCCCCTGCAGGTCTTCCAAAGGCAGCAGTGATCACTCAGCGGAGGCTGTGGGCCATTGCCTTCTTGCAGTCCATTTGTGGTGTGACGTCTGACGATGTGGTGTACGTCTGCCTTCCCTTGTATCACAGTGCTGGCTTTGGCATTGGATTCGGAGGTGCTATTGAAAGAGGTATGAAATCATTAGGGCCCGAGCACCGATGGTGTGAGGACCCTCTTGGAATTGCTCTGTTTATTATTTTTAATTTTTTTTTATTTTGTGTTGGTTATCCAGACACCTCATCATCGATAAGATAAAAACAATACAATAGTCTAAAGTTTTGTGAAAAATTTAACTAGATGTCTTTAGAAATTTTGCTCTTTTTTTTTGGTTTGGTGTTTAGGAGCTACTGTTGTCCTGAAGAGCAAATTTTCTTCCTCTCAGTTCTGGGACGACTGCAGAAAATATAATGTTACTGTGATACAGTTTATTGGAGAAACAATGCGCTACCTCTGCAATACACCAAAGGTATTCAAGCATTTAAGAAGCCAAACAGCACAGAATCTTCCTCTTTTTGTAATCTACAGCAATGTTTTGCTGGTTGCACACTGATGTATATAGGCTAGTTGTCCTTTGAGCAAGGAGTAAAGAAAGAGGTTAAACTAATACATTTAATTAGAATCCAGGATGTCTGTTATCAAATCGACACCTAAAACATGGACCATGTTAGGAGTAAGCGGTGTCATATCAAATGGTACTCTAGCAATAAAAATTTTGGGGTCAATAAGATTTTTTTTTTTAAAGAAATTAACTTTTATTCAGCAAGGATGCATTAAATGGACTAATAGTGACCGTAAAGATATGTATAATGTTACAAAAGATTTCTAGTACAAATAAATGCTGTACTTTTGAACATTCTATTCATTAAAGAATCCTGAAAAATATTGAGCTGCACAACTGTTTCGAACACTCATAATAATCAGAATTGTTTCTTGAGCAGCAAATCATCGTATTAGATTGATTTCTGAAGGATCATGTGACACTGAAGACTGGAGTAAGGATGCTGAAAATTCATCTTTGACATCACAGGAACACTATGTGGACAAAAGGACTAAATACATTGACATTAATATGGAGTTAAACTCCATCAATCTATTGAAAACGTTTTAAAAACCAACAGCTCTTCAGCTCAATTTGAATGAAGCGCCTATAGAATGCAGTTCGTTTCAGGGCTGCAAAATGAATTTGTTCCCAGCCCGAGTGTAAAACTAAATGTTATTGGTTGTAGCGAGAACGTACTACGATTGGTCAGCGCAATGTGGCTGTTATCTGATTGGCTTGAGTTGACGGTGGTTGGAGTCCACCTATTTGTGGTTTTGTGTGCAGGTCTTGACACAAGAAATGTTTCAAAATGCACAAGAAGCTTTCCACAAATGTGTGCAGTCATCCACAAATATACAAGTAGTGATTCACAATTGAATGCTAGGCAGAGTTGTTAGTGTGACAGAAACATATTTGTAAATATTTGTATTTGCAAATCTCATTTTATTTATTTGTGAATTTAATTAATTTTTGTGAAGCTCCTAACATACATTTGTGGATCTCATTATATTTATTTGGAAAATTGTTTAATTCTGTGAATATCTTTGCATTTATTTGTGGATCATAATCTATTATTTGGAATAATGGAACGAATATAACCCCATACTCAGTAACCTCGCTCTGTGGTCGAGTTTCTGCTGTTCCTAAACGCTTCCACTTTTCAATAATACCACTTCCAGTTGACTGTGGACAGTGTTGGGGGAAACATAAGTTTTTTCAAGTAACTAGTGTAGGAAACTCAGAAGCGAAGACCAGGAGACTCGGCTGGATCTTCAGCAGGGTTCTTTATTGAGAACACAAGCTGTTGTTGGCTGAAGTCATCAAGTCTAACTAAGGCCCCATCCACACTACTGCGTTTTAGTTTAGAAACGGAGAATTAAAATTAATACGTTCTCCGTCCACACCAGCGTTTTAGCTGCGTATTAGAATTGATCTCCGCCCACATTAAAACGACTGAAAACGCGGATCACGTGACCATTCACCTACACTGAGCATGCGCGTACCTGTGTAAACAGGAAACAGATTGACTATTCCTCAGATTTCGCTGAGGTTGATAAGTGCCCATCTGGACATTTGAAAGTTTTCGCACCATTCCTCAGGAACCACAACTTCATTGATAAAATTATCCCACCATGCGCTGGTTCTTCCTGGCTTAACCCAAAACCGACGCTCCATGTACGGTTGATATCGCCGCTGCACACGGGAATTGTCACAGATCGCTCGAATGTGCCTCCGGCACATGTAGGCAGTTATAGCATTGTAAAATGCAGAATTTACTTGCACTAACGTATCTGGTAGTCCGGGCTGTTGTTGTATGTTTTTGTATGACACCCAATCAGAGAGCCGAGTGTGAGCCTCTGCGTCATCGCTTCTAAAGTCCTCCGTTTTGACCCGTCTTCACTAAAACGCCCTCCGGAGATTCAAAATGCAAAATAGGGTCGGCAGCGTTTCTTAACTTCTCCGTTTTAGGTCTTCGTTTTTGCCGTTTTAGTCTGGACGGGAGGTGCAAACGTAGCAAAAGGTCTCCGTTTCTAAACTAAAACGTAGTAGTGTGGATGGGGCCTAAGGCAATGACCTTAAACAAAGCATGCAAATGAAGTATCCAGGTATAGGAACCCGCCCCAGACTCTAGAGTGTCACCAGTCCTAATCCAATCAGCTTAACTATTCAACGACTGGGACAGGGGATCCAAGAGTCATTAAAGACAAAACCTGAGAGTCTCAGTAATCTGACTCGTTCGACTTACAGTAAAGAGAACAGGACTGGCAGGAAGCTCTTGCTAAAACTTTTGCTAAATGCAAGTTACTTTGCTTTTTCTTGTATTGCCCTGATTTCTCTCAACATGGGGACAGAAGTGCTGTCTGGGCCAGTGCAGAGGAGTTGTGTGTGAACATGTTATTGCATTTACTCCTCTCACTTGCACAAAAACACAATCAGTATTCTTCAAAATGAATAAAAATAGTGAAATGCAAACTCAGAATATTACACAAACCGGCAATAATTAAACATTAACACAAATATACTTTATGCATTTAATCTCACTTTATTAACCAATGTCTTTGCTGATGCCCTTCGATGATCCAATTCAACAATACGAATAAGCAAACATGACATTTATGTTACTTTTTATTTTCTTGCTGAAGTAAGAGTGTTGAACTTTCTTCTCCTTCATCCTATTTTTCTGCATTTCAGAATGGCAAAACAGCTGAAAGGTTTGTTTGAGCGGCGCCTTCTACTGTACAGACCTGAATTTGCATTTCCTTCAGCCTGAGGCTGTATGGGCCTTTTGGCGCTTTTCCACTACACAGTACCAGCTCGACTCGACTCGACTCGCCTTTGTTTGGTTTTCCACTGTGTAAAAGTTGTCCCTGTACCTGCTTTCAGGTACTTTTTTTGGTATCACCTCCGGCGAGGTTCTAAGCGGGCTGAGGTGAGTTGAGGCGATATTAAAATGTGACGTGAAGACACTACAGACTGCTGATTGGTCAGAGAGAATTGTCACTATTCACCGCATCATCAGTGCACGTGCCACACGGGGCTATTTTTTTCAGCAGTGTTTCGTTTTGCTGCCCTCAGCCTCTCCTGAAACAACGTTTGTCTTCTTGCTGTGAGAAACAGCCACATCCCGAGGATCAAAAACAGCATACACTCAATTTCCTCCATTGTCCTGTGTGTGTGTGGGTAGCGGGTGTGTGTCACGTAGTTCCTTTGGCGTCGCTATGACGACCAGGTACTATTGGGGAGGTACTATCTGTAATGGAAAACGGAGCGAAAAGCGAGCCAAGCCGAGTCGAGGCGAGTCGAGTCGAGTTGAGTAGAGTTGAGCTGATACTGGTGATGGAAAAGCGCCATTAAGATTTGCCAAAAACTTGTTTTTTGTTAAAACAATCAAGCAAGCACAGCTGAGGTGAGAAAAAGTAACAAAAGTAATGTAACGCATTACTTTCCATAAAAAGTAACTAAGTAACGCAGTTAGTTACTTTTAGGGAGTGTTATGGAATTTTTATATTCTATTTGATTTTTGGCTAATTATTCCTGAGTTACGAGAACAGAGAATCTTGTTTTTTTCTGTATCATGTTTATACAGCTGGAAAACCCACGAGAAGACATCTAATAGGGTGAATACAGAGCCCACACCTTCTGCCCCCCAGGGGAGCAGAAGGTAATTTTGGTTGTAAATGAAGACCTTTTGACTTTTCAAGAACAGGGGACAATTTGACCTGCCTGGGAAGGAGGGGTTTTTACGATGCAAAAGACTATATAATGTGCTGCCTGCAAAAAACTGGCAGGTCTGTTCCTACCTGGGGTAGCTGCCATGGTATTTTTTTTTTTTTGCGAACAAGTCCTCCTTTAAAAGAATAAACTTTCTTTTAAAGTACAATTGGAATCTGATGTCTCTTACTATGATGTTGTTTGTTAATTAAATTGTTTTTGCCACTAGCCTGGCTCCGCCCTCCTACGCACTTCCGCTCAATTTCATTTTCCTTCAGTACTACGTCTGGGATTGTGCTGTAGACTTTGGTTTTCTCCGATCAATTTTTTACCGGGCCAATCAGCGAACAGAGGGAGTGGCTGAGAACGATGACGTTGATGTCGACTTGTGCGTTATTTTGAGTTGTAGTTCAAAATAAGAAAGATGCGAGCGAAGGCATTCGGTCCGTTGTGGCAACGCTGCCGAATATCAAGAAGTTAAAGCCGGAGCAAGAACAACTTTGCTTAGTTTTGTGTTTATGGCCATAGCAATTTAGTAATAGTTACTTTTAAAAGTAACTTTCCCCAAAACTGACGATGGAATATACACTCACCTAAAGGATTATTAGGAACACCATACTAATACTGTGTTTGACCCCCTTTCGCCTTCAGAACTGCCTTAATTCTACGTGGCATTGATTCAACAAGGTGCTGAAAGCATTCTTTAGAAATGTTGGCCCATATTGATAGGATAGCATCTTGCAGTTGATGGAGATTTGTGGGATGCACATCCAGGGCACGAAGCTCCCGTTCCACCACATCACAAAGATGCTCTATTGGGTTGAGATCTGGTGACTGTGGGGGCCATTTTATTACAGTGAACTCATTGTCATGTTCAAGAAACCAATTTGAAATGGTTCGAGCTTTGTGACATGGTGCATTATCCTGCTGGAAGTAGCCATCAGAGGATGGGTACATGGTGGCCATAAAGGGATGGACATGGTCAGAAACAATGCTCAGGTAGGCCGTGGCATTTAAACAATGCCCAATTGGCACTAAGGGGCCTAAAGTGTGGCAAGAAAACATCCCCCACACCATTACACCAGCACCACCAGCCTGCACAGTGGTAACAAGGCATGATGGATCCATGTTCTCATTCTGTTTACGCCAAATTCTGACTCTACCATCTGAATGTCTCAACAGAAATCGAGACTCATCATACCAGGCAACATTTTTCCAGTCTTCAACTGTCCAATTTTGGTGAGCTCTTGCAAATTTAGCCTCTTTTTCCTATTAGTAGTAGAGATGAGTGGTACCCGGTGGGGTCTTCTGCTGTTGTAGCCCATCCGCCTCAAGGTTGTGCGTGTTGTGGCTTCACAAATGCTTTGCTGCATACCTCGGTTGTAACGAGTGGTTATTTCAGTCAAAGTTGCTCTTCTATCAGCTTGAATCAGTCGGCCCATTCTCCTCTGACCTCTAGCATCAACAAGGCATTTTCGCCCACAGGACTGCCGCATACTGGATGTTTTTCCCTGTTCACACCATTCTATGTAAACCCTAGAAATGGTTGTGCGTGAAAATCCCAGTAACTGAGCTGATTGTGAAATACTCAGACCGGCCTGTCTGGCACTAACAACCATGCCACGCTCAAAATTGCTTAAATCACCTTTCTTTCCCATTCTGACATTCAGTTTGGAGTTCAGGAGATTGTCTTGACCAGGACCACACCCCTAAATGCATTGAAGCAACTGCCATGTGATTGGTTGATTAATTAATTGCATTAATGAGAAATTGAACAGGTGTTCCTAATAATCCTTTAGGTGAGTGTATATCAGTGATGTAATTTCATGAACTGAATTATTGCAAAGGTTGCATTCTATCACAGTACTACACTTGAATTCACTGAGCTCTTCAGGACGACACCATTTTTTCTCAAATGTTTGTAAATGCAGATTGCATAGCTAGGTGTCAGTAAAGTAGTGTGTCCCAATACAGTACTTTTGTCCATACAGTGCATATTCAAATAGAAAAGTTATTTTATTGTAATAATATTCAGAACCTGAATATTCACAATATTACTGTTTTTACTGTATTTACCGATTTTTTAATCAGAAATTATTTTTCAAAATCTTACAGATCCCAAACTTTTGAACAGTAGTGCATGTTGAATTATTATCACATGGAATATGTGAAAAATTTACAATTAATTATATGAAGTTTTTATTGCAGTAAATTTTCAACATCTTGGTCTTCATATAAAAATAGCCAACATAAAATGTATTATTAAGATCACTTTTGGATGCAACAGTTGCAAAAATGGTGACTCATCTTACCCGACTTTCCGCACCACTGTTTGCAGTGCTCTGTTTGCTGTGCATACTAGTCTGTTTCTCATCTCTGTTCTCTTCCCATACAAGCGCGTTAGTGACCAAGTACACAACGTTAGAATGGCCATTGGGAATGGGATCAGGCCAGAGGTCTGGAGGACGTTCATCAGCAGATTCGGTCATGTTGACATCAAAGAATTCTACGGCTCAACCGAAGGAACCCTGGGCTTTATGAACTTCGCAGGAAAAATTGGGGCTGTCGGTAGAGTGAATTTTTTACATAAGGTACTAGTCCGTAAATGCGCTCTTTACTCTTTTGCTCGCATTTCATCAAATTTCTCATTTCATATGTAAACATTCATCTTGTTTCAGAAACTGTATCCATATTCATTTGTAAAGTTTGATCAGGAACAAGAGGAACCTGTAAGAAATGCTAATGGATTTTGCATAGAAGTAGCTAAAGGCAAGTAAAATAGTTCATTGTAATGAACAGTTCTTCTGAATAAGCATGTTTGTATGCATATAAATAATATAAAAAGTAATAAAAAAAAGTAATGAAGCAAAATTGTTAGCCTTTTATTTTGAAGAATGTGTCATTGACTGTAATACAGGTGAGACAGGTCTACTAGTATCACAGATTACCGAGAAGGCCCAGTTTTCTGGATATGCCAGGGATCCGAAACAGACAGAGAAGAAGAAACTCTACAATGTGTTTAAAAAAGGAGACATTTACTTCAACTCTGGAGATCTGTTCAAGATAGATCATGAAAACTTCATCTACTTCCAGGATCGGGTGGGCGACACTTTTAGGTGAATAAACGCAAATTTTTTTTTTTAAAAGTTACACCTTTAATGGTGTAATCAAAGACAGACTTAAAAATAAATGCATGGTTCTGTTCTCAGGTGGAAAGGGGAGAACGTTTCTACAAATGAAGTGTCGGACATCTTGACTAATGTGACGAGTATCAAGGAAGCAAATGTATACGGCGTTGCAGTTCCAGGTTTAATGCTATTTCACTTCATAAATCAGAAATCATCCAGTTGACTGTCATAACATTGGTTCATATTTCTTCTAACCTGACACACTTGATCTTTTGCTGAATTTGAAGGGTATGAGGGGAGGATAGGAATGTCTACCATCACAATGAAAAAAGACCATCAGTTTGAGTGTGATGGCATTTTTAGTCATGTGACCACTTACCTCCCCTCTTATGCCAGACCACGTTTCATAAGGATCCAGGTAACATCATAACACAAAGCATGCACTAATAAGCTCTCTTTAGGTAGTATCAATATAATTATGTACCATTTCATATTTCCGAATGCACCAAAATCGAAATAAGTCCATGTGTTTCTGATTGCAGAACAGTTTGGCTGTAACTTGCACCTTCAAACAGCTCAAAGGGAAGTTGGTAGAGGAGGGCTTCAACCCTGCTGCAATCTCAGATCCTTTGTTTGTTTTAGATGAGAAGGTGAACAGCTACAGACCGCTGACACATGACACATATCAGTCGATATTGGAGGGTCACTTCAGATTGTGAAGAGCAGGATTTGCTCTTTATAATATGCTATAAATGTATTGAGAGAAGTCAAATCTTTTATTTGTTCAGAGCCTTAAATCTACATTTACACTTACTGTCTGTACTTACACTTACTGTAACTGTCCAGAGATCACAATTGATTAAATGACTCTTTTTTTTTCTTTTTTTTTTTACCAAAGGCAATTTAAAAAAATATATATATATTGCTTATTTTGTATATTTCAAAACTCTTGCAAAAGTTTTCACATATGCTTTTTTTATTTTATATCACCCTATCCTTAATAAGTTTTCTCTGACAAAAAGATAATAAAATTTTAAAACTACTTCATTGTCCATCTGAAAAGTGTCTTTCTAAGAATTTGATACTTTCCCCTGTAGTCTGTAGTGAACAAATAGTTTTGTAAGAGTTTGCTGTAAGATGATTGGTTCCCACAGAAACCCCCCCACTAGCTCCTGTCACAAAGGCTGAATTGGATGAGGGTTGCCATGTTGTGAGTTTAAAATACTCCTGCATGTTATATATTTTTTGTTTTAATTAGGGGGAGGAAAAAATTTAAGTTAAAAAATGTCTCAGTACTTCATACCGGGGTTTTTTTTTTTTTCAACGTTCTTCTATTTTAAATGCAATTATTATTGATTCATACAAAGTTTGATTTATTTGGTTTATTGTGTTTAATATGAATAATTGGAGAATATTTTAACACAATATTGTAATAAGCACACATACGTTTCTATAATGACCTACTTAATATGTAATTTTTTATTAGCATTGCATGAAATCACACATCAAAACGTGATTTTTTGTTTTTTTTCAACAAAAGCAACAAGATTTCACTACATGTTCTGGGGAGCCAGATAAGCAAGTGTTTCTCGCCCAGGGGCCACTAGAGGACCTCAGAATGTCTTTTTCAATATATAAATTATTTCAAACAATTTAAAAAGTACTAAATCTGCTAAAAATAAATACATAAATGAAATAAAACAATGTGACATTATGTTTGTTACTCTGGAGCAGGGCCGTAACGACCATAGGCATCGCCCAATTGGAAATGGCCAAATTGAACTGAATTATTTTATTTTTAGACACATTAGACAAACAAGAGTGAATTTATTTTTAAATAAAATACTATTTGTAAAGAGTTTAAATGGATCACCTCACAACTAGGCTATAATTAGACCTGGAACTTTTACCATTCTTGTTTATTTTTTATTCCCTGAAATCCCCTTTAATCCTTTAATTATTTAATTTCTTAAAATAAAAAGACCTAAAAATATAAATTCAAAAAACCTTGGTCCCCTCCAATGATTAAGGCATGGTTATGGTCTTACTCTGGAGAAAAATCTGGGACTACATAGGCTACAACCGTGGCAAACAAAATTGACATTGTAAGTTTGTTCACTCAAGAATATTGTCAGCAGATCTTTGGAAAAATCTTCTTCTTTTTTTATTAAAAATAGATTCTGGTTAAAGAAATTTATATGTTCACACTGTACACAAAAATGCTTTCTCTCACTCACAACTTGGTGAAAATGACCATGAATGTCTGCAGCAACTATTTCTGCACCAGGAAAACGTATGTGGCATCAAGAACTAAAATGCTTGTTACATATTTTATTTTCAAAATTATTTGTTAAATTAACTATAAAAAAAGTTTAATTGCGATTAATTAGGCATATTTTAATGTAATGACAGACTTAATCTGTTTTATTAAAACGTGCGTAAACATCCGCACCGAGTTAAAGAAGGATCTGGCAACCCGACGAGGCTTTGAGTCGGGGGTGGATCACAATAATGTAATCTCTCTCTGGAGCCCCAGAAGGGCTGAACTTGCATTTAGAGAATGTGGCCCATGAATTTTAAGACTGTGCAAGTAGTGTCAGGCTATGGCATGTAGTTAATCTCAAACCCCTAGTATTGTACAAACTCTAGTAAACATGTATATGTGGATGACTCTTCTCGCGGGCTTGGCTCTTCTCCCCGCGCTGCTGAAAACTTTCTTCCCGTATTTTTTCCAGGATTGCGTGTATATATACAGAGCGCTTGGATTTGGAATCCGATTAAATGTATACAAAAGGAAAACTCCATTCTATAGTATTGTGGACTGTTTTTTGAAAGCTGTGGAGAAACACCCGCGGAGAGCGTTTATTCATTTCGAGGGGAAGACTTACACTTATGAAGAGGTGGATAAGGAGAGTAACAAAGTGGCGGATGCTTTGCGCTCGGTGGCCGCGCTTAAAGAAGGGGACACGGTCGCGCTCTTCCTGGGGAACGAGCCTCGGTTCGTGTGGACCTGGCTCGGCCTGGCCAAGCTGGGCTGTCCCGCTGCACTCCTGAACTTCAATATCAGATCCAAATCACTCCTTCACTGCTTCTCCTGCTGCGGCGCGAACGTGCTCATAGCAGCTGCTGGTGAGACATATGTAGGCCTATATACAGATGCACTCTTCAGATCGTCTTTATATGGATGTAGAGTCTATACAGATCATATACATGGCTACTATAGTCATGCTGCGAGGACTTGGCACTGATTCCCAACCATTCTCTTAATGTGTAACGTTACCCACTTTTGAGAAGTAGGCTACTTTGCTTTCTTAAATATATAAAACAGAAATTATGACTAAAAAAATACGTAGGCTACGCATGCAATAAAGTTGTAGGGCCTAATCACAACTAAAGGGATCAGTGACTATTTTACATATAGCAGGGTTTTGAACTTTCAATTTTTTTCTTTTATACTATGTTACTTCAAATATTAAGGATTTACACTTTTTTTGTTATAAAGTATTTTATCTAGTTAATTGGTTTACTGGCATTCTTTCTGACACAACAGCGCATTGGTATGCAACAACACTGCGCAGGGATACGATGAGCTGTGTCCTGTTGCACGGAGCTATAGCTGAACAAACTCTGAGTTTCAGATTAGGTTTAGAGTTGACAGATCCAGATATATCCAGCCTGGTTCAGTTCAGGTTCAGCGGTCTCACAAAGCTCCGTATAAACGTTCTCTGTCAAGGGTTTGATTCAGAGTTTGTGATTAACGCTGAAGCGCGTGCACCTGAAAGTGTGACAGGTGCTGCAAACAGCAAATCTCGCGGAGCGTGGAGAGCGTCAGCTTGATTCACGGCGCAATTCACTTCTCTTCTCTTCTGAACATTAGAGATAATTTTGTAAAGTATTATGAAGTCAAGAGCGTTTACAACAGGGGTGTCAAACTCAGTTCCTGGAGGCCGACAGCCCTGCAGAGTTTAGCTTCAACTCTAATTAAACACACCTGATCCAGCTAATCAAGTTCTTCAGGCTTATTTAAAAACTACAGGTATGTGTGTTGGAGCTGGTTGGAGCTAAACTCTGCGGGGCTGTGGCCCTCCAGGAATTGAGTTTGACACCCCTGGTTTACAAGGTAGGAATTAACACTGCTGCTGCAGCGTACGTCTGTGAAGGCAGCTGAAATAAAATATCGGACTATATCAATGCATGATGTAAATCAGAGAAATAGGCCGAATAATTATAGGTTCACAAAGAGCTCAAATGAATACACTTTGTTTAAAATCATTATATATGAATGCTTGTATTATATTTATATTCATTTAAAAGCCAAGTTTAATTGTCAATTAATAGGCCAATTATTGAAAGGAAGCTTGTTTCCGCCACAGAATAGAACATTTTGAAGATAATTGCGACTTTATCTCACAATTGCGAGTTTACATCTTGCAATTCTGACTTTAGGCCTTTCTCAGAATTGCAAGACATAAAGTCAGAATTGCGTGTTATAAAGTCAGAATTGCGTGATATAGTTGCAATTGTGTGTAACTAAAGGCAGAATTGTGAGATATAAACTCACAATTTCGTGTTATAGCCAGTCAGAATTGTGAGATGTAAACTCGCAATTGCAAGAAATAAACTCACAATTCTGACTTTTTCTCGCAATTGCGAGTCGCGACTTTATATCACGCAATTCTGATGTAACTTGCAATTGTGAGAAAAAAGTCAGAATTGTGAGATAAAAAGTCGCAATTACCTTTTTAATTTTTTATTCTGTGGTGGAAACAAGCTTCCATAAAATTCATATCATATAAATGTAATAAATAATTAGCAGCAAAAGATGAGCAATTTTGTCTCTAATTTTTTTTATACTAAAAACAGCTTTAATAGATACAGGGGGAGTGGCTTTATTCATTGCATCAGATACATGTCACTTTGCTCACAGCTGATTGGTCCAGTTTTGGTCCGCGATCTCTAACCAATTCTCGCCAATTCTAAACAGGTTTATTTAATTTAACAATGTTTAATAATATTTTAGCAATATATTATTTTAATCTAAAAACGCATTGGTTTGTAGCTGCAAATAATTTTTACCATTTATTCACCTTTGAGTCTTAAACATTTACAGTACTTCCATATTGAAAATGAAGGTGGATAATATTGAGTTAAAATTAGCACATTAATGCAGTGGTAGCCTACTTGAGCCCTACTTATGTGGTTAAGGGGTACATAAGACAAAAGTTTGAGAAACACTGGCCTAGACAGAGGATTCAAGCACATGCTGTGCATGTGAAAACAGGCCAACTTCTTTGGGAACAGATATTTGGAAGACTTTCGCCTTCGTCGCCATTGGCTTTTGGCTTGCTTAGTTGGGGACATTTAATTTTGTATTTAACAATATCATTGCAGCATTATTTTCCTATTATCTCTGTAAAGCTGCTTTGAAACAATCTGTATTGTAAAAAGCTCTATATAAATAAAGGTGACTTGACTTCTCCATAATGTCGGATTCAGATTTGTTTAGTGTTAAAATAATGCTTTTTAAATGAGATGTCATATTGAAATCGGACTCTGAAACATTTTAAGCCTCTGAATTCATGCGTGTGAGTTAAAGAGTTTTGCAGTTTAGTGTTTGTTTCTCTTGCAGAGCTTCGTGATGCTGTTGAGGAGATACTGCCAGCACTGAAAGAAAAGGGGATAACTGTATACCTCCTGTCAGATGAGAGCACTACAGACGGCATTCAGTGTATTGGTCAGGCCATCGCTAAGGCTTCAGATGAGCCGCTGTCCCCGTCTCTCAGGTCCAATGTCCACATCAGGAGTACAGCACTGTATATCTACACTTCTGGCACTACAGGTATCAGTCAAGGCCAAATGTAGTGGGTTATGTAATATTTATTGTTATATTCCGTTCAATAGCATACCAAATCAGGCTGATATTGCTAATAAAAAATGCTGTATATGACTCTATGTCAGGGGTCTCCAACTTTTTTTCATTTGAGAGCTACTTTTTAAAAAAGATAGTGGCCGAGAGCTACTCATGTAATACAATACTTAAATCTCTTAAATAATGTCTCATAACTCTCATATTAACAACTATCTAAACTGTTTTAGACCTAAAAGTGTTTTTGTAGGCCCATATATGTCACCCTTAAATGTCAGAGAAGAGAACAAAATCAGAGATTAATTTTTTTTAAAGAAAATCGTACTTTGCATATTATACTGTAAAAACAAAACATAATTATAGTTGATTTTGTAGTGCATCTTAACTAGAGATGAAATGGCATGAAAATTTAATTTCATGATTATAGTGACCAAAATGATCACGGTTATCACAGAATCCTGTTCAAAAAGTACTAATACTACACAATAAAATCAATTCACCAAGTTTTATGTCGAAAACCAGCAAATAACAAATATAATTAGCATTAGGAGAGTGGGGACAGTTGCAACGTGTGGCAGTTGCAACATTGCTGATTTCTCCAATCAGGAATGAGCTAGAGTCATGACACTCCTACTGCACATGCTCAGTATGCCCCTCCTTCTTTCTAGAAGTTAACAGCCACATGTTAAACCTCCTTAAGGGAGAACTGAAATTCTAGGTAAAAAAAGTAAAAATTTTTGTCATACTGTTTAAACGGTTTAAGTATTGATCTTTATAGTTTTATCATTTGAATGTGTAGTTTCTTAGCTCTTAATAGACTTCGGTACAATGTGTTCAAGCTAATGTGTTAGGCTAGCTTTGCTAGTTTTAAGATGGCTGCCAGGAGGTGGGACAGTTGCAACGCATTTTTGCAACTGTCCCCACATGGTGTTGCAACTGTCCCTCATGACAATAATAATGACAATTAGATAAAATTGATATGAAAGGCAATTCAGTGGTTTGATAAAAAACATATTTCAATAGCCAGGTGTCTCCTCTTTGTATTTCAGCAAATAGCTTTTTTAAAAGTCAAACTAGGCTGCAGTGTATCCTACTTTTTTTGTTCTGTTTTTTCAGTATGCCACAAGACAGAAAAAGGAAAACAGATAGGGGTGTCCTTCTACCTATTATGTCCTTAGCTGCTGCTGTAGTGAGCAATGACGGCAGGACAGTGAGGTCTGTGGGAAAACAGTATTCAATTTGCCACACAAACCTCTACCGCTTTATTAAAAAGAGAGAGAGGCTAAGTCAAGGAGAGGAGATGAGGACAGGTAACTGGACCCCGAGAAGGGTATTCCCAGTCCAACAGGAAGATAGCCTGGCAGTATACCTAAAAAGAGAAGCTGATCTTTTCTATGGTCTCAGCACCAAAGAGGTAGGCCTAAGCATGAGGAAGGTATTAAAGCAGAGTGTAGGCTTAGAGGGATAAATGCAAAGACAGTGACTTTGCACCATCTTTGGTGACAGACCGGCCGCCACCACCAGTTCTTCCAGAGCAAGCTGGGACATCTGCTTATTCTGCAGTTCCTCCAGTGCAAGCTGAGTTCTCACCTGAGACTGTTAGACCTCACCCCAGTGTCACAGTCTTATTGGATATTATATTCATTCATCACACACAGACTGATATATTTCAAATGTTTATTTTATTTAATTGTGATGATTAAAACTGACAACTAATGAAAATCCCAAATTCAGTATCTCCGAAAATTAGAATATTACTTTAAGACCAATACAAAAAAATGATTTTTTAGAAATGTTGGCCAACTGAAAGTATTAACATGAAAAGTATGAGCATGTACAGCACTCAATACTTAGTTGGGACTCCTTTTGCCTGAATTACTGCAGCAATACGGCGTGGCATGGAGTCGATCAGTCTGTGGCACTGCTCAGGTGTTATGAGAGCCCAGGCTGCTCTGATTGTGGCCTTCAGCTCTTCTGCATTGTTGGGTCTGGCGTATCGCATCTTCCTCTTCACAATACCCCATAGATTTTCAATAGGGTTAAGGTCAGGCGAGTTTGCTGGCCAATTAAGAACAGGGATACTATGGTCCTTAAACCAGGTACTGGTAGCTTTGGCACTGTGTGCAGGTGCCAAGTCCTGTTGGAAAATGAAATCTGCATCTCCATAAAGTTGGTCAGCAGCAGGAAGCATGAAGTGCTCTAAAACTTCTTGGTAGACGACTTCGTTGACCTTGGACCTCAGAAAACACAGTGGACCAACACCAGCAGATGACATGGCACCCCAAACCATCACTTACTGTGGAAACTTTACACTGTACTTCAAGCAACGTGGATTCTGTGCCTCTCCTCTCTTCCTCCAGACTCTGGGACCTTGATTTTTTTTCAAAATTTACTTTCATCAGAGAACATAACTTTGGACCACTCAGCAGCAGTCCAGTCCTTTTTGTCTTTAGCCCAGGCGAGACGCTTCTGACGCTGTGTCTTGTTCAAGAGTGGCTTGACACAAGGAATGCGACAGCTGAAACCCATGTCTTGCATACGTCTGTGGGTGGTGGTTCTTTAAGCACTGACTCCAGCTGCAGTCCACTCTTTGTGAATCTCCCCCACATTTTTGAATGGGTTTTGTTCCACAGTCCTCTCCAGGGTGCGGTTATCCCTATTGCTTGTACACTTTTTTTCTACCACATCTTTTCCTTCCCGTAGCCTCTCTATTAATGTGATTGGACACAGAGCTCTGTGATTAACCAGCCTTTTTAGCAATGACCTTTTGTGTCTTGCCCTCCTTGTGCAAGATGTCAATGGTCGTCTTTTGGACAGCAAGTCAGCAGTCTTCCCCATGATTGTGTAGCCTATATAACTAGACTGAGAGACCATTTAATATCCTTTGCAGGTGTTTTGAGTTAATTAGCTGATTAGAGTGTGGCACCAGGTGTCTTTAATATTGAACCTTTTCACAATATTCTAATTTTCTGAGATACTGATTTTGGGGTTTTCATTAGTTGTCAGTTATAATCCTCAAAATTAACTTGACATATATCAGTCTGTGTGTAATGAATGAATATAATATCCAAATTTCACTTTTTGAATGGAATTACTGAAATCAACTTTTTGATGATATTCTAATTATATGACCAGCACCTGTAAACTAAAAAAAGATTTGAAAAATGATGCCGAAGTATGAGTTTTATTACATCTAAATGACTGTTGCAACTGCCCCTCAGTACTGTTGCAACTATCCCCATATATGGGGACAGTTGTAACATTTTTCAGGGTCCATTTAAGTACAAATTACTTTCATATTATCATATGTACACATGTTGCAACAGTATGGGCAGGTAGGTGACATATATGGGTTTAATATATATATATATTTTGTCTTTCTAATACAAACAGTCGCTGAGAAACTGAGGGAAATGTAAAAAGTTTTGCAACCGCCCCCACTCTCCCCTAATATGCACTTTTTGTTTACATAAACATTAAAATAACAACATTAAAAATGATGGCCAGATTTTAAAGGAGTGTCTTGTGACATGTTATCTACTAGTATGTAGCCTACAAGTTCAAATTAAGTTTTGACAAAAAAGATTTATAAAAATAAATAACTGACGTTTACAATGCACATTAGCTTATCTTTTATTATTAATAGTAAAATTCGGTCCGATTTTCCCGTGCCGTCTGTCGTTGCTTTGCAACCATGCACTGCGCTCTCCACGATGACAAAGAAGTTTTAGTAGCTAATGGATTTTTTCATCTCGCTGCGCCTGGAAAAAATGACCGCGTCGCTTCAATTATGAGCTTCCTACATTTGAAATAACGAACTTGAGGGCGCAAAAGACGCCATATGTGAACTGCCCCTTGGCGAGCTACCTCCAATCAGGCCACGAGCTACTGGTAGCTCGCGAGCGACGTGTTGGAGACCCCTGCTCTATGTGCTGTAAAAATATGCGTCCCTAAATGACACTGGTATTCTGGTCCATGGAGGTCTTCCTAAGGCAGCCTATGTGACCCATGAGAGGGTCTGGGCTTCGTCATTCATCCAGGGTGTTTGTGGAGTGACGTCTGAAGACATATTCTACATCAATCTGCCTCTTTATCACAGCGCTGGATTCCTCATCGGACTCATTGGATCCATTGAAAGAGGTATAATGGATTATATGATATGCCACATTATATATTAAGAAATGCTCGACTGGTTATAGCGCAGCTTACAAATTAACTTTTTTTTTCCAGGTAACACTGTTGTTTTGCGAAGAAAGTTTTCTGCCTCTCAGTTCTGGGACGACTGCAGGAAGTACAACATAACTGTCATGCAGTACATTGGTGAAACACTGCGCTACCTCTGCAATACACCAAAGGTAGAAACGCGTATCATGTTTTAGAAGTGTGAAGATATTTCTTCTAAAGAACTTTTATTAGCTCTGTTCCAAAACCTACCTAGACTTCTGTTACAAAGGCTTGTCCAAAAGGTAGCAAAATTACGCTGCCTTATGAAGGTGCGGTCACATTACTGGAATTTTTGCCAAATTTCGTGTCCAAAAAGTTCAATTTTCTGCAGTAGTGGCCTTTGCTGCGTTTCACCGTTTTTATTTGGAACGGGACCCACAACAGAAGGTGCCTCCGCTTGCGCTTGAAAAAGAGTCCCGTCCCCAACGGTTGGAAATTAACGGGGGCTTGGGGCAAAACTACCATCAAAATTAGTAACAATGCTTCCAAAAACCAATATATGGTGCAAAAAAGTCTCCATATAAGTTGTTAAAATATATATATTTATAAGCAATCTCACACAGGCAAAAGTGCTGTTTTACCAAATATCAGCACATTTGCAAATGTGATATTGTTTATTGAATTGTTGTATAAAATCAATATGTTAATATGCTATTAGGTGACTTAAATTTTAGACACAATATTGTCAATAAAGCCACAATATTGTCGATATAGCAGTTTTTCCTCTATTTTGCCAACTTCCAAACAGTAGAGCCATTGCACGTCTCCGAGCAACAGTTTCAGTTTTGTTACTGAATGAATCCACCTTTTGAGCGAATTATTCTAATGAATGTTGAACGACTTCTGCTTTGTCCCTGAATGAATCAGCTGTTTTGAATAAATCGTTTGAGTGAATGATTCAATGACTAACTCCTACGTCCTACTGTTTCTTTGAAACGGACCTCTGAATTGAAAAGACCGCCTCTGTCTGTTGTCAATAGTGTAGCGATGTATGCAGCACAGCTCACACAGAAGTCACTTTCAAACCAAGTCTTCAAATGCACAAACAATTGGAACCTGTTGAACAATGCTAAATATGACCGAGCCAGAATGTTTCCCTCACGTGAAATTCCTGATTAAATGACTGGATTTCACCCACGTAAATTTGCTGTGACCACACCTTTAGAGTATCGATCTCCTAGCTTGGCATCATGCTAACATGAAACTCCAGGAATCAACCGTGAATTGAGTTTCCTACATTTACACTCATGAATTTGGCGAAAGATTTATCCAAAGTGACTTCACTGCATTCAAGCTATATAGTGCATTTTATCAGTTCATGCTTTCCCTGGGAATCGATCTCATGGCCTTGGTGGTGTTAGCATCATGCTCTACTATTTGAGCTACAGGAAGGAACTTCCAGTGTATCGGAGCACTGTTTGTGTGTCTTGCCAATGTAAAGCGTTCCAATTCAGTCACTTAGGAGGGTTTATGACCGTTAGCATGTTCCCATATGTAACAGTAAGAGCTGTGCAAGTAAACCTCACTCCTCTGGCCTCAAGAAGATCACTAGCGACTGACACTAGCGGCTGCAGTCTTTAGCGTTCTTGTTAGCGCGCCCGCCTCCTCGAGACCCCGGTTCCAATCCCGCTTGGTTATACTTTGAAGGCAACTCATTTGGTTGTGGACAGAACTATTGTGTTGGAAACTTTGAGGCAGTGCAAAGATAAAACCACAAACTGTGCTGTTCTATGTTTTCCACTTTGCAGAAAGACAATGACCGAGACCACAAGGTGAAGATCGCCATTGGTAATGGCGTACGAGCAGACGTCTGGAAAGACTTCCTGAACCGCTTCGGACGCATTAATGTCCGAGAGCTCTATGCTGCCACAGAGGGAAATGTCGGCTTCATCAATTACACGGATAAAGTCGGAGTGGTCGGCCGCATCAATATTATCAGCAAGGTAAGTGTGACAACACGTATTTCTTAGCATCGAGAAAGGCATCTTTGTGCAAAGTCAACTTGATTGCCATTATTTTCCACAGGTGTTTTTCCCCTTTGCCCTCATCAAGTTTGACATTGAGAAAGAAGAACCCGTGAGAAACACTGAGGGTCTGTGTATCCCAGTCGGAAGAGGTAGGGTCGGGTGCTAGCGTTGTGGTTTTTGCGGTATGATTAATTTTATTGCCATGTGGCATCAGTAAAGATAGTACAATGTGGTTGTTTAGTCTAGTATTTGAGGTTTCGAGACTCAAACTTCCATTGACCTTTTATTAGGAACATTGTCATAAAAAGTTCATATTTATCATGTTACATGTGGATCTATACCTCTACAGTTGTTGATATTAAATGTTTCATAGATGAGGTGGGTCTTCTGGTCGGGAAGATCACGAAACGCACCCCTTTTGTCGGCTACGCTGGGAACAAGCAGCAGACCGAGAAGAAGAGACTTAGTAATGTGTTTGTGAAAGGAGATCTGTATTTCAACAGTGGAGATCTGCTGAGAATCGACAACGAGAACTTTGTGTACTTTCAGGATCGGGTTGGAGACACGTTCAGGTAGCGCAGCTTCAGCTGAAGCATCTGTGAAGTGCATTTGCACACTTCTTGGAGTTTCAAGCATTGCTGTCATTTGTTATTGCAGGTGGAAAGGCGAGAATGTGGCTACAACTGAGGTGGCGGATATTCTCATGATGGTGGACTGCATTGAGGAGGCCAATGTGTATGGAGTCAAAGTTGAAGGTAGATGTTATAATTTGCATATAACAATGATTCGAATGGAAAATAGTTGGGAATCGAATGGATTTCATGATGATACTTATGAACTAGTTAGAGATGTTGCTTGATATATTAAACCACGTCATTACATTACCCAAAATGAAAATCCTCTCATCATTTACTCACCCTCATGTCATCCCTGATGTATATGACTTTCTTTCTTCAGATGAACACAAACAAAGATTTTTAGGAAAATAATCAATCTCTGCGAGTTCATATAATGCCAATAAATGGCTGTCGCTCGGTTGACGCTTGCACAACACACACTTCGGTTAGCCTAAACACAGGCTTTACTCCCTTCATACATAAATTGTCAGATTCCGTCAACTTCCCGAACACACTCAAGAAATATAAATGCGTTCAGCCCAAGCAAAGGCTGGAAATAGGCTTTATAGTTGGTCATATACATACAGCCGTTATAGATCACATACCCAGCACTTGATTGGTCCTGGTTAACCACTTCACTAAAACGCTCCCACACGGTACTTTTCTTTCTTTCCTTCCTTCCTTTTGTTTTTAATTCTCCTTTTTAATATTTCTCTCAAATCTGTTTTGCCTCCATTGCTTAAACAAGTGGACCCCGCAACTGCGTAGCTGGTCTGCAAATTAGTGCCTGACATAAAATTAAGTTTTAAACACGTTGATATTTCCATCATGTTGGAAAACATTCTTATCTGAATAATTTGTTAAGCATGTGTATATTTTTAGTTAAAGCTGTCAAGTTATTAAAGAGTTAATACACCCAGAAATGAAAATTCTCTCACCATTTACTAACCCTCATGTTGTTTCAAACCCGTAAGACTTTCGCTCATCTTCAGAACACAAATGAAGAACTTTTTAATGAAATCTGAAACATTTCTGCCACTGCCACGCTTCAAAAGTTGATCGTAAAACTAATCCATAAGAATCAAGCTGTTTAGTCCGTATTTTCTGAAGAGACACGATCGCATTATATGATGAACAGACAGATTGAATGTAGTCTTTTATGCACATATAAACATTCATCAGCGAACGTAAACAGAAGGTCAACCGAACCTGCTAGACACGCGAGAACAAACCTCTAGCGGAAGCTAATGAAAGTTTAAATGCGAATAAAAGCCTTAATTAAATCTGTTCATTATATAAAGCGATCGTGTCTCTTGAGAAAATTTGGAATAAACCGCTCAATTCATATGGATTCATTTTATGATCTCTTTATGAACTTTTTGAAGCATCAAAGTGGTAGTTGCGTAGCTGTCAATGGAGGGACAAATCTCTCAGATTTCATTAACAAAAAAATATTTATTTGTGTTTTGAAGATGAACGCAAGTCTTACGAGTTTGGAACGACAAATAATGACAGTTAATGCTGACAGAATTAAAATGTTTGGGTGAACTTAAGCAATATATTTTTTCCCCCTCTGTGTTATATATAATGACCGATAAGGAGGTGCTCAAAGACACAAGTTCCTTGATTGGTTTCCCCTGAGGAGATATACTTTGTTGAAAACGAAAGTAAAAGAGTCTTTATTAAAATAAATGCATGATTTATCTCTCATCCACCCGCAATTAATTGGAAAGTAATTTTATCTGCAGTGTCCGCGGATATAACCGACAACCGAGCGGAAGTCATTTTATGCCATTACATGGACTCAAGAGATGGATTATTTTCCTAAAGATATTCATTTGTGTTTATCTAAAGCAAGTCATATTATATATCAGGGATGACATGAGGGTGATCATGTAAAAGAAGAAAATTGTCATTTGGGATATCCCTTTAAATTAGATTTGGAAATGTAAAAATAAAATAAATAAATACATTCAAAGGAACCACATTTTGCTGTAATAAGTGGTCCTTAATAATATATTAAATATATATTACATTTTAAAAATGAATCATTAAGCTGTTGTTTTTTTTTTAGTATAAAGCATTATGGCTGTAAGATACAACATGACTTTTGCCCAGATTTGGAGTCTTTTAGTTGACAGTTTTCACATAAAATCACAGATGATTGGAACATACTCCAATTTTTTAGCTTAAGACTGATTCCATGCAGTCGGAGGATATGAAACATGTTTGATAGACACAATGTGTCTGGTTACAAGTTGGGTTGTTCAGAACAAACTCGCACAACTTCAAAGTCAGCAAGTGTATGATGAGTCATTACATTCCTAACAATTTATCATTATTCAAATCTAACAACATGCTAATATTTCAATATTAAAATCTATGGTGTCTTCAGGCCATGAAGGAAGGATTGGAATGGCAGCTGTGAAACTGAAAGAGGGCAGAGAGTTTGACTGCGTCACCATTTGCAGTGTTTTGGCGAACTATCTTCCAGTGTACGCCAGACCTCGATTCATCCGCATTCAGGTACGCCATCTTACCTAGAAACATTCCCATGAATCTTGCTCGTAGACGCCGTCCTCTCCAGTCTCGGCTTCGCTCTGTGAAACTCAGCAAAGGCAAATTTGTCTTTCAGAATTCCTTGGAAGTCACAGGAACTTTCAAGATGAAAAAAGTGAAGCTGGTGGAGGAAGGCTTTGACCCAACATTATTACAAGATCCTCTCTACTTCCTGGATCTGACGCAAAAGAAATACATTCCACTCTCTCAGGAAATTCATAACTCGATCATGTCGCATGACATTAAACTGTAATAAGCTAACGGTACCATTCTGAAATCTACTAACCAGTAGTTGCCTACTAATCTCAGGGAAAACAATTGATTCAAGTGAATGATTTTAATCTTTACAGACCAGTACAGTCAACTGTTTTACATTAGTTTACTTTCTTAAATGCACAAATGTGCCTTATCACTTAACCTAGTTAATAATGTACATTTATAATTTTCTCTTAAGTTGTAATAAAGTTAATTAGAATCTAATAAGATTGTGTTACACTAAATATGCACAACTTCAACTCTCAAGTCAGCGATTCTCAACTGGGTCATGAAGGGTAGAGAAAAATGCAACTGAGTAGCAAAATAGAGTGCAGCAGTCAGTTTCCAGAAGTAAAAAAATAAAACTAGTTGTAAAAATTCATTCATTTTCTCCATTGGGAATTTGATTATGAACGATAACTTATAATATTTAAAGACAGCCTTACTGAGAGCTACAAGGTTGTTAATCGATGATATTTGCTTCTGTTGAAGGTGTCAGCCCGCATTATTTCAACTTAGTTTTAAAATAACTGCAGATTTTGTGGTGAGAAACTACATTACCCATGATGCTATACAGAAAATTCCACCAATCAGAGTCGAAACAAGCAAACTGCAGCAAAGATCTGTCGATCTCCCCACAAATTACTGAATTATTTTTATATTTTATATATATATCAACCTTTTTAAATTGGTTTTTATATTTCTCCACCACTTTTAATTCGATTATGCTGTTCTCAATGCTTAATGGGATTGTAGTTCTTTCTCTCACTAAAGCCATTAAATATAGGAACTTGTTTTTGTCTGATTCTCAAATACTTTGGACACATTTTTTGACGTTAGCAAAAAACACGGGAAGACAATCAAACTAATAGTCTGACATTTCTACCAAAATACCTTTAATTTGATCTGAACTCTTTCCCTACCAGCATGTGTTTTTTTTTAAGTTGCCAGTCACTGCCTTTTTTTAATCATTTTCACAAAACTATCATAGCCCCTAGAATATTTTGTTGTATGCATATTTGAACGTGCAATATATAATATATATAGATATAGAACAAAGCCTCTGCTTAAAAAAAATAAATGTTTTGAATTTAAGTTTCTTTAAAAAACAACATTTTGAACAAAAAGCTGAGAAAATCAAATTTTTGACAGACTTAATCTGGAACGGGTTCAGAACGATGATCAAAACACAGATGGAGTAGATCGAGTCCATCAACACCCCAAAGCTTCACAGTCCTATACCTCGTCCTGGGTCAACATTTCATTCAGTAACATAAGCAGTTTTGATTTATATGCTGTTTAATGTTGCTGATCACATTAGCTTGCATGTGCATAAGCAATGCTTCTATCGCTTGTTTCTGCTTTTTTTCCGCCTGTTTTGATCGGGAGATTCTGCACTCGTTCAGAGGATGTCATAGCGCCCCCTGTCTTATTACAGTGAATCTTCCAGCAATGATGGGGAAAGAGTTAATGACATTTTTATTCACTTTAGTACAATAATTGTGGTTCTGGATTTCCACTTGCTTGTCCGATGTAAAAAACCAGCAGTTGAGAGTCGCTGCTTTAGGGTTGAAAATTCATTCTTCTGAGCCAACAGCTTTTAAGAAAGCAGACCGCTGGTTTCCTCAGCCGGTCGAGAGTTTGCCTCTGTAATCAGCCGCACTAGCTGTTTTAAGTAGGTGAAAATCTAAGTGCACTAAACTCATGACCTCAAAAATAAACATTTCTAAACACCACAAACCCAGATGAGCCAGTTTCATTCTGTACCCGATACAGGGGTGATTGACATCGTTTACATTTCACAATCCTAAAGATTATGCAATACCAGGTTAGATCATCAGTCACAATTTTTTTTACTTTAAAAATGAATTTATTTATTAATACAGTTGTATACTTAGAAATGTGCTGCAAAGAAAAAAAAAAAACGAATGTGGCCACACAAAGAGAAGAAACTAAACCTGGGATGAAGCTGCGTCGTCATATCAAAACAAAGTCGTACTGATGTGCCTTAATAAACTGTCTATTAGTAGAAAAATACATTTCAGGGCACATAATACAGCATCCAGTATCACAAAGTCAGAGTCCACCAAAGCAGACTCCTCTTAAGTACAGAGTCGTCAAATTATTTCTAGTTTGTAAATAATAAAAATGTTTCTGTAACTGTTAAAAATGCCATTACGTAGTGTTTGTATATATGATGTTGTTGGTATAAAAGATAACGTCCTTTTTCGTTGCATTTATGATTTCTTTTTTTTTTTATTATTCATTTAAATTTTCTCCGTACTGCTAAGTTAAATTCCAAGGCTCAGAAGTATAACCGGAATACAAACATAACCAATGTTATAGTTTTCCTTTTTTTGTTAAGAAACTTTTTTCCATGTTACGTTTTTATACAAAATAACAAAGATGTACAAAAGGTCATTTACAGCGAACCAAGGCCATATGCTAGCACAATATTTACAGCTGTAATTGAAACATATCCTAGTGTTCTGGTATATTCTTTGACTTCATATGCATAGCAGTGAAAATGCAGACCTGTTGATCAGACTTCATTATTTGTGTGCTAAATATCCCACTTCACATCCTTCGTAACTTCCTTCTGTAACAGAAATTCGATGTTTGCTAGTCTTTCGGGTCAAAGTAACAAAAAACAAAAAATGCAGATAAGGCATCACTGCTTGCAGTGTATGATGGGTAGGTTTGTGTACTCAACTTAGTAGCAGGCGTTTGGACCTGAGTCATAGCACATGCATAGATCTCTAGACAGCAGGAGTTCCGGAAAACCACAGTCAGTGTTTATCTACGGTAAAACTTCGCTAGAAAAAAACGCTTCAAAACGTAGAGAGAGAAAGAGCCCATTTTTTTTTCTTTCCGTTTTTTTTTTTTTTTTTAAGCCAGAGAGGGAAATCCATGAGCAGATGAGTGCAACAGTCACATTCCTTCACTTCAAAAAGTCTCAATTGTTCATCACTTCCTAGAAACCGACATGCTTTCCAGTTCCGGGATAATCAGTAACAGCGTTCCACGAAAAAGCTCTACGTACATCAACTTTTCTGTTTGGGAGCACATTAGCAGGGTTCACTTGTATTAAGTAAAACTAATTCGTTTTTCCATCTATTTTTTTTTTCTGGTTCCAATTTTTTGGAGAAAAAGAGGCTACAAATGTCAAAAAGGGATTTTTTCCGACTGTCTGTGGCACAGGTCATGCATTCCATTAGATTTCTTCATTAATTTATGTATTCAGTTATTTTTTGCAAGTCTTCAAGCACCAAAAGGTAAAGAAAAAGGCAAAACCAAACTTAAAGGGAGAAAAAGGATATAGGAAAAAAAGCGCTCCGTAGCGTCCGCGCCATCTTCCAAGATCTTTTTTTGGGGGGGGGGGGGGGGGGGGGAACGACGGTTCAGCCCATCAAAGCAAAGTGGAAAGAATTAATACTTGATAAAGTGGTGCAAATCCCTCCTCCTGAGCAGGAACTGGGAGAAGGGTCCATGCGCTCACGTTCAGTAACAGACCAGCTGTTGCTCTCTTCAGAAGTGGTCGATCAGCACGGACACACAGTTGGCGCCCACCAGGTAATTGGGGTCTCCTGGTAAACACTTGTTTTGCCAGCATTTGGGGTCACCTGTGGGTATATTCACAGGAGAAATGTCATGTTCAAACTGTAGACACAACATAATTACCTGACATTTCAGACGTTTTTCTGTTAACTCTAGGACTGCATGATTTTCTGGGGGGAATAATTGAATCGAGATTTTTCTGATAAAAATTGCAATCTAAAAAAGCTCCAGGTTTACTGTGCTTGTTTGAAGGGCTACACAATTTGGCCAGAAATTTTATAACAAAAAATATAGTTAACACTTTACAATAATCTTTCATTTGTTAACTAGATTAGGGGCCGTTTACACAACACTGTTTTCAACTAAAAATGTAAAACTACTATGCGTTGTGGGTGCCTGACAACGCAAACTTTTGAAAACGGGTTTCAAAGTGGATGTTTTTTAAAACATTAAACAACAAAAAAGCAAATCTCTGAAGACGATGAAGTCGCGCACATGCGCATTACGTGTTCAGTCTATAGTGTTTCATCGCCATCTAATGGCCTGGCAGCAGAATACAGCGTTTTTAATCTTTTTAGCGGATCCGTGATAATGGGGATAAACTCAAAGGAAAAACGTCTGTTTTACGCATATCGTTTTCGTGTAAACGTACCCTCAGTTAACATGAACTAACAATGAACAATACTTTTAAAGCATTTATTAATCTTTAATGTTAAAAGATTATTAATTTAGACATTTACTAATAAAATAAAAAGTTGAGTGTTAATACTATTTCATAAACTTAAGCTAATAAATAAATTAACAATGATCAAATTTTTTACAGTATTTATGTTATGGGCTGTTTACACGCCACCATTTGCAACTAAAAACTTTATGCATTATGGCCTTTCATTTACATGACAACAGTGTTTTGTGGCCCTGAAAACGGGTTTCAAAGTGCAAGTTTTTGAAAACAACGTTTTCATCTCAGTGTAAACTAAAAAACGTGAATTTGTAAACCAGTGACGTCAAGCGCATGTGTATGTGTTCAGTCTATAGGCACGTAGTGTTTCTTTACAAAGTGACATCGCCACCTACTGGCCTGGCATAAATAAAACTTTACAGTGTTTAGTACATCATTGTCATGTAAACGTAGCCTTAGTTAATGCATCAACTAACCTTAATTAATGGGATCTTATTGAAAAGTATTACCATTTTAATAATTTGACCTGGTCATGTGTAAAGAAACACAGTGCCACACTTAACTCTGAAAAACGAAGAGCATATATTTAATAAAGTAGATTCATGTTTTATTTCGATTAATCGTGCAGCCCTATTTCACACGTCACTCCTTTCTGGGTGCTTAATCCTGTACACACAGTTCGATAACTAACAGGAGTGACAACTGAATTTGCTCCCGGGAAGACTTTAATCAAAAACTTTGTTAGTATCCACATATCGCTTTTACTGTCACAAAATGCCACGTTATCCCCATGTCAACCATTGCAAGATCAGGAGTGACTCCTGTATTCATACAAACGGAACAATTATTTTATTTGCAAGTCTGAATCCCCTAAATGAATGGGGTTGTTATTCCCAAAACGTAGCAACACTGACCCTAATTCCCGTTTAGACTTGCCCTTTTCACATGGTGGCTAAATTCGGTTGTCACTCCCCTTTTGAGCACTTAATCCAGTTCTGTACACACACTTGAATTCAGTTATTTATGAGTGTGACAACCAAATTCTCTCAAAATACCAAATATAAAACAGGTTAATTTGTTGGCATCCACATTTCTTGTTTACAGCCACAAGGAACACCACATTATCAAACGCCGAGATTAGAAGTGACTCCCGTATTCCTACACAATCATTTAGGGGATTCAGTCCTGCAAATGAAATAAATATGGTTGTCATTTCCAAATATTTCCCAAAACCTGGCCAGACTGAACCCAATGACTCCATTTAGACATGCCATTATCACACTGCAGATAAAATCAGTTGTCACTCCTCTTTTGAGCACCTAATCCAGTTCTGTACACACGCAGAGTTTGGTCATTTATGGGTCATACTCATCATAACCAAATTTTACTTTGCCATATGGCATCCATATTTCTTGTTTATAGCCACATATCCATGTTAACCATCACAAGAACAGAAGCTATTCTTTTATTCATCCACACAGGACGACAATTTAGATAGATTCACTCCTGGATGTCTTTCCCAAAAGATGTGCGTCCGTTCCAGTCACATTAAACAATATTTCATGGATTAATCGTGAATGAATAAGAGCTGAAGAGACTGAGACGGGTAATAAAACGATAAAAAGCAAGCGCACAGATTGTGACGTGAAAGCGTCTTGTGATCAGGATGGCTGTGTGAGATGTTAATTCAGAGAGCCCAGAAAATGAAACAAAACCAAAAGATGAATAAGCCTCTTCCAAGACGGCTTCAATCCCGATCCCAAAAGACCCATCAAAGGACAGAGAGAGAAAGGACAGCGTACCCGACGAGGAGTCGGAGGATTTTAGAGCAAAAGACCAACCATCAGGGGTCATAGACGCACAGTGTGGTAGACGCAGTTCCACGGGCTTCAGGAACTTCAGACCATGAGGGCCGCACATCACCAGGGGACTGAGTAGAGTTTCACCTGTAGAGTAGACATGGTCAGATCAGCTTCATACAGACAAATCTGTGCCATTCATTCAAAATAATAATTTCATATAATTCAAAATAATTTTTGTAAGGTTGTAATTGTTTTCTATTTGAATATATTTTAAAATGTAATTTATTCCTGTGATCAAAGCTGAATTTTCAGCATCTTTACTCCAGTTTTCAGTGTCACATGACCCTTCAGAAATCAGTCTAATATGGTGATTTGATGCTCAATAAACATTTATTATTATCATCAATGTTTTGCTGCTTCATATTTGTGTGGAAACCACAATACATGTTTCCCAGAATTATTTGATGAATAGAAAGCTCAAAAGAACAGCATTTATTTTTCAAAATCTAGAATAAAAGTATTAATATCTTTAAAGTTTTGAATGGTAATGTAGGTAATTTTTAATAATTCGGATGCTGACAAAAAAAATTCAATCATCTAAACCATTTTCATAGAGCACAGAAATTGCTACATCTGGTTCAGTGTAAATAGTTTTAGCGCAAAACATATGTTTGCTACTATTTTATACTTCATGTTTAGTCACATTGGAGTTTGTGTAAAAAGGTTAGTGTGCATACTTAATTCACGTATGCAAAGCTTTTTTTTCTCCTCTAAAGAACGACAAAAAAAATCAGTGTTTGTGCAAATGTGAACTTGATGTGACCCGGCCTTAAACGAAACACTCTGGCAAACGTTGTTGTTACCAGACAATGTTTCTCTTTGTAGCTAGTCTTTCATCATTTTCTAAGGGACTTTTTGTCCAAAAGTGTTTTTCCTAATGTGTAAAGTGTAAATGCACATCAAAGCTAACAAAACGCAAGCAGAAAAATAAAACGCACAAAAAGTCAATGGCATAATGATGCAGAATGATTCAGACCTTTCTCTTTGTCCAGAGGGGGCAGAATGCTGTTGTCCCTGCACACTTTGAAGTAGATCTCCTGCTCCACACTATCTGGGATGGCTCCTTGTGGGATAATGATGCTGACTCCTGTCTCAATGGAGCTCAACACCCCGCCGTTACAATTAAAGATGCCCCGTGCCGTGGCCACCACCGTGTGACCTTCATCTTCTTCGTCGTCATCCAGTGCACTAGGGCTGGAAAACAGAGGACAGTGACTTGTTTGTTCAACAGAGGACATGAACGCTGACGTCCCGGACTGCTTTCATCATCTTACCTGACGGGGATGGCCTTGGGAATGGCGTTGATGTTGTTGTGCTGATACTTGGGCCTGTTGTCCATGGTGCGCGTGAACGTGTCGACCCCGCTGTCGGTGTCCTGCGGCTGGGGTGAGATTTGAGGTTTCAGGTTGTTGTTCACGCTCGGCTTGGACTGTGTGTCGTTGGGAAGCAGGTTGTGGTTGAATTTGGGGCTCTCGAACTTGCGCTCGAAGGGTCGGGCCGTGCTGGTGTAAGGCTTGGGGACGTAGCGGTTGTAGCTGGTAGGGACGCCTAGCGTTTTGGGAGGGGCGTCCGTGCCGTTGATAGAAGACTTGGGGGGCAGGTAGTTGGTCTGGATGGGATCGTCCCGGGCGGGAGCTCTGAGAGCCGACAGGTCCGGTTTGGCTTTGGGGGAGCTGTGAGGATCTGGCAGCGAGTTCACTGGAGATCAGAGAGAGGGATGATACACGCTTTAAAAACAATGCATTCAGTTTTTGCTGCGGTATCAAAATCGCACAATTACTTTGGTACTGATTTCTAACATTTTGGCAATATAACAACATTGATAATATGGCCATACATTCCGTAAGAGGGTGCTACTTCTACTTTGGAGACTTTTTTTATCTTTATTAATGGACTTCATCTTTTTATTTTTGTTAAATGATGGTCTCATTTAAACTGTCTTGGCAACTTCATGTTTACATTTTTTGCTATTTAAAAATGTTTAGATTTTATCATTTTATTTTGATCTACAATTACAAAATTAAATTATGAAAATCCATTACAATATATGAAATAAACCATTATTTTTGGTGTAAAATTACTCTAATTAAATAATAATAATAATAATAATAGTTTTTGGGTTTCCCAAACAGACAGAAGCATTTTATAGTGCATTATTTTCAGTCACTGTAATTTTGTAAAATTATGCTATAATTCTGAAAATATTTGTTTCTATTAGGTGTGTTTTACATAAAATGCTAGCTATGAGTTGGACATCTTATTCCAAAAATGTTTATATAATATATATATATACAAAAATATATATATAAATCTAAAAAAATTTGTGAATTTTCAGTCATTCTGTAATTTTGTAAAATTATGCATTAAGTGTGAAAATATTTAGGATACATAAATTGCTAGATTTCAAATTAATTTTACTGAGACAAAGGAGTCGGACATTTTACAAAAATATTTGAAATGTCATTTTCTTTCACACAATGCTATGAACCACTATACATCATTTGAGATGTGATGGAAAAGACACTGTGTGAGAATATTGATGACTAGGGAAATAAATGGCAGAACTCTCCAGTAATGTTTGTATAAACACTGTTGGACAGTAAGTAGTAACATTATTAATTAAATGACTAAATGATATTCTAGAGTCATTCTCACCCTCGATGTTGCTGAGTTTGGGCAGGGCTGTGGGCGGAGCTGCAGGTGTGGGCTGGCTGTAGGGAGCGGGCGACGGGTTGATGGGCGGCACGGGCTCGTACCTCTTGTCCACAGGACTCACCTTCTCCACAGACTCCGTCCTGAAGCAGAAAGTGTGTGGAAGAGTGTGTATGACATACACTAGAGCACTGCCATTCAAGTAAGTACTGTTTCTAGCAGTAGACGGTACCTGGCGAAAGGATATGCTATCTGAGGCTGAGGTGTTTTGGGCGGCTCGTGGAAGCGATTGACTCCAGTGTTGGGCTGACTCATGGGCTTGTTGTCGAAGCTGCGGCGGTCAAAGTACGACAGTTGCTTCCTATAGTACTCTTCATCTTCATCTGGGTCATAGTGGTTGGAGCGGACCACGTCGTTCCCTACACGCGTCTGAGGTTTCTGGGGCTCTGGAGCTCTAGGGGAAGAAGAAAATAAGCAAAAGGAAAGCGCATAACTTCAACTTCATATTATGTAACATCTAATGGTGGATCAACCAGCAGAGGGAGCTATAGGATGACATTTGCATACTTCACTACAATACATGTCTGCCACTTACTATTGTATAAAGAAAGTGTGTGATGCACAATGCAATTTGAAACCAAACAATAAAAAAAATAAATATTCATTTTCATTTTTAATCCAAGTTTGTGTAAGAATGCAGCAACTTGTGGCGATCTTATCTAATAGTTACTCCACACTGTCTAGCTAATGAATTTCCGTGACTTTTCCTGGTCAATCCAGAAAGCTTTTATTTTAAATAAGGTTTTAGTTGATGGTTGTAGGAAAACATATACATTCAATTATTATATTTCACTTTTTACTGTATTTTTGATCAAATATATACAGCCTTGGTGAGCATAAAAGACTTATTTCCAAAACATCAAAGTCTTCCCGAACCCAAACTTCAGACTGGTGTAAGTATGTGTCTGTACCTGTAAGAGGGCTTCTCCTGCTCTAGGTTGCTGAGAGAGTTGGCTTTGAGCACAGGACCAGGGGTGCTCACAGGTTTTGGGAGATCTGTGGGCTGAAGAAGAAAATACATCCGTTCTATAAACACAATAATAAATTCACAAAATACATTCTTAAAGCTCCCCAATTATGCCATTTTAAAGGTTACAAGCTTTGTTTTAGAGGCCTCCTTCAATAGGTTTACATGCATTTCTCATAATATATGCAGCATCAGCTCTTTTCTCAGTGTCTGAAACAGTTCGATAAAGGATTCAGTCTCTATAAACCCCTCCTTTCTGAGAGCCTACTATGCTCTGATTGGTCAGCTGGCCGTCTGTTGTGATTGGTCTACCCTGCTCTGATTGGTCAGCTGGCCGTCTGTTGTGATTGGTCTACTCTGCTCTGATTGGTCAGATGGCCCAGTTGTGAGTGGTCTACCACTTACAGCATGTGTTGGAAATGAAACATCTGAACTTCAGGTCCGAAGGCTTCCTTAGCACTTGATACAAAGTATTACGAACTGCAACGATGGCGTCTGTTTTACCGTATCAATTTGAGGGCGGATCAAAGTACACGTTGTTCACGGGTAGGCAATGAAGGCCATAGGCTGACATTATGCTTTTATTTATTTTTTTACAAACCTACGTAAGTAGAGCAGGAAGTAAAACTGAATTTATTGACGACTCGTTTTAGGCAGTTCCGAATCGGTTCTTTCTTTTGGGAGACAATAACTTAATTTATCTGCAGACCTTTTATATTTAAAAACAGCTGTATTACAGACTACATGTAAGATAATATCCGAAAAAAGCACAATAGAGGCACTTTTAAGTCATCACCACATTATCAAGGTGTTATGTGGCTGCAAAGGTGTTATGCATGTTGCGATGTGACAAATAAACATAATAAATTGTTATCTAATAAAGTGCTGAATGGAAACCTCTAGGTTAAATATCAAGAGGAAAGAAACGTACCCTAATTCCAGCTACATCCGCTGTGTCCTTGGCTCGGTCTACAGACACAGAGCGCTTGTTCTCGAACATTTTGACCCTGTTGAGCACAGACTGGGGCTTCATGGCAGGGTCGTCATCATCGTCATCCCTATCCCTGGGTGGAGGCGGCAAAGGTTTGGAAGCTGGCGGGTGAGGCGGTTCCCCTGGAGACAAGACGGCCTCGGGTTTGGGAGGCGGAGCGGGAGGTTCCGAGTTCATCACAGGCTCGTGCTGGGGCGCTTTATACGCTCGATTCGGAAGTCCAGGGTTGTATGAGGGTCTCATTGCAGACTCACCATAATACTGTTTCGGCGGATCAGGGGAGCGATGCGCATTGCCTGGGAAACCATGAGGCTCGGGCTCGAAAGGTGAGCGGGCATCGTAGGAGGCGGGAGGGGGCGGAGGCTCTTCGTAGCGCACCGGTGCAGGTTTAGAGTGCCGTGGCCGGTTATCGTAGCTCATTTGGGGCATACCATCATACTGGGACTGAGGGGGGCTGAAATCCCGGCTGGGGCCGTCCTCGTACGGAGAGCGGGGTTCGTACCCCATAGGTGCAGGGGGCGGCTGGTGGCCCTGAGGGTAGCCGGGCGCAGGTGGCGGTTGGGGTGAAGTCTGCTGGTCGTAAGGGGGCCACTGCTCATTATAGTGAGGCACGCGGTTGTCGTAGTGCAGGTGCGGGTCGTAATTGTGAGGCTTTGGTTGTGCGTAGCCGCCACCGTCATAGCCATAAGGCGGGTGGTCGTACTGGCGGTATGGCTGTTGGTCCTGGTAGACGGGCTGGTGGCTGTAGGATAGCGAGGTGGGGGGGCCTAAAGGCTGCTGCTGAGGAGGGGGAGGCTTCACACTGTGGTTCACTCGCACCGGCTCATCTATGCTGTACAGATCCTTTTTGTACATCTGTGAGGGATTAAATGTCAACTGTCAGAAACTGATTGCCAGAAAAGTTTCTAACTGGATATGAGAATTTAGTGCAAACAGAACCTCAGTCATTAGAGGAAGTTAAATCTAAGATAAGAATATTTTTAAGGGTGAAAAACAGGCAAAGGATTCAAAATGAACTGCAATGAAATATAAAAATACTAGATTAGCATTTCCTTCTGGAAATACAAGTGCTTGCAAGGTAGTAAAACAGATTTAGGTAAGGCTTTGGTTGCGGAGTGCAAGAAATCAACACATGGCAAAGCCATTTTGAGAGTGTAAAAGCAGCTATAATTAGTAATCTCAGAAATGTTCACCAACATGAACCATGAAAAAAAAGAAAAGAAGATCAATAAAACCAACTTTATTTATTAACAGAAAAAGTAAATGGGGGAGGGGGGTATTTTACAATCGCAGAAGAACTGCATATACATATGGTTAGAAGCAAAACATTACTATTAGAAGGCAAGACTAGAAATATTAAGATTTTTAAATTAAATATGTAATAAAGTTAATTAATTTTATATAAATACTAATATATATAAATATATATATATATATATATATATATATGAATGCTTGATAAGTATAAACACAGTGGTGCCTTGCAAGCACTAAAATTTAACTCACTCCTGATCAGAGAAAAAAAAACAAGACAAAAAAAACATTAATATCGGATTAATTTCTTATGCAATAAAACAAGCATCTTATCAGTTCATTACCCAGCTCTACATTTCTAGTTTGAAAAGAAGCCCTTCAAACCTCCACTTGGTAACACTACTTTGATTCGTCATCTTTACTAAAATCTAATAAATGTATATGTCCAAGTGGAGCTATAAAGATGCCTTATGTCTTGAAAGGCTCCTTCTCAAGTTTCAAAGTATAGCCTGAAGACAGTAGAGCTGTAAAAGGTCCAACGCCTCCTAGAAGTCATTTTAAGAGTGAAAATCACAAAAGCTCTTACATAACGTCTTCATCTATGAAAAGAAACTGGTTATGAAGACATTATGCAGAATTAGTCCAGTTGTTTTCCTTTTACATTGCTGTAAGTACTGTCTGCAGGTTAAATGAACATGCAACTACAGAATTCCATTCTTGCAAATCAGGGAAAGGTCCGTTTGCAATTTAGTGACACGTCTACAGTGCATCTAGCGGCCGTCCGTACAGGTGTGATTCAGGTCAAAGCCAAACGCTACAGTTACGGCTATCACTACAGATTAGGGCCAGGCGATATAGCTTGATAAAAATAACCACATTTATTTCTAGTCTTTTGACGCCATTAAATATTGCAATATTTATGCGTTTGCTCTGAAACAGAGGAACCACGGTTTAAATTAAACCACAAAGTACATTCAAAATGATTAATGTACAAACTAAAATGCAGTAAAAATAAATAACAGTTTTTTTATTAAATAAACAAGAATTATATAAAGCATTTTATATGCATTTTAATATATGAAAAAATATGACTTAGGTGCGTTCACGCCATGTCAGAATTACCGTAATTACAAGCTTTCAATCCTCGTAGAACTTACAACTTGTAAACTCCGAATTTTCTGAGAGCTTGCTGAATGTTGCGGATTCATTTTGCCATTGAGCTGAGCTACTCTGAGCTCTGAATTATGCGTTTCTATGGCAACACTATCAGAGTAGAACGTCACGGGTATTTTACAGTAAATTATGGCAATGGCGTGAACGCAGCTTATTAGCGATAACGCAGAAGAATCCATGAATCACAGATATGAATTGACTGCTTTTAGTGGACAGTTTGTACTGATTCAAGGAAATAATTGAAATTTGAAAAAGACTCAATCTCTTAAATTCTTAAAACTTAAGAATTGCTTAACTAAAACCTAAATATCTTAAGCCTTTAAGGGTGTCTTGCTAGGTACATATAAATCAAAGACGGTATAAAAACACTCTCATGGGTCGCAAGACAAGGATGGAAACTAGTCTAAAGGTGTGGTCACATTTATCATTGTTTTGCGCATTTTTGCTGGCGAAATCCAGACAATTTTAATCTACGCAATCGGGAACTCAATATGAGGGCAAAAGATTCGCTGCATTGACTAACTGAAAGCGACTTCCGACACGGACACATTCATCGATACACTATTGACAAACTTTTTTGCCCACTAAATTTTGCTAATGTGACCGTACCTTAAAAACAATCTTCAGGAATCGTATAAAAAGCGCATTAAAAATCATCGCCAAACATTCACAAAGTCGCTTTGTATTAAATTGCCTTCACAAATATATCGCCCAGCCCTACTACAGACAGAACAAGCTGCAAGAAACATCATAAATTAGGAGCCATGCAAGAGGAAGTACGAGGCACCGTGGGAGGACTTATGCAACGGGCCCTCGTCCTCCTGTGGTGCATGTGTACCAGTTACACAGTCTCTGGCGTAGTGTCAGAGGAACACACGCAGCACACGCGTGGGGTGGGCGGAGCATTCATGCAGACAGTGGAGTGGGAGGAGTCAAAGAAAAGAGTGATAGACACAGGCAAGGTTGAAAAAGAGAGAGCTGGGCTGAACCAGGCCGAGAACGGGTCCAGCTTCCGGGTGTGCTGGTACCTTTGGATCTGGGCCAGGAGGAAGCAACTGATGGGGGTCGTGTGTTGGGGGCTGAGCGAGCTCAGGTTCGGGCTGGGGGTCGGGAACAGGGACGGGGCTGTTAAGGGAGTCGGCCTGAGGGGTGCCAGGCGGCTCCTCTGGGTTCGTACCCGCTAGTGGTGTGGAGGGTTCGACAGCAGGGGACGCTGCTGCCACTGCAGAGGGAAGGGGCGGAGAGGCCTGAGCCTCGGCTTGCTGTGGAGTATGGGGCAAAGAGGTTACAGACACACGCCGCCAACAGCACCAGCTACAACTAGCAGCTACGACCACCAAACTAGCTCACATGAAGTGTGTATCAGAATGAAAGTGTCTTTAGCTTTACAGGAAGCAGAAAATTAGGTAGTGGTCCAGTCCTGCTGCATATGCAGTTTAAAATATTATTGGGCAGAAAATGAAGGTTTACATTTCAGATAACGTCCCAAAGGAAGGTAAATGGGTTTTTGGCATTTCTACTATGCAGTGCATTTTCACGTTCTGATCATATATTTTCATATAGAACTCATAATCATATATAATTGGCAATCAATTTAAAAAACCTTTCCTGTCCTCAATTTCAGTTTTCTGTATATCCTAATGACTAACGAAGCCCTAAAGACTAACTTTATCCTTTGAACAGTTCCCTAATATTATTCTCCAGAAGTGACATCAGCACAAAAATCAGAAAGCATTAACAAACTATTTTATGTAATTCTGTGATGTTTTGTGTTATTAATTGGTTTGTCTGACTTACAATTATAGAAATGAGTTAAATTTCAAAATTTCAACAAGAAACTGTAAACAAACTAGTATTTAGCTTACATAAGCTAAATTAATACAAATTTAGCAAGCAACAGGCTAGCTATTTAGCAAGCTAGCACCCCTATGTAAGGTAAACAAATAATGAATTAAAAAAAATTAATAAAATAAAACAACCAAGCTGACACCCTTATGCAAGCTCACTTTCTTCACTAAGCAATGACTGACTTTAGATCCTGAAAGTTTCCATCCTGTTCATTTTCTTGTCAGTGTGTGATGAAGTTATATTAAAAAAAAAATTTTTTTTCATTACGTTCCTGAGTGTCTTTTATAGAAATACTTTTTGTGTAAAATACATTAAAATACAAGTGTATTCATTTTTTAAAAGTTAGAGAGTTCAAAAAGCACTGCAAAGCAGAAATGACCAATATTATGCTAAAACTTAGAGAAGTCCTTCTAAAATGATCAAAGTAACCAACACACACATAATGGTACTTCTATTCCGTACCTGCTGAGGCGCTGACATTTTAAACCCAGCCGGGTCAATGCGGTTAACCGGCTCTGGTTGCGGCACAGCATGCTGGTAGCTCGGGTACCCGGCTGCGTCCTGGATGACCGGCGGGTCCTCTCGGACAGGTTCGGATGAGCGCGTGATGGCGGGCTCGCTGGGCAGGCCCACCTCATCGTTCATAGTCTCATCCAGCTCCTGGTCGGTGTAGGCGCCGCCCTCCGTATCGGTGTCTTCGTAGTCGGAAGTGTGGCGGCTGTCAGTGCTGTACATGCTGTACTCGCTGCCTGGTGCCGAGAGGTAGGAGAGGCGGTCGTCGTGGATATCAAGGTCATCGTCAGGAGCACCATCTGCCTGCAGGCCGAGAGGGGGAGGGAGGGATGGTTAGGATGAGTTTGATGACCCACAGCAGTGGAAATTAAATGACGGATGGGTGAGAGCGGAAACCAATGCATATCAAACGCCTTAGACTAAACTGTGCAAAAGCAGGACTAATAATCATCTAAGCTCTGCTGTTTGCTCTTATTTTATTTTTTTTTCTCACTACAATAAATTAGAAATATGATTACACAGCTACTTAACAAATAAATAAATAAATGAACAGACATGAAATATTGTTTTGAGCTGAAATTATTTTAGGGTTGCACAATATATTTGTACCATATCGGATATTGGCCAATATTAGACTTTTTTTGTTTTTTTAATCATATCAGATATATATCAGCTGATATTTATATTCATATGTATTAAATTCGAAATAGTAATCCAATAAAAATGTATTCAGATGTTGACGGTTTTAGTGCTGTCAAAATAAAACCAAAATGAACCAAATCATATAGATGCCGATCATATAAAATTATTTTTTATTCAATTATACAGTGTAACTATAGAAAAAGATTTTACCACAGAATAACCACAACTGACCATTCAGAATCAAGTATTCTAGATAGCAGTCCAGTAATGTATTGTATAAGACACATAAATGGGGGTGGGGTTGAGATGATACAGGTTGCTGACCCCTCACCTAAGTCGGGTGGCTCTAGACAAAGAAGCAACATGTCTGGATATTGGGATACAGAACTGTAGAGAAACTTACCTTGCCCTCTGAGACCCAAACCAACTGGTTCTGTTGCTGCTGGATGGTCTCTTTCAAAGCGCCGTACCACCCGTCGTTCATGTTGTTCAAGTTGATGGTGGCTAAAAGGAAGCAGAGTCGCAATTAATTCTGTAAGCAAATCACAGCATTGTACTAATAACTAACTACAACCAGTGCAAAATAACCATTAAAATAATAAGTGACTTAAATTTTAGTCTGTTCCTCACACAAAGCTACTTTAGACTACATTTATGGTCCTTTTGCATCCTTTTTGAAGCTTGCAAAAGTCCCAGTCCTTAATTCACTTTCATTATATGGACAAGTCCATACAAAGTCATCATATGGAAAATTTCTCCTTTTGTGACCCACGGACTAAAGAAAGTCATGATTTTGCAACGACATGACGTTATTTTGATGTTTTGTTCTACTCACTGGTGAAGAGATGATGGTTGTTCTTTCTCAGTTTGAGAGCGCGCTCGTACAGCTTCCGGGCGCTCTTCCTGGACTCGGAACAGAGCCTGGTCCTCATGTTCTTGACACCCTGCTTGCTGTCTGGATTCAGGAACACCACGATGGGGTACCATTGAGCGTAGTTCAGACGATCCACCGCGTTGGGTGTGATGTCCAGCACGGCATGCTTGTCCTAGCAGTACAAACAGAATCATGAAACACCAGCTGTGTCTTTGCTCACGAGCTGAGCAGAAGGAAAGCGGACGGCAGTTAACTAAATTATTCCATACTCACTCGGTCAATGATCTGTTTAATGGTATGGAGACGGATGATTCCAGAGCTGCGCTGGTCTGTCCCCGCGTCTCTGGGTTCACTCTCTGAGAGGAGGAGAAGAAAGGTTTATACAGATTCACCTTCTAAATATTAAAGAAAAAACTACATAAAATCTCAGTACACAAAACTCACTTGCAAGTTCAAAGAGGTCAGCCTCCTCTCTCGATAGCTTCTCTCTTGCGACATCCGCAATAGGGCCGAAAATGACCACTGGCCTCAAGAAACCAGCTTTTATGTAGGAGAAACAACACGTTAACTAGATTTATATGCTCCTTCAATGTAAATATATCAGCTTATTTCCTGCAAACATCAACAGATGAACTGAAACTGATTAGCAAGCTTAAAAACAATAGATGTCAAAACCACAAATAACTGAAGCAACTAAAAGGTGGCTATAAGAGCAGGTGCCGTACCTTCTCTAAGCACCACTCTTTCATAAGCAGGGAACTTTGTTTGGACGGGCTGAGCGGAAAGGTCCTCTCTGCTCTTCCTCAGGTTTCGTTTGGAGCTACGGAGGCCTCTGAACCTCCAGAAGTCGGCCCGATCCCCTCCTGGAGTCTTTGGGAGAGTGTACTGGACACTCGATAGCTGCTCAGCCCTGCAGGACACAAAACATCAGTTCAAACTTGAATGACAACACTTCAAACAAGCATGACTGAATGACAAACAATACAAATGGTTTCAGTACCTATTCTTGTTGGGGATGATGCCCCGCTCCACCTCCTGGTGGTTCTTGCCGATGCGGATGGCGAGCCAGGAGCCCAATTTGCCATTGTAAAGGGTGTCAACCACTCTAAAGACCTCACCCTTGTTGAAGCTCAGGCCGTAGGGCGACTCCTTTTCATACTCAAAATGGGTCCTGATGTAGAACGAGTCACCAACGTCGGACTCTACAATGCGCCGGTACACTAGGAAGCAAAGGAATTTATGTTATTATTATTTAGCAGTCCTGCTAAAAAAACTTGAACCCGTTTAAGGTGGTTTTGCTGGCCAGTCTAACAAGTGCCCAAAATTCTTTTAAAAAAAACCCCATCAAGAACCAGAGTAGCCTGACCAGTGAAAACCAGCTTTGTGGTTTTCTTGAGTAGGTTGTAAATCCCTCCACAGAATCTTTTTGCCCTTGGACATTATATTACCAAAACAGTCATATTAAACTTTTATTTTACTTTGTGTTGTCAGTTAACTTTCGGTATACAAGCTAAAAACCTAGCTTAGAATTGTGTTAACTGATTAAAAAAAAGCTGTTTCAATTAGTACAATTCTGATCATCCATTGAGATGGAAAAAGATAACCGATTAACCTACTATCTCAGCATAGTGCTGACTGGTTAAGAAAAGCTATTTTGATTAATTAGATTCTGATCAAGCATTGAGATAGGCAAGGTAACAACTTGGCTTACTAGCGAAGCATAATGGTAGCCTCTTTTGATTAGCTAGAAAAAGATATCATGATAACACGTTCATTTTTGATCAGGCATTGACAACTTGGCTAACTAGCTTACAACAGCACTAACTGGTTACAAAACATTAAAATAATAATTTTCACACATTTATAAGTGGTGCTCACTGCAGAGCCAAAGGACATCCAGCTCCACATCTCTGGACGATTAAAATTACATTAAAAAAATGACATTAAGAGAAGGGCTCTTCTCCCATGGCTCTGCAGTGAGCAGCATCTCCACATTTAGGCAATTAGGCCATAAAGAATTGATTGGATGTAATCAAGCTAGGTTATGATATTATTGGTTACAATTATTTTGTAAATGAAAATACATTAACATGCTCGTCCTCTATTGCTACTTTCATTTTCTGCTGATGTTACAACCAAAAGGCAATTTTGGCATTGTTGTAACAAACTCAAATAAGTCTTTGCCCATTCTGGATCTTTTGCTGATGTAATTAATTCCTGATGGATAAAATCAAGGCTGCCCTAAATCAAGTCACCTATACCAAGACCTGACAGATTGCATCCTCACCATCTTTCTTTTTCTGGGCTAAGATGGTGACCTCCTCTCCTTTGGGCAGGTCCAGCAGAAACAGCACTGCCTCCTCCCGGATTATGTTTGCGAAATCCACGTTGTTTACCTGGAAAGGGTTCGAAAAGCTAATTAGAACAAAAAACCTCCTCTCTAAATGGGACTAATGAATGGCCAGAAAGTTTCAAGAGGCAGGTTTGTGAAAGTGTGATTGTGTGGTGGGTGGTGAGGTTTGCGAGAAAAGGGAAAGTGACAAATGTTCTGAATAAAGAATAAGCATGTTGGAAAAACCCAGCGAAGGAAAAGAAAGAGGCTGAGTTTGGCAGCGAGGTGAAGGAAACCAACGTCACCGGGGAAACCATCCTGAGAGAAGGCAAGCATCTTCACACACTGAGGTTTAATGCCATCTATACAGCACAAGAGGGACATTTTGGAAGGGGGAACCGCCATAAAACTAAGACTGCCATTAGAGAGCCCGTAAACAGAAGGTTATAAAAGCCGGGACACCAAATCTCCCTTCACCCACAGGCCTTTAAGAGTCCCACTCCGGTTATTCATCACAAGAGCTAAACGCCACCACAAACAACAGCCTGAACGGCTAAGAAACTGTAAGAGATAAAATAGCTTGAGCACAAACCAAGCAGGTATAAAAATCAGATGCACATTTACACACACACACACATTGTGTTTTCATGTTTTATAGGGACTTTCCATAAAAGTAATGATTTTTAATACTGTACAAACTGTATATATTCTATCCCCTTACACTAAACCTACCCCTAAACCTACCCATTACACAAAAGCACGGAAAGACACGTTCGGTGCATGCGCACTATCAAGTTGATAATAATAAGAAATGTTTCTTGAGCAACAAATCATCATATTAGAATGATTTCTGAAGGATCATGTGACACTGAAGACTGGCGTAATGATGCTAAAAATTCAGCTTTGATCTCAGGAATAAATCGCATTTTAAAATATATTCAAATAGAAAACAGTTAAGTGTAATAATATTTCACAATATTACTGCATTTTTCATAAAATAGATGCAGCTTAGTGTCAATGTCAGACTTCTTTCAAAATATTACAGAACCCAACATTTTGAACAGTAGTGTATTTATAAATGTAGAGAGTGAAAAGAGACCAACTCTTTTACATAATCCGGAATACTTCATGGGAGTGGGCAGTTACTGTCGAGTTCTTTTGCCATAGTTCTTGCTTCCACAGTAACGGTGACGTTCTGATTGGTGGATCACTAGCAACCAAAAGTACAGTCTCCCGATGACCTTTAGAAGTAGCTGCCTATGTAGACAGCCTTGATAGACTGAAGTTTTCGCAGTAATTAATCAGTGAACTCACCCTGAGAATCTGGTCTCCCTCCTCCAGGCCCTCTTTAGCAGCAGGACTGTCCTCCAGAACTCCTGCCACAAATATCCCGACATCATTCCCGCCAGCGAGTCTCAATCCAACACTCTCGCCCTTCTTAAACTTCACCAGCTTCATGCTCGGCCTGAGGGTGGACACACAAACATGCATCTAGGGACGTTTCATTCTCAACATCTTGAAAACAGTTTTGGGTTTGGGCAAGTTGGAGAGACGCACCGTAAAATGCTGTCATCATTTGTGACGCTGGGCACGGGGGCGTCTGCCGGACTAACAGGCAGGTCCACGTCAGGCTGGCCGGGTTGAGCGTACACAGGCTTGGGCTCTGAGGAGATAAAAGCACATTGAACAGCTGAGTAAAATACACACACACAGAATTGTCACCACATGAGCTTGTCGCACACTGAGAGGTCAAAGACGCCCAGCGGGACGAAGCAGGTGGGAAGACACTGTCACGACTGACACACTCCTGCTGCGCACAGACACAAGCCCACGTAAACAGGCAGAGAACGTTCGATCACAGTGAAACCATGTGTAATGACCTCTGACCTGGCAGAGGGGGGAGCTGTTTCTCTTCTCTGGCTGCGCTCTGCTCTTTCGGCATCTCCTCCACCATCTTAGCAGGTAGAGGAAGCGGCCCAGCCTTGGAGATCCTGTCTTCATCACGGCTCCTGTGACTAGGGGTGTAAAGAAGAAAAGCTGTTAGAATCCCACACAGGAAATTATTTCATACATTAGTCTTTAATGAGAGTAAATGTAGTAAATCTGTGGATGAATCACCTTTTTAATGATTTGGTCAAACTGATATGAGAAGCAATTTAAATAAGTGGATTGTGTGTTACAAGTTTGTTTTGAAGTAAAACAATAAGGGGAGTGATATGTTTGAACCATAAGCAATGCAAAATTCTCAATTCTCAGAACAAATAATTTTCAACTTAGCCTTAAAAATGGGTTTATCTGGAACAAATACAATTAGGATCTCAACTATTGTGACATCAAACTGAAATATCTACATTTACATGTACAACTTAATAAAAACACTGATTTGTAAAATTTATCGATAATAATATTGACTTTTGCCAGTGTTGATTGATGAATCAGTTTTGAATGATGATTAGTGAATTAATCTTCTGAATTCATTGAAATAATCTAAATGAACCAAATCTTTAACATGAAACAGACTTCCCAAATTGATTTCACTGACTGTCATTTATTGTACAAAACTGAAATTATTATAACTTAAAATATGACTATTTACCACTATTATTGATTCACTAAATACTTATTTTCTTACAAAAAGGTACATGCAAATAGCCAAACTACTGGAAATATTTTTGAACAATGACTGAAACGAATCAGTATTTTTTTTTTTCTCTTCAAACAAACCAAATCACTAAAATGAATCAGACCTCCCAAAATCAACTTTACTGACTGGTATCTATATACAAATATCAGATATCTGATAAGACGGATATAAAGATCAGAGATTAAATATGGACTTCTTAAAGAACACATAAAATGCCTAATATGTCTGGAAACACTTTACTTAACTAACACTTTAAACTAATCAGTTCTTTTTAACTTATTCATTGAAACAGTCTAAATAAAATGTGCTCAAATGAATCAGATATATCAAATTCACTTTTAAAAGCTAAACACCTATTCTCCAAAAGCCACAAACATTCTCGACACAAGTACCTAAACGCAGATGTGAACGCTTGGCAAACCAAATCGATATCAGTAGATCAATGAAGTACTTTAACACGCAATCTTGTGTTGTGGCGGTAACCGACCTCAGTACTCCAGGTGGCGATAGAGTTACCTTCATATATCTGAGCTATTAAAACCAGAGGTCAAGCATTGAACTTACTTTAACAAACTTGCTTGACTTGATTCTTAAATAGTTGCTCCACTATGACAGTAGTTGACCTGAAAGAACTAACACTTTACACGAATTTCCGCTATAGCGCCCCTTGTGGCAACGCTGAGAATGCAAAGTGTTTGCGTTCATGTACTTGGTAGAGTATGTTTCAGGCCGTAAGTGAATGTACATCATCCACACACCTGTAAACCAAGACACTGAAATATACGGTACAGTGTGGAATGAGATGAGCTTTGTGCTGTTCGGTTAAAGCTTTTGATGATTAATGCATGCTCTGCTCCCAGCAGGACAACCAAAAAACAACGCCGCTTTTTTCACACTATCGAGCCAAAGCACACAACCCATAAAACACTGTTTACACTGAAAGACAAATGGCAGATGAGAGCGAGGTAGATGGGGAGAGAGGGAGGACATTGTGTGGCTAGGGCAGCTAGGTAGTCTTGAAGGTCACAGCTGTGTTTTGCAGCTCCTTTGTTGGACTATATTTAGCACAGACCATCTGATCTGGAGTAATGGAGGAGACAGAGAGAGAGAGAGAGAGAGAGAGAGAGAGAGAGAGAGAGAGAGAGAGAGAGAGAGAGAGAGAGAGAGAGAGAGAGAGAAAGAGAGAAAAAGAGAGAAAAAGACGACAAAGAGAAAAGGACTCCAGGTGCACCACCGCCATTGAGGCACTCCAAAAATCGGCACATGGCCAAAGATGACGGGTCCTGCCCGTGACCTTTATTGTCACGGTAAACAACAGCGGGCGACATCCACGGATTGCAGAAACTCTCCATCTCTGCAGGGCCGGGCCGCCACATGTGGTCCTGTTTTATTCATGACAATGACGAATATCTTTCTCAGCAACGGTGTGGCTCAATAAAAAGCCTTGGCTGATTGAGGATAAGTGTATGGCATAATGCACTATAACTTAAAGTATTAAAGACGCCATTGGGGCACTCGAGGCTCTTTACAGTTATTATAATCAAAATTAACTACAAGAGAAAAAATGCTCAGTGTTGTTGGGATGGCACTTGCATTGCATGTTGTGCTCTGTTTCGAAGAAATATGGCATTCTGATACGGGCATTCAACACTTTTTTATAGTACAAAAGTGAACAAAAATGTCCTTAAATTAAACAACAAAATGTATAAACACTACTAGTTTTGAGAATGAGAGCATGCCCATGTTGGCGTCTGCCTGATTTGGCTAGCGTCCATCAAGTGCCCAAAGACTTCAAATATCGTATAGTCCGACTGAACGTTTTAGAGACTTTGACATCCACATACCATTCAACTTTTTTCCTCCCTTTAAAAAGTTGATAATCCTATTTAGTTTGTGATGCACCAAACACTGGTTTTAATTCTCTAATCTTTAATTGAAAGAGAAAATGGAGAGAAGAACTTGGCAGGACATCTTAAAACACTTTCTTTCCTCTGTTACCAGGCTGGTAAAATCAACCAAGCAAGAGGAAAAAAAATGTTGGATCTTGTTCGTACACAAGATTCAAACCAATGTCTATGATACTTCTCAATGCCAGTTGTTCAGCAAATGCCATGTGACTAATCAATCTGAAACATCATGATTTGTCTGACTGGCTGATGGCAACACAAGGACGTCCATGAGACATAAAAGGTAGCGGACAGGCAAAAATAGAAATCCGTTTTGATTTATATGTATGCGTTGTCTCTTATGTTCTCAGAGGGACACTCAAACATCCCCTTTGACACGGTTCTCTAAAAGTTTTTCACAGAGGTCTTCCAGTAATGATAATAAAACATTCTTTCAAAGTCATCTGGTCTTCCCATGATGTTTAAAAAATGACAAAATGGAATGTTTCCTTAAAGGAATAGTTCACTTCAAAATGAAAATTCTGTCATTATTTACTCGCCCTCAAGTTGTTTCAAACCTGTATGAATTTCTTTCTTCTGCTGAACCCAAAGAAAGACATTTTGAAGAATGTCGGTAACCAGACAGTTGATGAACCCCATTGACTTCCGTAGTAAGAAAAAAAAAACTACAGATATTCTTCAAAATATCTTCTTTTGTGTTCAGCAGAAGAAAGAAATTCACACAGGTTTGAAACAACTTGAGGGTGAGTAAATGATCACAGAATTTTCATTTTGAAGTGAATATTTATTTAATATTCCAATCACTGAGAAAAAAAAACTTTTTTCAGAGAACTGATTACTGTTCAGAGAACATTCAGAATAATATTATAATAACTTAAGGGGAATGTCATAAAACATTCATAGAACATATTTTATTAGTTGAGAAACCCTTTTCGCCAACATGGTGCCTTGCCCATTCTGGCACCATTCCACGTTTCCACCCCCAAAAAAAGGTGTTTCTCAGATGAAACAAAAATTGACGACTCAGCGTTTCCATCCATTAAACCTGTTGGTTCTCAAACCAGGAATTCAGTGATGTTCTTATAAGAAATAGCTTACAAAGCAACAACAACTAAGCTTTCAGCACGCTGCCTCTGTCTTCACCGATTCCAAATTTGTGTCTACGCACATGGTGCAGGTGGTGCTTCAATCCTATTGGACGACTTTCAAGGATGGTTGGCAGAGCAGATGTGCCTGTAATACCTAGAACTCTCTAAGGCAGAGAATTACTACTACAAATGATGTTAAAAGAAGCATGTTTTCGCCTACACTGCGAAACTGACAGCAGCAGCCCTTTGGAGCACGTGTGTATTTGTACTTTACTGATAGACGCCCCTATACTTGTCTTTGCTCAGCAGGAAAGGGGTAACAGCTGAGACCACTTCTGTGAAATTGAATAAATGAGAATGAATGGAGGGATATGTTTGATGTCAGAGACGCATGCTGGGATTAGGCACACAAACCAATGAATTCCCTGAACACAAGTTGGTTTGTTGGGCTGCATTCCCTTGGAATCACGTTGGAATGAAGAAATGAACGTCAAGTATCCATCCATCCATCTTCTTCCGCTTATCCGGGGCCGGGTCGCGGGGGCAGCAGTCTGAGCAGAGATGCCCAGACTTCCCTCTCCCTGGACACTTCATCTAGCTCTTCCGGGGGGACACCGAGGCGTTCCCAGGCCAGCCGGGAGACATAGTCTCTCCAGCGTGTCCTAGGTCTTCCCCGGGGTCTCCTCCCAGTGGGACGTGCCCGGAACACCTCCCCGGGAAGGCGTCCAGGAGGCATCCGGAACAGATGCCCGAGCCACCTCAGCTGACCCCTTTCGATGTGGAGGAGCAGCGGCTCTACTCTGAGCTCCTCCCGAGTGACCGAGCTTCTCACCCTATCTCTAAGGGATCGGCCAGCCACCCTGCGGAGAAAGCTCATTTCGGCCGCCTGTATCCGGGATCTTGTCCTTTCGGTCATGACCCAAAGCTCATGACCATAGGTGAGAGTAGGAACGTAGATTGACCGGTAAATCGAGAGCTTTGCCTTACGGCTCAGCTCCTTCTTCACCACAACAGACCGGTACATCGACCGCATTACTGCAGAAGCTGCACCGATCCGTCTGTCAATCTCCCGTTCCATCCTTCCCTCACTCGTGAACAAAACCCCAAGATACTTAAACTCCTCCACTTGAGGAAGGATCTCTCCACCAACCTGAAGTGAGCAAGCCACCCTTTTCCGACTGAGGACCATGGCCTCGGATTTGGAGGTGCTGATTTTCATCCCAGCCGCTTCACACTCGGCTGCAAACCGTCCCAGTGCATGCTGAAGGTCCTGGTGTGAAGGGGCCAACACGACAACATCATCCGCAAAAAGCAGAGACAAAATCGCGTGGTCCCCAAACCTGACACCCTCCGGCCCCTGGCTGCGCCTAGAAATTCTGTCCATAAAAACTATGAACAGAACCGGCGACAAAGGGCAGCCCTGCCGGAGTCCAACATGCACCGGGAAGAAGTCTGACTTACTACCGGCAATGCGAACCAAGCTCCTGCTTCGGTCATACAGGGACCGGACAGGGACCCATACTCCCGGAGCACCCTCCACAGGCCGCCGCGAGGGACACAGTCGAATGCCTTCTCCAAATCCACAAAGCACATGTGGACTGGTTGGGCAAACTCCCATGAACCCTCCAGCACCCTGTAGAGAGTATAGAGCTGGTCCAGTGTTCCACGGCCTGGACGAAAACCGCACTGTTCCTCCTGTATCCGAGGTTCCACTATCGGCCGTATTCTCCTCTCCAGTACCCTGGCATAGACTTTCCCAGGGAGGCTGAAAAGTGTGATCCCCCTGTAGTTGGAACACACCCTCCGGTCCCCCTTCTTAAAAAGAGGGACCACCACCCCGGTCTGCCATCCCAGAGGCACTGTCCCCGACCGCCACGCGATGCTGCAGAGGCGTGTCAGCCAAGACAGCCCCACAACGTCAAGTAGTTCTCATAAATTTTCAGCATACCACACACACACGTTGGGTTACATCACTTTGTGAAGCGGTCCCGTCACATGCTTTAGTGCAAAGCTCACAAAAGCGTTAGTTTGGTTAGCTATGTTCGGGACGCTTGCGTTAACCGGACCCATAAACTTACACTGGCCGGGTTCTCTGAGTCGTCGGCCCTGCGGCCCTGATTCAAAACAAGAATCAGAAGAAACTTCATGAACACCTACAAACCTGAAGGTCTGTAAACATGTGTGTGGTCAATTCTGGCTTGTGTGAAGTGTGTAATTTCCTCTTCTAAAATAAAAGCCAGCCAACCAGTTGGAGCCCTCTCAAAAACACAAACAGAGCATACTTTCATAGTACCAGGGAGTTTCCTCTCTTCCGAAGTCAACCTACAAATGACCTACTGATGCTTTAAAGTATTTGAAAGCATTTTACCATCAAAAAAATAACACACTTCACCTTTAAATTTAAGGTTTCATTTAGGAGGATGGCACATTTGCAGGGAGATGAAATTCCTCTCATCCTCTACCGCTGTCACACCCTGGTTTATCTATCTAGGACACATCCAATTTACAGGAGCGTTTTGTCAAGAGCTGCGGTACCGTCTGACAGAACCTTTTCTCATATGCCTGTTCTCATATCAGCGGTGAGCAGGCCTGAAACTTCAGCTCTTAAAGTTCAATCTGTTGAATCTTATAAAAACAGGAAGACTTTAATAATGGGGGGGGGGGCAAAAGAGACTATTTGGAGATGATTTGGCTCCAAAGGGTAGTCCATTTACGCCTGGTGAATCAGACCGCTGATTTCATTTGTACCAACATCTTGTGTGAAAAGTAATAAAAACAGAAAAGGTTTCGGACCTGCCATTGCTGATCTGCGGTGGAGAGTGTCTGGAGTGGTCCGAGGGCTCTGAGCGGCGGTCCAGGGATCGAGACCGGCTGCTTCTCTTCCGCTCGTGGGATCGGTTGGAATGATCGGAGGCCACGGAGTGGATGTCTGAAATATCTAACACAAAGATCACATGATTTCACACCATTACACGTGTTTGTGTAAGTCAATCTGAAGTATTGCTATTAGGATATTCTATTTTTCCCTAAAAAATCCTAATGGAATAAAATAAGAATCATCTAAGAAAAACATAAGAAAATCCAAAATAATTTTCAATATCAGTTTATATATATATATATATATATACACACACACACACTTGTTTTTTGTTTTCATTTTAGTAACTTAAACTTGTTTTATTTTAGTTAGTAGCCAAGTGAACATTTCTAATTTCTGTTTAAGTTTTTCATCCAATATTTAACTAATTATTTTAGTTTAGCTTTATTCTTAATTCTAAAAGTTCAAGTTTTAGTAAACAGTAACACTGCTTAAAGCAAGAAAAACATTAACATATTTGAAAAATTTACCAAAAATATCAAATTAAATTAAAATAAAAACTGAAAGTATAAACCTAAACTCAATTTTAATAAATACTATAATGGTATATAAATAATACTAAAGTAAGCATTAAAAAACCGTTTAAGTATAAATTGTTTTATCTAACAAAAATTAGTGAGGTTTATGCTTACAACCACAAAAAAAGAAGAAGATATATTCACTAAAACAATGTCACGCAATTAGCTTGCTTTGTTTGGATGTTTTTACTGTTAAAAAAATGTACTGTTAACAAAATTTCAATAAACTGATATTCTAAAGAATAAATAAAAAGTGCATTTATTTAGTAGGATCTCTTTGTGAATTAAAGTTACAGCTTTCTAACTATATATAAGCAGGTAGAATTGAAAAGAATAAATCAAATCTACTTTGACTGGTAGGTGTGTGTGCTGTACAGACACTCTCTCACCATCTCTGTCAGAGGCATTAGCTGAAGGTATGCTGTCATCCATGTCGGGGATATTGAGCAGGGTCGCCCTCTCGTCTCTCTGCACCACCATCTTCAGCTTGCCCTTTGACCTCTCGATCAGTTTCTTAGCATCGATCAGGGACAGATTCTCAGTCACAGTGCCATTAATCTAGTTCCAGAGTAAATGATAATAAAAAAGAAGTGAACACTGTCATTTATCTCCATTAGCAAATGTCTGCATTCTTTCATAATTCCTCACATCACTAAAAGCATCACTTCAGTCACGCTCGTCACTTACTACACTCCCTTCTCTCTCTCCATCTGTTTCCCCTCCCCTACAGGTGGTCATTTATCTTACCTTGAGCACCACGTCTCCCTCCTGTATGTTTCCGTCTCGGGCTGCCAGGCTCTCGGGGGAAATGTCCTTTACGAAGATGTGGCTGGCCAGGCGAAGCCCGTATTCTGCTTACAGAGTAAACCGCAGAAACACATACAGCATGTTAGCATATGTTAGCTATAAAGTTGCTTTTTTTCCCCTGATGGAAACCTGCACACACAACCCTTTTTCCTGTAAAAAATGACTAACTTTGTTTTTCATCCTTTAAGGCCAGGCAACCACTGCCGGCTGGTTCCATCAGTAGTGGGCGGGAATCTAAAAAGAGAAAACTAAAAAATGACTAGCCGTTGGCAATTCTATTGCCACGGTGTGCGAAGAGGGTTGACATAGCAAAAATGTCATTGGGACTAAACAATAAACTTCAAATATGTTCTGACTGGATGAGATTATGTTGTTTTGTGTAGCATTTTCAATTTAATGGGGACAGACCAACTGGAAACTTGTTGTGCTATGTAAGGGCAAAAGTGATTGGACGACACCGGTTGGCAGGCTCGAAGCGGCCATGTTCACCTTCATTTTTGCGGGACTTGATGAGGGTGACCTTGGCTGGGCGAGGGGGGAGGTTGGAGGACACAGAGTGGCGGTCCGAGCGTGGGGACAGACTCCTCTCTCTGGAGCCGCTGCGCTCTCTGTCCCGGTCCCTCCTCCCGCCCAGCCGTTCGCCCCTGCCGCTCCTCCGGCCCGTGGCTCCGCCCCCGCTGTAGGCGCTCCGGCCGCTCCGTGCCTCATAAATCTCCTCTTCGTAACTGTCATCGTCCTCGTCGTGCTCCGACATGGTCTCGCGTTCACCCGTGCGCCCCATAGGGATCTGCACCTTCCTCTTTCTCCTGATGGTCTGGACAGAAGGAGAAACAAGACATGATTATTACATTTTTGGGCACATTTTTTTTTATCTCCAATACATCTCTAAAACATTCTCTTATGGATTTTAGTGCAAAATAAATAAATAAAAATGGGTCCAAAAGTGTGAGGCTACTTTAATAAACATACTTCAAATACTAGACTACCTTTAACCCTCTGAGGTCTCGCTTTTTTTCTTATCAGTGCAAAAGAAGCTCAAAATACTCTGTTGATTTTGATCTTACATATTAAGTGTTGTACATCATTCGATCCTGATAAGTGTCTATTTTTTTTCTGGATACTCACAATAAAAACAAAGTGTTGTGCTTTTCGCCAAATAAAGAAAAACAAACATGATGCGCGTTCTGCCTTCTCTCTGTCAGTTAAGTCCATTCTGAAACGCGTCCGAAAATTAACTGTAATTTCGCTAATACTTGTCATACAGGCACGAGTGTTTTTTCCATAATGAAGCTTGAACTCTCTTCTTTTAAATGAATTAATTTATATAAAAAACAAATATTCTCAGTTTATGTAATCTGTATGAAAAGAGAGAGATGTCAGTATTTTTCTTTCCAGCTCATTATACCTCATTACGCGTTAATGTGCCACGCCCACGGAGAGCGCGCCGGTATTCAAACGCAAATGATCTAAGGCAAGCCATTCAAACATGCCAACGCCCACCAGCTGGATTATAAAACACATCGTGTTTAGTAAGTATCTTGTACAGCTGTGTACACAGTATTATTCCTCACAGCGAAAGGATACGCTATCTAATAACCCTGGAATAGAAGTGCTGGTAGTTTCATTTGGAGGAGCAACGTATCCAGCTGATGTAGTAAGTCATTTATTCTTAAGTGCTTTATCTAATCGCGATATTGAATAGTGTCTGACTGTAAACCGCAAAAAGACTGTTTAAATATGAATTGCGTGTCTGTGTGTAGGCTAAATGATGAATGAACGGCATGCAGGCGCGCACGCTTTGTTTACTACAGTTATACAGCGCGTGTCTGTGCCGTTCAATCACTCTCGCATCTACATTGGTAAACGTTATGTTTACATGAACACATCCAAACTATATTGCTATAGCCTACTAAGATGAGTAAAAATAGACTGAAATATGTTGAAATAAAATGTCTGTATAAGCAACAAGCTGCAAATTCACATGTATATACTAATATATCATACACAATATGTTACAGACTAAATATGAATGTTTAGACAAGATTTTGTGATTAGTTTTGGATAGATTATAAAGTTTTGACTGTAAAAAAAGACTACTGTCACATTAAATAGTTAAGCTTTTGTTCACCAATTTCTGCTCATAGTTAAATATACTATAGTATGATGTTTTGTCAAAAATAAAGTAGGTATATTGAATTATCAACTAAGATGTTATTATAGTGTTTGTTCCAATATTCAAACTAATCAATCCTTACCTTTTTTAATACGTATGATAAAATGTATACTTTTTACAAAGAAATACACTTGAAATATTGTTAAAATTGTAATTGTTGTTGTAATTGTAACCTATTTGTAATTGGCTACAATTTCTAATTGTAAAATATGTATATATAGATAATTTATTTTGTCCTTGCATTCTTTGGGATCCTGTGACACACCTGTGTGAAAGGGCTAATTAATATGCAGCTCATTATAGGGCACATTATCCGGCCTTTGTCTTCTCAGGTGTGAACACGCCTCCACGCATATTGCCTTTCCAAACAAAAGGTGTCTTATAAAATTTAAATCAATGTATTGTTTTGTGTAAATGATTAGGCAGGATGATTTTCAGATCATTTTGAAGCAAAAATTCTAGGCAACAACATTCATTAGTCAAAAGTCTTGTGGACACATATTTAGTATGTGTTTTGTGGCCTTATTTCAGACACTTTAAGTTTTAGTTTTTTCAATAACCACGCATAAGCAATATTCTCTCAAAAATACAAACATGTACATACATGTTGCTCACATATTACGGTAGCCCTGTTTGTGCTATATAGAGTGAATTTACACCTTTGCCATTAACATGTTTATGAATAACTGAAAAAAGCTCAAATGTCAGAGCATGTCAGAACACCTCAAGGACCCCAAAAAACCCTTAGACCTCAGAGGGTTAATTAGCATTTTGAAAATTTTATACAAACTAAACCTAAGTAAATAAAAGCATTTTCACTAGTCCCCTCAGACTTTTATTTAATTGCAAATATTTTCAATACAAATTATATAAAAAAGTCTGACAATTTATATAATTTGAGTAAGTAGTAGAAAATACATACATGTATGTATATATATATATATATATATATTAGGGCTGAACGATTATGGAAAATAATCTAATTGCGATTTTTTTAACCAATATTGCGTTTGCGATTTAATATGCGATTACTTTAAGTTCTTTACCTTCTGTATTAGTCAACAAAGACAAGCAATAAATCATTGTACAGTAGTGATGGGAATCTTTAGGCAGCTCATGATCCGATCTAATTTTTTTCTTAATTAATCTTAATAACACTTAAAATATGTATTTAATTACATGTGTAAATACATACTTTAAAAAATATATATATATATTATATAAACACATTTAATTAAACCAATTACATGTTAAGAATTTTAAATGGGCTATAAACTAATATAGCGTCAAAATATAAAAGCTAGTAAATAAAGAGGAACAAAAACATTACAAGCAATAAACAAAGAGTGCTTTCAGTATTTAAAAGTAGGCTGTCTGAACGTTTTCCATTCGAGAGCTGGAATGCATTCACACAAATGCACATATCTCTTTTGAAATTGTAAATGTGGTTTGTCCTGTTGGTTTAAGATATAACTGACCGTGTTTACATTAATTTCGCGTCAAAAGCATTTTGAGATGCAAGTACATTTAACCAATGAGTCGCTCACGGCCGCATGCACGAGCACTTCACAAAGCGCGCGTAAGTATTTTAAAATGAAAGCAGCTTTATCAGTGATTTTCATATTTTTAATATATAAGCCAACTGCATTCCAAAAGACATAAATAATGCCTTTGTGGAGCATTTGTAAGGAAAATTCCGGCGGCCAAGACCGCGCACTGCAAGAGTAACATCAAAGCGGCAAAACCTGTGCAATGAAGCCCGCGACTGTCCTTGTAATTCGTTTAAACCCCGAACTTTACGAGCGGTGTCGTGTGTGTGCGCGTGAGAGAGAGAGAGAGAGAGAGAGAGAGAGAGAGAGAGAGAGAGAGAGAGAGAGAGAGAGAAATTAGAAGCAAGCAGAATACGGTTGTTTCTAAAGCACGCGCAGCGTCATCACGCATCTGTGTTTAAAAACTAAGCTCAGACTCGATTCTGAAATTCTCTGAATTGATCCAGAATTGTTGGAGAGAGAATAAATAACACAATATCACATACAGAAAAATTAAACTGTTCTTTCCTGTATGCCAGCCTATATGCGTAGCGTGCCAAGTTGATGCTTGATCTGCAGACTGCTTTTCTCTCGCGTGTCACGTGACCAGTGTAATCGCAGCTTTTGCGGTTACAAAATCGCATTTCATCATATCGCGATATTATCGCAAATGCAATTAATCGTTCAGCCCTAATATATATATATATATATATATGAGAGAGAGAGAGAGAGTGAGAGAGTGAGAGAGAGCGAGAAAGAGAGAGAGAGTGAGTTAAAGAATGAACAAAAAGTGGGATACATACTATTTTTGCATTCTTCCCACTTTTCCGAAGTTGCTGCACTGCATATGCATGATCCACGTTGTCCATGGAGACGGCGTTGACCATCACCACTCTGTCATTCTCCCTGCCGGGGGCAAAAAGTACAAAAAGCAGTAAGCAAAAGTGCCACTCCAACTGATCTCAGTGCAAAGCTTGATCAGCAGTCCTGCGCACTCATGCGTTTACACGCTAAGAAACTCCATGAGGGTGAAGAGCAGATTTGAATTTTATATATACATAAAATCAACTGATTACTAGAAAAAGAAAATATTTCACTATAGTCTATAAATAGAATAAATATATTTGATAATACACATGTACAGTGGGTCCAACTGTACTCTCAAAAACTAGTGAGTGCTAGTGAGAACTAGTGCTTTTTAATATTTTCTAATATAATACAAATGTTTTCAATACAATTTATGAGTAATAAGTATATATAAATTATAAATAATATACTATCTATTAAATATTCATTTCTTTAGGTGTCATCCCAAACATTATTAATATCATCTGGTATTTCTGTAAACAGTGCATAACGTGTTTAGGAGTAATTCATAAAACATTCAGCAGTGGCCAAAAGTGATTTCCGGTGGGGATATTTGTTTTTAATGACCTTACAAGTTCGACTAAACCATCAAAATATAAAGGAAGTATTTTATATTTTTTAAATGTCACTCAGTGACATTTAAAACGCCAGAGGAGAACTGGCCCCCGACTGAGCCTGGGTTCTCCCAAGGTTTTTTTTTCTCCATTGGGTCATCTGATGGGGTGTTAGGACACCATTAGGTCACTGGATGGAGTTTTTCGGTTCCTTGCCACTGTTGCCTTTGGCTTGCTCAGTTGGGGATATTCAAATTAATTAACCAATCATACAATTGATCAGCACCAAACTTGGATGTCTTTTTTCCAGTAATAAACAAACATTGTTAAGTTGTTTTGATTGATACTGTGAAGCAGCTTTGATACAATCTGTATTTTGAAAAGCGCTATATAAATATATTTGACTTGACTTAAATATGAGGCAAAAAAAAGTAAAATAAATCTGTTGCTGTAGTTTTCCTATGAAAATAAAAAGCTGACAGGAAAAAGCAACAGCCTCAGTTATTAATATTTAGTTGGTTCTCTCTTATTTTTGCATGTTCATAATTTCTTTATATGACAGCCTTGCCAAAAAATTATGTCCGCACAATTTGGCATGTTTCACTGCGTTATCGCAACAAAAACAATTGACTCCAAGCACAACTACAATAATCTTATAAAATCTGTAACGATTTTTGAATAATATTTGAATAAAGAGTGAAGATCTCCATTTTTTCTAGGCCAGACATGACTTTTGGCCACTAATTGTCTATAAAAAAAAAAATGAAACATTTAAAAGGTCACATTATTGACATTTCATTCTATTTGATCAAATTGACCTAATTCAAATCAAATTGAGGAATTAAAGTGGGCCTGAATTGGCATTCTCAATAAAGAAGGTAAGAGACGAGTCTTACTGCAGCAAGCCCTCGGCTGGGCCTCCCTTCAGCACATCAGATATGACGATGGACGTCTCCCCGCTCTGAAAGTGAGGGTTATCCCTTCCGCCCGAGATAGCGATCCCGAAGCCGAACCCTGGCGCCTGTGAGACACACATCTACATGTTACCCAACAGGTGAGAGGGACACCAAAACACTCACACCACAGTGGAAGAGCTGGAGAGGGACGGAATAGGACAGAGAGGATGAAAAGATACGATCGGAGGCATGGAAAGGAAGATAAATGAGGGGATGTGATGGTCAGAGAGATACAGAGAAAGGGCATAGAAGGGCGGAGAGATAGAAAGACTGTCACAGAAATAAAGCGGAGAGAAACAATACGATAAAACTCAAGCCATGTTGGACCTGAATTCCACAAAAGTTCATAAATTGTCGACTTGAACAGTTTTAGCTGTAACAGAGTGTAACAAAGTTACGTGCTGCTTTATAAATATGACAACTTTAACGCACAAATGTGATGTAAACTAGCAAAATGTTCATAGCTAGCTAGCATAACTGCAATGTGTTGACCAAGCATGAGCATCTCCATAGAAGTTTTTGGCCTTATGTAGTGCATGTGACACCAAGTGTTCATTTAAGTAAAGTAACAAAACCACGACACAAATGTAACTTATGCTGCCTTCGAGTGTTATCAAAAATGTCCTATTTCCCACTTCTGAAGTCGTAGGTATGAGCTCATTGAGGCTGTCAGAAAGGCTGAAAAACTACATTCAAATTAAATATTACTAATATTAAAATTATAAGAGGGCGCAATGAGCAAAATATTAATGCACCGCATTAAAGCAATGAAACAACATGACTGACTGTTCAAAAAAGTGCATAACGTTTCAACTAACGTTTATTAATCAAATATAATTTCATGAACAATTATTAACAAAACAGCATCATGTATTCATGCAGAATTAAATATCATCATGGCATCTTGTTCGCCACAGCTAAAATTTCGAATATTTGCATTTGAATGTGGACTTTTATTTTAAATTCGACGGATATTCGAAATTCAAATTTTCATTTGACAGCCCTAGAGCTCGTCGCATTTAAGTGCTTTGTTGTTGTAGAGAACAGAAATAAATGACTAAATGTTTTGAAGACTTGAGAGGGCGTTCATGTCCAATTTCCGACAAAGAAACTTGTATTTACGATAATTCCGATAGCATGTGACGCGACTTTTCTTAAAATGTATTTTGCACTTCTATTAGTAAGTACCCCAATAATGTAACATTATTTAATGTAACACAAAAAAAGGTTGCTTGGTTTTCCCTTAAAGAAATAAATAGTAAATAAAATAAAAAAATAATAATAATATAATATATAGTTATGTATAATATATACATTATAGTTACAACCATGACCAGGCTAGTCAGATGTTTGATTTCATGGGGTCTTTAAAACAATTTAAAAAAATAAATAAACAAACAAATAATCTGCCAGCTGAAAATCTTGAAATAGAAATGTATTTTTTAACAATAAGTAAAACAAAACACAAATGCGATTCTACCAATATTTCCTAAGGGTTTTTATTGTATTACGCAGATCACACAAACAACATGATTTGATAAGTATCCATACTTGGATTCCAGACACAAATCAAAAAAGAGAAATTGATTCTCACCCTGTGTAGAGTTACAGTGTGCTGTTCCCATATTACAGTCTCCTCCATTGCTGCACTCTGTATTGAGAGAAACAACAAAACAAAACAGAAAGCAAGAGATTAATAGAGAAACACACAAATCGTTAGATTAACATCAACAACTTTAATTGGTTACATTCCCACACGGCCTCAAGGATGCAGATGCATTCATTAAAATCAAGCGGTTTACACACACATTCGGAAATGTCTTTGAAAGCGTTTCAGCACTACACATCCGTAAACACCTTTAGAAATCCTCCAAAGACTCTAAATGATCTTCCTACACGTTATGTAGCAGACTTGGACATTATGTAACACAACAGACACGGAAACAACAAAGGTAGTGAAACCCTAACGCTAGGCTTGAGGAGGAGAAAGGACTGCTGACACACAGCAAAGCCACCTGAGGTGCTCAAACATTGATTTATTCACGTATTTCTCTATGGCTTCTGCAATGCAGTCACCTCGAACAGCAGCTTCACACAGTTACTGCAACGCCAGTGCTGCACAATTGTGATCCTATAGATCATCAGATCCAAAGCAGTGCATACTTGGGGAAAAACAGACTGGCATTAAGAGAATGATTTTATGTAGGCTAGTCGTATGGTGATACTGAAAAATAAACACCAACAGGGTGATGCGGAGGGTTTATGTGTGAGCGTCAGGGTTTAAACTGAGCGAGAAGGATCGTGGGTTGTAGCTCTAGAAATGTTCCATGAGGGCAACTGTGCCTCCCACTCAATCACATCCGTGGCAAGACCTCAAGTGAGGAAATCCATGAAGGATGAGGAATGTCAGCAGTGTCAGGACCAGAGGCACAGCACCTGACAGGATATCCACGACACACACACACACACACAATAGCAATTCTTCACTCTATCCTCAAATGTGTTTGACATATTCCCTCTTTAGTGAAACGAAGAAACTTGTTCCTCACATTAACACGACCATGTACAAGATACCTGAACAAATGCTAAAACTTTAAACTAAGGGTACGTTTTCACGACAACGATATGCTTAAAACAGAGAAGTTTTTCCTTTGAGTTTTACGTGTACAGACGACACCATTGTCAAAGCGATCCCCATTTGATCCGCAAAAAAACAACTAAAAACGTTGTATTCTGCTGCCAGGCCATTAGATGGCGATGAAACACAATAGACTGAACACGTAATTTCCGTGTGTGTGACGTCATCGTCTACAGAGATTCGCATTTTTGTTGTTTACACCGTTTTCAAAAACTTGCACTTTGAAACCCGTTTTCAAAAGTTTGCGTTTTCACGCACCCAAAACGCTGTTGTCGTGTAAACGAACGGCGCATAAAAAGTCTTCAGCTTTTAGTTGAAAACAGTGTCGTGTAAACAGGCCCTAAAATCACAGAGATGTGAATTTTTTACTCTACGTAAGACAAAAACATTGAGCGTTTGCATTGGAGCTACACACGCTGGAAAATAAGCAATGTTTTTCATCCTTCTCAAAAACATTCAATATTGCGATGTTAACTCTTTCCCCGCTATTGACGTAATTTTCTGTCTTTCCGTGTTTTCACTGTTATAAGGTAGGGGGCGCTATTATGCATCTTCTGAAAGAGTACAGAATCTCCAGATCAAAACACAGGCAAAAAAAGCAGGGGAAACAAGCGATTAAAGCATTTTTTTTTTCATTATTATTAAAATAGTGTAATATAAAATAAGTTACTTTAGTACTATTTATATTCTATTATAGCACTTTTTAGTATACTGATAATATACTGTTAATTTTAGCTAGTTTTAGAAATTTTGTTATGTGCTTTTGTCAATTTTATTAGTTTTTGTTTTTATACTTTTTTATTTAGCTTTTTCGCTAGACGTAGTGCAGTTGTCCACGTCTGTCGCCTTGGTTACTATTGCAATACGAGCGGAAACCCGGGATAACGCGGATATTACGTCATTGACAGGCGACAAGTGAACATGGACGAGCCATTATTTAAAATAGGAATTTCTCTGAAATTAAAAATCTTTGGGAACTTTTGGGATATTGTAAGTATACACCTGCAGGAAATATATCACACTGTGCAAGTGTGGATATTTTATTACAAAAATCTTGCATAGTGCGGCTTTAATTTATTTTTATTTCAGTTTTAGTAATTTTAGTCCCCATTTCAGACAACATTTCTAACTTTCAATTAGTTTTCATCTAATACTTATATTTTAACTTTATTTCAGTAACCAAAAACGATTTGTAATATTATCAATTAATGATAACACAACTGTATCAAATATACAGTAAAACAATATAAATAATAAAATATATGATATTTAAAATATACTTTTCTTGTGATCAATAAATTGCCATGAAAGTCTGACACATCAGATTTGAGACAAAAAACACGTACCAAAAAAAAAAAACCCAAAGTGTACATATTTTGCCTAAAGGTTAAATAGACAGTTTAATTAATAAAAAAAAAAACATCTGACTATAATTGAGGCTTTTCAGGGTTACAATTATCTAAGATTCCAACAGGACATTCCAAAACAGGAATCTTCTACATGCAACAGGAAGCGCATGTTTGCAAATCCGTATAGTATGTTTCGGATACTTAAATAGAGAAGGTTTCTGTAACAAATGGAAAGCGTGAAGGAAGGGCTGATAGCCTTATGTGTGAAGCAAAAGCGATTGCCTCCTGACCTCACGGTGATAAAGAAAGGATGAATGACGTCCCTGTGTCACATCTTCACGAGCTGAGAGATCAAGTCTCAGTCCATCCGTCCAATTCCTTTGACCTCGCAGATAATAAATCAGGTCTCGTTCGCTTCACAGCTCTGACTTCCCGTTACGTTGGGCCGGTCTCAAACCGCACACTACATCTTGTTAGCGTGCAGCTAGTTAAATAGATCTACAACAATCTGACAGCAAGAGTTAGGGTTATCGGTCTCTTGCCAAGGCTAAGAAACGCCTGCGGTCTGATCCCTGTAATCTCAACTGCGTTTTATAAAGAGCCTGTGAATTATGAAGAACAAGCAGTTTTGGTTCGACTAGCACGCTAATCTGACAAAATGAAGTCTGTTGATGAGAGGGACTCATTAGTCCAAACTTGTTTGTCTTTTCGTGGTGTCTACAGAGAGTCAAGCGATATACTTTGTGGTCGTTCATTCACTGTCCTAGATTAAACTGGTTAAAATGATAATCATGATTATTATGCTAAAAAATTAATCTTCCTAACCTGGCAACTATGCACACATGAATAAGTAAAATGTATCCATTTAAGAGAAAAGCTCTGATTGGGGGATTTAAAATCTTGACATCTAGCAACCAAAAGCATAAAAGCTCGTGGAGGCTTGTGATGACACAAATGTTAAATGAAAATTAAACTTTTTCAGGATAAATAACCAGCTGGCAAATATCAGAGACGTTTACGCTTCATTAATCGAGAAAAGCAAAAATCGTGATCACAGAAGACCTATAATGCTTTTGTTCAACTTTCTTTAGCATGTAATGTTGCTGTTTGAGCATGAAAAAGGTCTGCAAAGTTACAAAGCACACTCATTCCAAAGGAAAGGACTGTTTCTGAACTTGTTCCCAGAATTCCCACCCAAGGAATCCGCAAAGAGGGGAGGAGGTGTGTGTAGGCACGGCCCGGTTGAAGTTTCGTTGGTAGTGTGTTGAAACTTATGGTTATGGTAAGGGGAGTGACACTTCTGAAACACTCTCAAAGCTGTTGACCAATCACAACACACCGGTATATCGCTCTTATAACATCAGTCAAACAACCTAATTTTTACCATAACAGCATAATGAAACATGACTGATGACTATGAATTTAAATAAAACCCAGAGTAGGTGACGAGAAAGAAATAAGAGGGAGGGAGGAAGGAGAGAGAATACAAGGGCAGTGCGTTGTGGGAAATGTGCTGACCTAGGGGACAATTACTGCAAGCTCAACCCTTCACCTGTGCCCTGCATGGCAATGAGGAGATGCTTGGATCGATACGGTGCCATTAACATATCCTGCATCTCTGCGAGGCTTGTTAAAGCCACAGCTAATCCCAGTGGGAGACTCATGCTGGCCTTTCCATGGCATATTGTACAAAAATGTAAGCTAGACAAGGCTATACTTAAAAAAATAAAATAAAAAAAAGGCACCAATTGACCTTAGTTGAGATAGATTGAATGTTTATTTTTGTGATGCAAATAAAAATGAGGCCATTCAACTCAAATTTAACAGCAGTGCTCAAATGGAGATGTATTTGAAGTATTTGATGTATTAGCAACTTTGCTAAGAAGGTTTTAGCATGGCATAATAAATGCTAAATCAGATACTTTTAAAAACGTCACTTACGTTCTGTTTTGCTCAGTCCAACTGTGTTTTGCATACTTGATCAATGAGACTGGATGGTCAGTCAGTCAAGTTTGATTAGGGCTGTGCGATATATATAAAAAATGTATCACGATATAATGTTTCATATCATTCAGTATCAATTATTTACATTTTATAAAACTTTTTTTTTTAAAGACAAGTAGAAAATTTTGAATTTAAACCACTGTTTTTTTTTTATCCACATTATTAAGGCAAACAACAAATTATATTAGTTTTAGCAGTCAAAAATAAAATGTATCAAAACAAAAATAGCTACTTTATGTCTTCTATTAAATAAAAAAGTAAGAGTTAAAGAAACTCTTGAACTTAATTAAATGTTACAAAATGTGTGCAATGTAAAAGTGTAAACGTAGAACAATCAAGGCAAACTTTGAGGTAGATCAACATCTGTAATAAGTAGGGGTGTAACGGTTCACAAAATTCACGGTTGGTTCGATACGACACATTGGTGTCACGGTTAGGTACGTTTTCAATACAGCAAAAAGAAATGTCTTGATTTAAAAAAAAAAATGTATTAAAACTATTTTTAAATAAGTGTGTTTTCCTACATCTTGAAACTTTTAGTTTTATAAATGGGGGTAATATTTGACGGATAAACAAATAAATGTTTTGGTCATCACATTAAAAATAGCAATTAAATATGCTAATATTTGAGTTTTGAAGTGCTGGAAAAAGATGTGTGACGTACTTGAAAACATTTTACTATTCCTGCCAAACTTCCATGGTTACAGTGAGTGTTACTACATTAAATCCATGGTGAATGTTGCTGATCTGTGGACTTAAAGCCTATAACTAGTTCATTCATGGCACCATGTTTCTCCTGGTTTCCACGTCAGCGCTGTTTGATCCGTTAATAATGGAGAAATTGTAATGCTTCTCACTAGATCTCGCAGCGATGTTATTACTTCATTGGCGAATTCAAATGCTTTCTTTACTGGATCTCTTAGCGCTGTAGTAACAGTGTCGCTTGATCAAGATCGGCTCGCGCTGCACTGACGTTGGTCCAAACTGATAAACGGTCCGTGAAGCACAAAATAATGAGTAGCGCAGTTTTGTTCCGCTTTCATTACGTTTGCAATTTGATGTTGGGCAAAGTTGTGGTGGTCGCGCGAGCGATGCACGCTCATTTAATGAAAATATCGAACGGTATATCAAACATTTTTTATATTGTTACCGACAATGGTGTACCGTCGATAAATACCGATACAGTTTTATTGCCCAGCCCTAAGTTTGATATCATGATATTGATACTTTGCTATCTCTAGTAGTTGGTACTGTTGTATTTCTTCTTGTTGATCATTCAGATGACTAACTGACCATCCAGTTTAAATTGATAAGGTCAAAACAGACTGCTCCAAAATGATTCAAGTTTACCTTTTCTAATAACTATTATATTTATTGGCTATTGCCTTCAATTACAGAACAGTTGAGGAAAGATGACTGCAAGAAAATACAGATCAGGACACGATACAAGCTGAAATCGAACCCGTGTCCTTGTGAGGACAGCAGCTCTTTTCTCTTCGTCATTCCCGCTGCCCACTGGGAATCACTCAGCCTACTCAGATTTTAGCCAGTGACTCCAAATCATTGCGTTCACTCCCTCCGCAGCTAACAAGCTCATTGCATCACGTGGAAAGAAGTGGATTAGAAATTCCATCTGCCTGTTGTACAATCTAGTCCTCTCTCCCTTGTTGAATGTTAAAAAGGAAATGCATGAGAAGTGGTGAAAACCTTCAGTGCATCCAACAAAGATGGCCAATTCCTAGTGTTCTGTAACTAATGCTACTTGCTTTGAACGAGCAGCACACTTCTGATCTGACAGATAAGCCGTCCGGGGCATTAGACATTCACTCTCTGGAACAACAGGCTGAATTAGGGCTGCACGATATTGGGAAAAAAATCACATTGCGATATTTTATTTTTCTGCGATATATATCGCGATATGAAAACAATTTCACCAGATGACTTTATTAGCTCTCTTTGGAAAGAATGAATCATCTCCATTTTGTAATGGAGTAAATCTGCATAGCAATTAGCAACTATTATAGTTAACTAATGTAGTTAACTAGAGTTTAATAAATGGAACCTTATTGTAAAGTGTACCCGATTTGTTATGCCTCGTGAATTCAGTGTTGGACAGGTCAGTTGTTTAAACCATTTATTAAAGAAACGGCAGACATGTGTGATTATCCCGGCAGTTTAGGACATCGCACAAGATTGGTCTCAACACAGAAAACATTTCATCACTGGATAGATTTTTTTGTTTTGTTTTTTTTGTTTATTGAAAGTGTGGTTTATCTGTGTGGAACACTTTTCAGAGAATATTTTTTTTAGCACAATTCACAACCAGTAGTTCAGGAAAAAAATATTTCCGAATGCTTCACGTGAAACTTCGTTCTTCCGACCTTTTACCATCGTGTATTCTCAAAGATATTCGGTCAATCAATTCATTAATATTCGCGAGAGAGGGAGAGAGAGAGAGCAAGACAGTTTGAAAACGGTGATAGTGCGCGAGCGCGACCAGGGCTCTCTCTCTCTGCTCGTTCTCAGTTTAACAAGCGCTGCAGTCAGTCATCTATCACTCACCGGTCAAATAAGGCTTTGGCGGGACATAAATACGCTTTGACGGCCACCAAAAAATGTTCAATGCAGGAAGGGCATTCTGACTTTATTTTGAATTCTCATGTTCGTTCAAGCTCAGAAATAAGAGAAAGACCACTGATCTTTGTGTCTGCCCGGCTCACAGAAAACAACGCGCAAGTTCCAGTCTTTTTACGCTTGATGTTTAAACAGGACTTAAAAACACATGCAAATGATAAACTTTCACTATACTATGGTTAAACTTTGCAATTAATCCGCGAACCGCAAGCGTTACGGGCCGGGAAGCTGCTGGCCCGTGCTGATCATGAATCACGGATCAATTACGATCCCTCAGGCTTACATCGCAACATCCTAAGATGTGACTATCGTGGATCCGCACATCGCGATATCGACGTTAAAACGACACATCGTGCAGCCCTAGGCTGAATCATAGGAATCTTTCCAACAAGAAACCAGAGAGCACAGGAAGACCGTAATCCAGCAAGTTAAAGCCTCAAGAGCTGCTGTAATACCACAAGAGAACATCCTTGAAAGATGATTCACATGAACTGTTTATTTGTCTTCTTAGAGATTTAAAGATTTCTTTTTCTAAGAGATAGTTCACCCAACATTTACTCAAGTTGTTCTGTGCAACACAAAGGCATTTTAGAAAAAATGCATAAGGGGTTTTTCTGTCCATGCAATGTAAGGGTGACCTATCTCTTCAAGGCATAAAAATTGCACTCCTGGTATTAATACCAAATTTTCAATTTTATTAACCTCCTAAAACATCTTGTTGGAAACTTGGCCAGATCTGGCAACATTACATACATTCTTAATGGAGAATGCAATTCCAGAAACCAATGCGATGAGCTCAGTGAAAGAAAAAAAAAAAAATGAGATGCTTTTATATGCTTATTAATTGAGCATTAACTTAGAAACATGCTAATGTCCCACTCTACCGAAATAAAAAGAACACTCCAGGTATGAAAATCACATTTTTTATTTTTAAAATGCTACCTCCAAAAATACCCTGTTTAGAACAAATCTTAACGCAACACGTTCGTTGCAGTCAATCAACCTTAAAATGCATTGCAAGGAGTTCAGTGAAAAAAAAAAAACAGAATATTTTTTCATGCTAACTGGGCATTTAGCTTAGCATCATGCTAATATCCAACTCAAATCAACTTAATCAATTGCGAGACACGTCTCAATTGACGTTGCAGCACTCTAAATCGGTCACTTGTAAGGTTCTGCGACGGTTAGGATGACACCTTAGAAGGTAGCTAACTATGTGGGCAGTAGACAGTTAGGAAGCTCACTAGGTTTTGGATTAATCCTGTTAAACACAACATTACTCATCCTTCAGTTTCTCCTGACAGTCTAGGCAAGCTGCCAGCCGGCTCCAGAGTTGGAGAGTACAGAAGGAAACTTACCTAGGAATTACACAGCACCAAGAGCGGGTGCAAACACTTTGTCGTCTTAACCTAGTCGGCTTTAAAAAAAAAAAATGCTGCAAAGAAATTACAAAGGAATATATGTATACATTAGACATGTGCCGGTATTCAGTAATACAATATATCACGATAATGAACATGCACGATATTGTTATCGTGGGCACATATTTTTGTATTCGCTAATCGCTATGGTGTTAATCACAGCACCAAATACAGTAAGACTTAGAGATTTAAGGATATTTATTTTCAAACTTAACATTTTTTTATATTTTAATCTGGACTACAACATGCCCTAGATATTAACTGAATACGTTCGGATTCTTTATTGTTCAGTGACACTTTACAATAAGGCTCCATTATTTAACATTAGTTCAAATAAACTAAGCTTAATAAATGCTTTAGAAGTATTTTTCATTGTCAATTTAATTTCAACATTTAATAAGTTTATTAAAAAATCTGAGCTAACATGAACTAACAGTTGTATTTTTTAACTAGCCTAATTTTAACAAAGAATAACTTCTGTAAGAAATGTAGCTATTGCTCATTTTAAGGTGTTAATGCATTAACTAACGTTAACTAATGAGAGCTTATTATAAGTGTTTTTAATCTGTTTGAAACATGTTTACTTAATACATTTTTGTGTATTGCTTTACTGTATTTAAATGTCAAGTTCTTTTAGTTACAAGAAAAAGTTATTAAACCGGTTATATGTTGTATGACAACACTTTTTTGCAATTTATCTCAATATCGTGATAGTACCGTGATAAAAGCCTCAGCAATTATCGCAACATGAAAATTTGATACCATCACATGCCTAGTATACGGATTTTTTGCACACACAACATCGGCAACTAACAAGCAGAAATCCAACTTGAGGGGAAACACAATATGGTGCTTTGATACTTAAATACTCATAAACAGAAGTGCGAAAAACGTAGGGGAACTGAAGCCCAGCTGGGAAAAGTTTGCACTCTGGAGAGCAAAAGAAGGGTTGGGAGGATTTATGCCCATCTTAAGGCTGATCGGCGGCGTAAAAGCGCTGATGCAACATACCCTGCACACTTTTGCCAGAATTTATGGGTGGTTTTCAATGGCCAGTTGAGAAGCTAACAAAGGGGCCACTTGATTCCTGTTGACAGTAAATCTTAGTTCACAGTTTCTTCTGAAGTTTTGTTAAGTTTACATGCAGTGAAAGAGCTCTTTAGAGAGCTCAACGTCCATCTTTTAATGCGTTACAAAGGCAGAACATGACTGGGCTATAACGTTCCTGACTTTTACCAACCCGTTCAAAATTGACCCGAAGGCACAGAAAAGCTGCATGTTTATGACTTCTGCTGACTTTTGGTTCTCTAGCTGCTGAAATTCAAAGAAACACACACACACCCTAACAAACTCTGATTCTGTATGTTCAAGCTCCAAGACTAAGTATGACAACACTGCTTTTTGCTGGCAAAGGCGGCCCATTTTACTTAGGCTAACAGCAAAAAAGAAGGCAAAAACATTTTTTTTCCTGTTGAGGCAGCATTCTGAGGTTGTGTTTGTAAACGTAAAGATTTGTAGCACTGTAGCTATTTGCACTAATTGGTCTTGAGAGCAGCAAGGATGGAGCGATACGGTAAGAGAGAAAGGGAAGGTTCTCTCATTTTCTAATTGATTGGTGTGTCTCCCACCAATCATTTGTAAATCAATCTTCCAGTAACTTCCAGGCAAAATGAATCGTGAAATAGAGATATGTGTGATGGAAAGTTAATAATTAATGATTTTCACATTTTCTACCCATCATGTTAACATTCAACTATTAAAATGAACTGCATGGCAAGTCTCCTGTACAGAGCAGTGAGTCGTAGCCAAAATGTTGGTTGCAAAGATGTTCTGAGTGTTTTGGGAAGTTGTTAGGTGGTTATTTACTGGCTCACCCCCAAAGTCTCTATGATATTAATTTTTTTTTGTTTAAACCAATTAATCTAATTGTTTAAGCTGCTGTTAGCTTAGCAACACAATAATGTGAAAGTCTACTTAAATTATCGAATGTCGAGTCGAGCCATTGGCACATGGTTGCTAAGTACGGTGACGGTGAGGAAATTTTCCCACCGGTTAATCGACATTTGACAACACCGGTAATACCAGTATCACCAGGGGACGGAGGTATTGGAGTTTTTCCCTCTTTTTCACCTCGCTTTTAAATCGCTAATTCAAAAACAAAAGTAAAATGCTTAACGGTGCGGAGCAGAGCGAGCATTTCAATTAATTCCTATGGAAGTTGAGCACGAACACACACACACACACACACACACTCGCTACGCACCAGTGGACATGTACCATTATGAATGCCCATGCGCATTTTACTTTGTCTTTTGAATTAGTGCCAATTCGGGGAGGTAGTGGCTTGAATGGTGAGTTCATTATAATTCTTAATGAAAAACACAACAAAACAGTACTATAACAAACTCGCTTAAATAGCCACTTTTCCAAATCTTCAGCCATCGTCTTGTCAGTCAAGAGTAGGGGTGTAACGATACACAAAACTGACGGTTCGGTTTTCCCACGGTTTTGACGTCTCGGTTCGGTTGCTTTTTTTTAAATTGCTTTTTTTGTTTTTTTTTTAAACAGTGGTTTAATGAAAAATTTGTCTTTGTCTTTAAATTAATTCAATTACAATTAAACGTTTCACAAGGATTAAAAAAAAAATCTGCTAATGCTGTAAACTATATAGGGAGCCGCACATTACTATAACATTAAAGGTTGTAGCCTAGACTTTTAACCTAAATTCAGATGCTATTTATTTTTTAGATATAATAATCAACACACAACACATTGTATGAAAACATGTAAACTGAACATAAGGCAGTTTTTGCATTAACTTGTGTTTTTACTCTAATTTGTTATTGAAATATAATAATTTACACAGTTGTCATTTTCATGAAAGATATTTTAAACATACATTACATAATCAAGATATCATTAAAGTAACACCAGGTAACTTTTGCTCTCGGGTTCCCCCTACAGTTGGGAAACAGTATTGTCCTCTACTACTGTCGTAAAATCTGTCATCGTGCATTTGTTGACAACCATGATAGCCCTGAACACTGTAGGAGGAGTCAGATGCAGGTGTTCTGCTTGCGTCGCGTGTGAAATGTCTTCATCCCAGGTACAGTGGCATATATCTCAGCATGTCATATGAATATAATTTCACGGGTTTTATTTTTTTTCTAACGACAAATGATCGCGATGATCACGTTTACAAGCCAGTGTCATTATAGTAGCCTAGTCTATTGGTTACCGTTTTACTGAATCTATATGATACTTCAATGCAATGATTGAGTGGTAGATAATAACCATATATCGTCAATATTATAATATCAAGCTACCATAAATAAATCTGCAAATTTTACAAATCGATTTGCATTATAGCTTGAGGCAAGACAAATAATCATTACCTGATTCATGAAGATAAACGGAGGATAAGATAGCTTCCGTAACATAGTCAGGCAGACAAAAAAACACCCCAGACTACGGGGTGTCATTGGTTGTTGCGTTAAATATTACCCAGATACAATAGTGCTATTTTCTGATTGGCTAACAACACCAGACGAACAACACCAGAGGAGACGCGCTTGAATTCATGCCTGTTCCACAGTGAGAGCGGCGCGGCCAGAGTTTTGGGCGCTGCGGCATATTAAATATATTACAAATAGTTTTTCATCGTGAGAAATACAATGTGTGGCGGGAGAGCGTGACAAAAGACCGAAATGAGTGACTGTCACGTTCAATGCGTGACACTTGACAGCCCTGCGATTTTAAGGAAGTGGGGGTGGTGGTGGAAGTGATGTATATGGCGTAAAGCAGTCGAGTTTTGTAGTTCTCTTTGTTCGCCGGTTACTACCCGAAACCCGAAGTTTAAAAGTACGATTAAAAACGCTACAGACCCCGTCAGGCTATGGCAGACGTGTCATTCAACCTATTGTAAGTCGATGTACCATCACAAGAGACTTGGAAATATATTATGAAGGTTGAAAAGCTACCTGGTGTTACTTTAACAGGTTAAGTAAAATATAATATATAGGCTAACATGGTGCATTTATTTAGTGCAAGAGGTCATTTAAAGGAACCAAAGTTGTGGAAACTGAATCACTTGCCTGTTGAGGTAAATATAATGCTAGTGACAAGCTATGCTGTTTTATTGACGTCTTTCCGCTGCTGAAACACTGATTGAGCGATTACACGAGTTATGATGCCTTTCAGTAAGTATACTGTATCTTTCAACATACCTTCAGGTGTCCATTCTGTAACTGAGGAAGAGATGATCGCGTTTACTCGCGCGCCGCGCTGCCGCTTGAAATGAGGAGCCTAGTAGGCCTACAGCGATCTGTCACGCCACATCAAAGAGTGCCAAAACGCCATTTATTGTTTGAATTTCGTGATCAAATAGACAGAATTTGAAAGATTACACCTTGCTTATTATCGAAAGTAACAAAACACGGAGCTTGTTATTTGGTGTTAATGGTGGATAGGCTACAAAACTGAAATCGTTGTGTACTGTACACATAAGACATGAGGTCCATTGAGCCGGGCTGGGCGGGGCCGGGGTAGCAGGGGGCGGTGCGGGGCGTGTTCGGTACGCAATGAGAGTATCGCAATTCGAATCGTGAGTTCTGTATCGCGGTTTTTCGGTTCGGTTCGAATATCGTTACACCCCTAGTCAAGAGTGAGGTGAAATGGGCAAAGTTGAGGTGAAATCTGACTCCTGCTGCTGATTTGTGTTGCGACTCTTGTAGGGGTCGACCGATATGTGATTTTCAGGGCCGATGCCAATTATTACAGATCAAGTAGACCGATAACCGATATTTTAAAACCGATATATAGCCTATGTCTGGTGTAAAAATGTAGGTTAATGTCAAAATTAAGAATAAAAAAAAAGGAGTTTTGACAACTTTCTTTAAATTATTTTAAACATATCTTTAAATCTGAGAACTGTTAATAATAACATTATTATTATTATTTAAAAAAAATGTACAGGGAGCACCCAACAGCATTCTGTAAAACTTAAAGACTCTATTTTAATGGTTAAATTAAATTTTAGTAATCAAAAAGCATTTCTAATTAATTTAAATCATCAAACTTATTCAATTTATTTACAGTTTAACAAAAATTACATGTTTAGGGCCCTATGAAAAAACGAACATTTATTTTGACGGGTTGCCGTGGAGATCTTTGAGTTTCTGTGTGTTTATGATATGACGATAACTTTTCTCAGTTGAAGCTTTAAAAAGCTCATGAAGTGACTAAGCGGCTCTGGAGATGATGTTTATGCAATCATGCTCCAGTGTGTGTGTGTGGTAAATGAAATCACGCGTCTGCACCATTCATTTAGAGACACGCAGGATTCATATTTAAATAGTCTTTTTGCGGTTTGACATTCGATTTGATTTGTACTGACCTGCTTTTTATTAATTCATCAAGGAGTTGACAAACTCCGTGACATTCCGCTTTATATAGTAAATTCCGTTTTTATGACTGGATTCCGCGATTTGGTCCGTGTTTTCTGCATCGCGGACATCACAGGACCCTATTATATTGAGGTGTTTTGCAACTTCAGTGTAGTAATTTATTGCTACTTCAGCAAAGTCTGCTGCTGCCATAACTTTGAGAGACAAGACAACTGATGCGTGATCAGTGCAGCAGTTCCAGTCAGCGAATGCTGTCGGTGTGAGTGCTAAACTTTCAGTGCCTTCAGCTTTCCGCATTGATTGGCCGGACTCGTGACTCCCAACAAATCAGATGTGCGGGACATTGCATTGGTCTATTCTACAGAGTGGTGAGTTCCGACAGAGGTGGCTGCGTCTGAGCCAAATATAGCGCATTTCAAAATTAAATTATTTTATCAGCAAATCGGTTTTGAAAATGGCCGATACCGATAACCATAAAAATACTCAATATCGGCGCCGATAATCGGTCGACCCCTAGACTCTTGTTCGCTGAGTTGAGCAGACATATTCAGTTTTTAATTGTAGTGTCTGTTGTCTCACTGAACGAAAGAATTTTTATTACTATAAAAAAATCAAAACGACGGTGGGGGTGGTGACGCGGTGAGCAAGTGATGTAACCGGTGTTGCGGCTGAACATCGGTAACACCGACTATTGCAGCAAACCTATTGCTAGGGCGTTCTAAGTGTTTTTGAACACATGGCTATACAGTTGCTAGATAGTGCCCCAAGTCAAATGCTAACATCAAATTCTACATTTAAATGAATTGCAATTCGAGTCCCATACGAAGTTACTGAGATCACAATTCAGCTTTAGTATGGTCTAGATGCTATTAGCATGTGAAAGTTTCCACCAAGGGGACCGTCCTAGCAATTAGTGTAACACTGAATAAAGCAAAAATATGATACATCCAAACAGATTTCTGCTTTTAAAGTTCCACTGTTTCTCTCCATACTACAAAATAACTTGCAAGTACACAATGAACATAGCCGACATCACCTTCACTCCCTATTACTCCAAAAATAAAGCGTGCCACGAATTGCAGGATGCCCACAGGCTGCAATCAAACGGGGCATAAAAATATTCCTGTGTGATGGGAATCACTGTAACTATCGTCCTGATGCTGCCATAAACGTATGAGATCCCAGAGTGCTCCAGATTCATTGTGACAGATTTCCTCAATCAAGAGATTCCCACGCTAGAGATAAAACTTCATTGCGTCAATTCATCAACCTGCTCAAGTAGCGAATTGCTCATCTGAGGAAAGTCATGACGGCAAGGTTATGAAACAAGTCATTTGTTGAAGACACAGCTTTGAACGGATTTTGAGATGTTAAATGTTATGCTTATGTAACCCAAACGGTTAGCTAGCTTACCTAAAGTTTGGAGGACAAGTCCACAGCTTTAAGTATATAAAGGTTTTAGTTTGAAGTAGTAAACTGTTAATCAAGTATAAATATCAGGGTTAAGCAAAATTCAATTTCAATTACTAAGCTGGAATTAGTGATAAGAGGAATTTCTGATATGGACATCTAGTAAGGGAAAGGTTTCCTGAGATCATGCGCTACCCTGGTTTTTCTAAGGACACTATGAATGTAATAAGTGTAAGACATACTGTATAAATGCATCCAATGTTTGCACACATTATTATGCTAAATAATGCGTTCCCAGATGGACCGGGTGCTCATTCACCTACGCCTTGGTCAATCATATCTTCATATTGCAGGAAGAATCCTGGCTTGACTGGCAGCCAATGCTCTATACTGTCAGAGGTCTGGAAGCATGGGCAGTTATGGAACCTCTTACAGATGGATCGGACAGCTGAACACAGCCGTAACGAGTGGTCAGGGCCAAACTATTCTGACAGGAAGTTGCCCAAGTAATTTTTAATTAATGATACAGGACCTGTTTTGAGGGGATGGAAGGGGTTATCAAAAAAGTCATTTATAGGAAGATGCACAGATGGTGTGCGTATCTGTGGATTTTACGTAACGACAACTGGATGGGGGCGATCTGACAGGGAGGATGATAAAACTTGGGTCTAGGATAATTGGCTTGCAAGCGGCATATAAACAATCCATGAAACTCTTGCGGAAGCTCACACTTGGTCTTCTAATAGTCAGACTCTAGAGACACTTTCAGAGATAACGCCTAGACCTGAGATACCCCATTAAAGCTGAAAAAGCTATCTGCATCATTAGGGTGGAAAAGTGACGGAGTTGTGCAAGTGATTTTCTGCTTACCACCAAGTCGCCTCTTTGTAATGCGTGACTGAGGCATTGCGAATAGTAAGTGTCAAGCTCGTCTTAACTGCTAACAGTCATTACTATGCTAGTGTGAGCTGAGAGGCAGGGATTCAGTGTCTTTTTAAATCTGGATATGCAGCACATTATCCCTCACCACAGGAGAGTGAAATCGAGAGAGCGAAACGGAGGGAGCAAGAGGGAGGAACTAAAAATAGCTCTCTCGTTGTTGCCGTTGGGTTCAGATGCAGGAAACTAGTGGGGCTGTGATGCGGACGACATGAAGATGACGTTCAGGGGAGACCGTAGCGGTGGCGTGTTGATACGAGACACGTAGCTGGATGTAGATAATTCAGTGTCGACAAGTGCTATTAGACCATTTTTATGAAGTTGTGTGAGTGTGTGTCCAGGTTTGAGATGATACTAAGCTAATCTGCAAAATGAATGCAGAGGTGCCACACTGTAACCAAATTAGATACTATGTTGGGCACTGAAAAAAAGTTTGATTCATATTTTTCTCTCTGGACTACAAGAAGAAATAAGTGTAAGGATGCACAATACTTAGGAACATCTGTATCAGCTAATATAAAAACAAGGTCAACCTTGTCTATGTATCTTCATTTCCATCTACTTTTTGAGGATTTTGCATTACTTTTCGCCATCATGTACAGTAGCACTATCTAGGGATGGTTGTAGATTATTGGAAACTCAAAGGTGTTTGTGTGAAACGTGAGAACAAAACTCATTGGTTCTTGCAGACACTCGAAGGTGTTGCAGAAACTTAAAGGTGTTTGTGCGACACGAGAACAAAACTCATTTTTTCTTGTGGGAAACTAACTAGGGATGGACTCTATATTATGGACAAGATGTGACAATTTTTGGGTAAAAAAAAACATCAGTTGTTTGACAATGTTTTTTAAGGATGAAGTGAAGCAGTTATGAAGAATATTTGAAAACTTGTCTGCCAAGAATCATGTACTGCAACCAACGGGCAGATACATGGGGCAGAAAAAAAAAGAAACCGGAAATGATAGAGAGAACCCCCGCAGACCCTCATGGCCGTGTGTCAAGGTCAATAAGTCTCCTAAAATAGATAGGCAGATAAGAGAGATGTGAGAAATGTAGAGATAGATAAGACTTAAGATGAACATAAGTCTTTTATGAATGAAAGTTTATGTAAAAATAATTTTTACACTGAAAACTATATTTAAAAAATTGTTAAATTCAGAATTAGTGACTGGTAACATCCTTTACCACGATACTATAGAAAACTGTATAATCAGACAGGAGTTAAGTGTTAACAGAGCAAGAAGCTGCAATGGACAGTGCAAACAAATGCTCCCAGAGAACATTGCGTATGTTGACTGGAAGCCAAAAGAAGATGAGGAGGGTGGATGTCCGTCTTAAACACACACACACCACCTTTGGATCTGGCATCAGACTGCAACACGTAGGAGCTGATGACTTCAGAAATGGAGAAAGATGCGTCTCAAAGTGCTGACGATGGCTAAAAGCCCCAATCCAGGAGCATGTGATCCCACTATTCAAACGGAGGAGTAGGAAAGCTCACAGCAAGATGAGGTGGTCCCCAGAGGACGAAGTGATATCCTGCACATACACACCACAGCAACGTCACCACCGCTGCAGATTTACAGTGCTAAAGGCACACCGATCACTGCAGCTAAACGAAAACTAATCACTAACGTCAATTTGCGCAACTGTTGGAGCACTTGTTGTACTCCGCCAAAGTATTAAGAAACTAAGACGACACCACTGCCAAAGGTCTAATGTGCTCAGCATTTCAGACCCAAATCTGGTTTAACTTGAATGCAAGTTACTTGCTTATGATAGAAATCCACCGTTAGCACAAAAATAACAAGAACCGGAATCAATGAGCATAAACATTACTTACAGCAGTTAGATCACCTCAGAAGAACCAGAAACATAGCTTTCTTCAGTCATTTGTGTTCTCCAAAACCAGGGTCCCGCAGACCCGTGTGCATGCCGGCAAAGCTCCAGCCCTCATACTGATCCTGCCTGATCACAGCAAGATCCCCGATTCAATCGGCACGAGGCGGGGGAGGGAGGAAGATAGTGCAGAGAGAGGGGGAAGGGAGGGAGAGAGAGGTACAAACAAAAAGAGAGAGTCCCAACCCTGCCCCGATGTAGCAGTGGCCAGTAGTGAACAGCAAGTTACTGTTCAATCACTTTGGAAAAGAGATGAGGCGCATCCACCGACCCGCATCGATTTGCTGAGCGACTCAGGCGCTTTAAAAAAGTACTCCGAGCACTTCCAGTAAAGTTGCATCACTCAACTCAAATCGTCTTTTATTCTCGCCGAGCTCTTGCTTTACTTCACACCAAACATGCACTGCTGTAAATCCCCGTGGCTTGGCAACATTCAAGGGAGTAACTGTGTGTAGTGAGCTGCAGCAGTGCTTCGCTGTAAACTGCTCTGCTCAGTAGGAGCACAGATCCATCTGCAGTAGAAAGTGCTGTATCGGTCTTAACCCTTTCAGTGCCACAGGCAGGACAACGCTCCAAAACTAGTACGCCACCAGCTATGAAGCCTGCAGGTAAATGCCAATGCTGAAGCGGAGTACAGAAAAGCAACGCTGGACGTCTTCATTATATAATCGGTTCCTCTCACTGCTAAGACGTTAATACACTTTTGACATGACACTAATTAGTAATTTGGTTATCCAATGAAAGTTCATCACAATCAAAGTCAATCAAAACAATAGGATTTCACTGTGCGCAGAGCTACCTGGTGTGGATTTATAAGGTAGAGTGTGTCAATCTTGTGCCAATTTCACAAATTTAAGTATTTTCAAATCCCATTGCCTTCCACTGTATTACAAAAAAAAAAATTGGATTAACTATTCCTTTAACAAATCAAGTTTGGCATCAGTACAAAAAATGTACATGTTTTATATTAGCCTATGTAACAGTCAAGTTAAAATCATAAGACTCAAAACTGTAATACTTATGATTAGATAAGTTGTTTGAAATAATTTACATTTGAATGCCTTAGTGCCACCTAAGCTTCCTCCATCTAACTCGAAACCCACTGTGTAAATGCCAGACTCAATCCTCCCTAAAATGTTAGACATGCAGTCTGCATGTGTAGCTCCTTCGACAGGCTGTCAGGTTCAAATGCACAGGCCAGAAGTAACGGCAGATTCCACGCACGTTTTCCTTTCCTCACTCCTTCACACTTCTTTAACACAGAAGTGACCGGTTAATAAATGGGTCTTTCTGCTGAATAAGTGCCATTTGAAGCCCAACCAACTAGTTTTGTTCTTGTAGGATACAGGTTGTGTCAGCATTTCACAAAACATAAGCATTGTTATGTCCTAAAGGTTTGTGTTACTTTTAAAAATATTTGCACATTTGATTAAATTTGCATTTGATTCCACAGTGATGTTTGAGCCATACTGCGGTCAGGGAAGAAATACCATCTTCCTCAGTTCAGTAACAGGACTAGACAGCCTGGCGAACATAAGCAGAGTTTTGTCAGATATCTCCATACTGCCAGCTCACTGCATCTCGTTTCAAAAACCATTCGCCAGCATTGTGACATACGTCTACACTAGGATAGCAGATATGCTGAAAAAGACTACACTACCAAATTACACTGTTCTGAGAAGATGCTTTTAAATACTGCAGATAGCTGAACATTAAAAAAAAGACTTACTAATGTCTGGCATTGTTCGGTTAATTTTCATGGCTGAAATGCAGTCATTTCAATATGAATCCACACGATTGGAAATTAAGCGTAAAAGAAATATTTTCGCAGATTTCGCAGCGATTTAATAAGTTGGTCACGTGGATTCGCTGCTGCTGCTTGGTTTGAAAGTGACCAGTGTTGGGGAAAGTTACTTTTAAAAGTAATGCATTACAATATTTCGTTACTGCCAAAAAAAGTAACTAATTGTGTTACTGAGTTACTTTTTATGGAAAATAGTGTTAGATTACTTTTAGTGTTACTTTTCTCATCTGGGCTGGGTTTCCTTGTTTGTTTTTTAATAACAAAAAGTTCTATTTTTGGCAAATGTTAAGGGATTTTCACACCAAAAGTGTAAATTAATTAGCCTCAGGCTGAAGGAAATGCAAATTCACGGCTGCAGCTCAAAAAAAACTTTCAGCTGTGCTGCCATTCTGGATCGCAGAAGAATAGGACGCAGGAGAAGAAACTTTCTTTGGCAATAAAAAAATAAATAATTAAAGAAAAATATGGTTTAACTTAAGCCATTGGTTTACATTCACACAAGCCATAAGAAAAGGTGTTTACGAGGATATTCACCACGATGGGCATTTTGATCATTTTAACATGTATGTGTTCATTCGTTCAACCACAAATAGAGCAAGAGAATGGAATTCAGTGTTTTGCATGCGGTCTTGTCTTCTTGCGTTCGAATGGTTCAAAATCGCATGAATGTTTAAACTGACAGGACCTAAAACACGTGCAAATTATGAACTTTCACTCTTTGATAGTAAACTTTTAATCAAAGTTACATGTGTTTCGAACTGTGGTGCCTAAGATCCCCATACTTGACATCACACATCCTGTGATGCGACTATCGCAGAGAAGCACTTCGCAATATCGATGCTAAAACAATATATTGTGCAGCCCTACTCTGTGTGATTGGCCACTTACTGCATTAAAAAAGTAACAGAAAAATCTAGTCTTTATTGTACTATATTTGTAAAAGCTGATTTTTAATTTAAATATAAACAATCGCTAAAATTAAGCAACACGAAAAATTCAATTTTGGAAACTACATAGTATGAACAGCAAAAGGGTGCAGTGCAAGCTAACAGCTTAGCTTACTAGCTTAAGAAATGCTCTTTTAATTAGGTAGAATAAGATAATCACAATGACATCCTATGCTTCTTATCAGGCATTATTCGATCTTTGCCGTTCGATGGCCATCTTGGTAACATCCCTAAGCAGTCGTTTTCTCAAGAGAGGAAGGAATTGGTAACATCCCAAAGCAGTCCTTTTCTCAAGAGAGGAACGAATCCAAACTCTCCAAATTCTGACAATCTGGAAACTAAGGTTACTTTGGTATGAACTGATCCCAAAGCAACATGTAAGGCCACGTTTTCGACATCCATTGAAGGACTTCTTTGGGGACGAACAAAAAAAAGAGGAAAAAACGTGACAGTGAAGCGACTCCACTGTATCGAAAGGGCTAGAAATAGCTCAAGGCTGCTGACTCTACAGTATTATAAAGAGCCCATAGGTAATGATTAGGGCTCCGATTTCAGCGGGAGCGAGGGGACACGTATGGATGGATGGATGCTGTAGTTCATTTCCATTCAATGACCTCCTCCAGTGACATTCACATAGGTTAGAGAAAACGTGCATGTGTGTGGATTTCTATATTCGATACGCATGTAAAATATGTACTCAACGTATTATTCAAACCAAGGCCAAATTATTCAAACCAAGCCCAAAAATGACTAACAAAAAGAAAGCTGTGAGAAGCATGCAAGGACAAGAGGAATGATGGTAAAGGATGTTGCTATAGTAGCCGTGATTTCTCAAGGACATTATTTATAAGCTGTGTCCACTAAGGGAAAAGTGCATGGAAAAGACATTCATATGTGTTTGGATCAAAATGAAGGGGAGTAAATGACAGAATTGACATTTTTGTGTGAACTCTCCCTTTAAGACTGATGCACCTGAAGTGTGCCGGACCTCATGTAGGGGACGTTATCTGCAGGCATGTTATTTTAGGTTCTCAGCTGGTGTCAGAGGGGAGGACGGGGATCTTTGATGATGGCCAGACCACCGGCAACGTCACGCTTGTGCCTGAAGGATCACTCACTTCCTGTCATTCCACTGTGACACGGATAACTTTAGACCACTCTCTAAATGGAATCATATGCTTTGACTCGCACGCGACAAAGACAGCAGCAGATATTCACAAACTGTTAAAGTGTAAATTGCAGGTTAACCACCACAATCAATTAATGTGTAAATTAAAGTGCTCAATATATATATATTTGAAAATTTCTGTCTTAAAATGCGTTAAAATAACACTTATTGGGGTTTCTTCAAAGGTAGCGTGTTTTTTACCGTAAGTGGGTTATGACGTCATAACAGGGAGTTGCAACCCATACTCTGCTAGATTCCTTCTGTTTGTGGCTTGACTATGGAGAACGACTGGGAGACTGAAGAGGTGGGAAACCATCAAATTCTTGATGGACCACAGCCCTACAATTTTGAACCAGTCAGGCGTGAGAGAGGGGAGGAAACTGCTAGAAATCATGGCCCTCAAAGAGTTATTAATGCTTGGTGTGAGGAAAATGAGTGGTGAGTAGCTAGAGCTAGCCTAGGTTAGCCTGATGCTAGCCCGGATAACATTAGGGAACAAGCCAAAGTCTTTTCAAAATCTTGCCGTCATGTAGAATAGCAAGGAGGGACAACGACTGAAGACATTATTTACTTACATGGTGTTAGTAGTCCTAATCAGAGCTGTAGAGATACACACACTGCACAGGCACAATGGCGCTTTTGCTGGCATCTGCAGACAGAACGCGATATTGCCTGTGCTAAAACGCAACTAATTAGCGATGCTCATTGTCAGAAAGAAACAAAGAGATCGATGTCCCTATCGCTGTGTTTGACAGGTGTTTGTGTGGGCTATGCCACCCAATGGAATCAGCAGTGGAGAGTATGTGCTGCCGTGAGGTGAACGCGTTTTGGAGTTTATTGGAGCAGCTCGACCCGCGACCGGCAAATCTGACGTGCCTCACGCAGCACCCTGGTTTTGACGCATGCTGCCTGAACCCGTTTGTTTTGAGAATAGCTTACTCTCATTTCAGGCAGGATCACGGTCCTCTTGAAGCCAGCACACACGAGTATGTTTCCAGGGTCATAGTCGTCGTCAGTAAAGTGTTCACCGCATATGACGGCTGACTTTGTCACTGAGGCACCAGTAAAATCAGCCCGCTTTGTAGCTACAAACTTCACCCAAGCACGAATCAACCGTTTGTCCTTGGGGAAATTGTGAAGCCTCTGCCCCGTTTTTGAAGTATTAGTACAGCCCGCACAAACACAATAGTTCACCATTTTTGTTACTTGCCGTTAGACTAACGGTAACTCTAGGTTTGGAGTCTCTTTTATGACGTCACGCCCAGCCTAGTGGAAGGGAGGGGGCGTGGTTAAAACCACTGTAAAAAGCACCAACTTTTCATATTATATGCAGCATTTTGGTATAAAAAAAACATAAAAAACAATTGTGGGCGGTTCTTATCTTTATGTTTAGTAAGCACATTGCATTATCTTAAGAAAAATTTAACCTGCAATTTACACTTTAAACAACAAAGATGCCACAGGCTAAAAATTACACAACCACAAAGCAATGGATTTTTTTATTTATTTAATTGTCATTGGCCGATATTATACATTTATATTATGAGGGTTAATATTTTCCAATTAAACAGTATTGAACAGTATTTTATTCCACGGATGCATCAATATTGAAATTATAGTCAATACCAATACCAAATTTAATACATTTAACAAACTGATAAATATACGATGAAATTAACTTGTTAAATAAAAGAAAAGCAAACTAAACTAAATAATGCTAAAATAATGGTTTGTATGTTAAATTTCAAATAGGCAGAAACTAATTAAATAACTTTAAGCAAAAAATAATTATGAACATTTAAACAGACAGATAGCATTAAATCTAAAAACAATCTTAACTTGCAAGGTTTAAGTTGTTAACATTAGGCATCATGAATTAACAATGAACTTTTTTTGCAGAATTTTAGCTATCTGCTAAAACCAATATATAAATGAATATAATATATATAAATAAATAATTATATAGGCTAAAATGAACACAGACAATATTGGTATGGTAATGATATACTTTCCTACTATATTCAACTCTCTTTTGGTTTCAAAAGATATTCAGTTATTGGTAAATAAGATATTAGATATTAGATATTAGAAATTAAATTAAATTACAAAAAGACATTAAGAGGGCTTTCCCCCTCCAACAGTATTCCATTCAGTTATCTTTCTATACCGGGTACTAAAACTATATGAAGCTACTGATCATATAGAAATGATTTAAATATTAACTCTTTCCCTGCCATTGACGGAATATTCCGGCTTTCCGTGTTTTCACTGTTATCTCTGCATCTTCTGAAAGAATACTCAATCTCAGGATCAAACAAGCGATAAAAGCATTGCTTATGTTGTACTCTTTGAAAAAACACTCGTTTTTGTTCAAAATGTTGCTTTTTTATGAAACTTACATACACTGATAAAAAAAGAAAAGAAAACATGAAGCTAGAATAACAGAGGGTCTGTTCTTTTCTTTTGATATAGGCCTATTACATGTTCAGATATTCATACAACAAAATATTCAGGTGGCCATGAAAGTTTTGTGAAAATAATACAAAATGCTGACACTGGCTGGAAAAGAGTTAAGATTTACAGTAGCCTATTCATTGCATCGGTTATCAGTAATAATGTGGAAATAGTTGTAAAGTAAAAATATCCAGCATCAGCGCAGCCCATTAAAATTTATCAGCGGACACTCAGAAGGAAACAAATCCTTTCACCGTATCAATAATCAGAGCTATTAGATGAGACTACGACTCTAAATCCAGCCTACTACACCAGAGTGCATGCTGGGAGTTATCAGAGACCTCCACGGAGCCCAGAGAGGGCCGGGAATGCTCTGATAACAGTTGTCCCGGACACTGGACCCATACATACACCCCCACCCCGCCTACAAACACACACCTTCTCCCATGGTGAACAAAAGCAGGAGAGTCGGCTCCAGTGAGATATGGATATCAGGCTCTCATTTAAGCAAATCAATGCAGAAGACTAACAAGGACACTCGACTGATCACAGTTGTGCTTTCCACCGACAGACCAACTCAAGCAAACAGCCTGTAATGAAAAGCTTGCAATTAAAACATGTCATACATGCACATCTTTTGGACCGTTTACAGCTGAAATGCTATTTTAATGAATCCCAAAGAGTAAAAAAAAATGGCCTCATTTAGGGAAGCAGAATAATTGTGCTCTTCTACTCGAGTCGTATAAATAGGCGCATCTCGGGACGCTGCATCTAAAAATTGACAGAAGCGAAATTAAAGTGGCCAAACGAAAACGAGCCTGTTCATCTGTAAGCAGCCAAGTCTGTATTCAGTCAATGAACATAAGCTTTCCAGACACTAATAATTGTCTGAACGCTTTCCGTCAACTCCCCTGGTTGAAACGCATAAGGGGTTGATTTGCACCAACATTTAAATTCTCTCCAATACTGAGAAGCAGATAATTACTTTAATGCAATGGCTGACAACCTATACATGTCTGACAATAAAAGTCTATACTAATTTGTCAAAATAAAACATTAAAACCACTACAAAATGAAATCAATCATTTTAAATGCTACAAGTCAATTTTGGCATTACAACATTATAATGTACAGTATGAAAAATCAATATTCATTTTGAGATTACATTCAACAGCTTATTACATTTTTAAAGATGAGTGCAAACTTTATGAGTGTAACTTTAAGTGAGTGCAAAAATTGGGAAAATGAGCATGAACATTTATAAATAGACAAAGCAATAGCGTAATAAAAAAAAATCTTGGTAAATTTGCATTCGCCATCACAAACTAAGAACGGACAACATTTTTTGGGCGAGAATTTATTAATCTAGGTTCATGTTAATTTATAAATATACTAGTTCATTGTTAATTAATTTTGTACATAATACATTCATGTTCATTTACCTTCATGTGAATTTGTGAAAAATGTGCACCTGTAAGATTCTCTTTCGATCACCAAAGCTGCATTTTTTTTAATCAAAAATACAGTTAGAAAAACAGTAATATGTGAAATAATAACTGTTTTCTATTAGAATATATCTTAAAATGTAATTTATTCCTGTGATCAAAGCTGAATTTTCAGCATCATTACTCCATTCTTCAGTGTCACATGATCCTTCAGAAATCATTGATGATTTGCTGTTCAGGAAACATTTCTGATTATTATCATCAATGTTAAAAACAGTTGTGCTGCTTAATATTTGTTTTCTGGAAACAGTGATACATTTTTTTAGGATTCTTTGATTAATACAAAGTTCAAAAGTACAGCATTTATTTGAAACGGAAATCTTTTGTAACATTATAAATGTCTTCACTGTAACTTTTGATCAATTTAAATGCATCCTTGCTGAATAAAAGTATATTTTTTTCAATAACAAAAAAAAATCTCACTGACCCCAAACTTTTGAATGGTAGTATATATTTAGAAATTAAATTAACATTTATCTAAAAAAAAAGTAATTGTTAGTTCATGATACCTAATGAATTAACTAATGGCAATGTATTAAACTTTATTGTAAAGGGTTACCAAAAATCTCTTAAAACATGCAGTTTTGCATATACATACAGGTATTGGAGAGGGTCTTTATTAAACTTCAAGAGATTATTGGAAGAAAAGTATGTGAAAAATGAACAGATAAACACCAAATAACTATTAAACATTTCTTAGTCAACAACAATTAAAGAGTGAATGTTTGAGCCAAAGAAAACCAAAAAAAAGAGAAAACTTTCAGTTTAGGGTCCAATTGTAACTATTAACTATAGTTGATTATTATAATGCTTATTGTTACTAAGATATTGGCTGATATTAGTACTTATAAAGCACATATTAATGCCTTATTCTTCAAGACCATATTCTACATCCCTTAATCCTGACCCAATACCTAAACTTAATTACCTTGCTAACTATTAATAAGCAGTAATTAGGAGTTTAAGGCAAAAGTAATAGTTAATAGTGCGAACTGGACCCTAAATTAAAGTGTGACCCTAAAAAGAAACCAGATGGCCTCGTCCCGTATCACTCCATCCACACAACTTGTTTTGCCGAAACCAGTCTGACAGCTCACTAGAACGAAACAATGGCTACGATCAGGTATGTTACGTATCCTTGCACTCTGTGTGTGTTTCACTGTTTGCATTACAGCATCTGGCTCATGTCCAGGTGATACAGTGGTGAGAAATACTACACCAGACAGCAGGAAAACAAGACCTCATTAACCCTGGTGTCACGGCTGACCTTTGAACCCTCATCCCGCCACTATAAAGGAGAGGATGCCACAGTTATACAAACACACAAATTACTATGGAACACACCCTTATATAATCCGACTGCACTAAACGATGCATTGTGCTTGTGCAAAATGACATGCGTCAACTTTCCTTTTGTTACGCAAGTTAGTTTCAGAATGAGAGGGATGAGAGTGAAACAGACTGCCGCCTCTCAGCATACAGGAGTTTCAACTTACTCTACACTTACTCTACACTTACTCACTCTACACTTACTCACTCCACACTTACTCACTCCACACTTACTCACTCCACACTTACTCACTCTACACTTACTTACTCCACACTTACTCACTCTACACTTACTCACTCTACACTTACTTACTCTACACTTACTCACTCCACACTTACTCACTCCACACTTACTCACTCCACACTTACTTACTCCACACTTACTCACTCCACACTTACTCACTCCACACTTACTCACTCTACACTTACTTACTCCACACTTACTCACTCCACACTTACTCACTCTACACTTACTCACTCCACACTCACTCACTCCACACTTACTCACTCCACACTTACTCACTCTACACTTACTCACTCTACACTTACTCACTCTACACTTACTCACTCACTCTACACTTACTTACTCACTCTACACTTACTTACTCACTCTACACTTACTCACTCCACACTTACTCACTCCACACTTACTCTACACTTACTTACTCCACACTTACTCACTCCACACTTACTTACTCCACACTTACTTACTCCACACTCTACACTTTATTATTTTTCATAGGAACACGTATTTTTCATAGCAACCTCCAAGTTAAAATTTATAAGGGGACAGGCAAAGCTGATAAAAAATAATTACTTCAGAAAAATTATTTATACTAATAAAGAAATGTTAGTGACTTATCTTTTGAATCTATTCACCAAAATTATTTGTTCAGATTAATTCGCAGGCAAGTAGCCTAAGTTGTTCAGTTAGTTCACAAAGAATGCCTAATTCTTTCAGTTTGCATACGAACAATACGCTTCATTCATTCAGTTCATTTTTGAATTCACCAATAATATTAGTTGATTTAGTTGTTTCACATACGAGAAGCCTTGTTCAATCGATTCGTTTGAGCTATATGCTTCTTCGTTCGTTCAGTTCATTCATGAATGAGTTGTCCCAGTCTGTTCAGTTGTTTCATGAACAAGATGCTTTGCTCGCTCATTTTGTCCAAGAACGAGACGCCTTGTTTAATTTATTTAAGAACAAGATGTATTGATTCGTTCAGTTCATTCAAGAATGAGATGCCTCATTTGCTTAGTTTGTTCACAAACAAGATCATTTGTTCGTTCTCTTCATTCGTGAGCAAGATGTACTGATTTATTCCGGTAGTTCACAAACCAAATATTCTTAATTCATTTTGTTGTTTTACAAGTGAGATTATTAGTTAATTTAATTAATTCACAAACAAGATGTGTCAGTTCATTCAAGAATGAGATGCCTCATTCGTTTAGTTCATTTACAAACAAGCTGCTTCAATTGTTCAGTTTGTCTAAGAACAAGATGCTTCGTTTGTTCAGTTCATTCATAAACAAGATGTACCAATTCATTTAGTTTGTTCACCAACAAAATTAGTTGATTGTCGTTTCACAAATGAGATGCTTTGTTCAATCGATTCGTTCACAAACTATATGCCTTATTTGCTCATAAACAAGATGTTCCAGTTCATTCAAGAATCATTGTTCAGTTTGTCCATGAACAAGATTTCATTCAGTTCATTAATGAACAATATGTCTGTTCAGTTGTTTCAAAAAACAGATGTTTGTTCACTGTTAATTCACAAACAAAATCCTTCATTCGTTCAATTGCCCTTTTCAATTCAAGATGTTTTTATTCACGAACTTCAGGAATGAGATGAGAGTAAAATACTCAAACTTTACAGTCCCACACGGACAGAGTTTCATTGAATCTAGACGACTGGATCTAGATAAAAGGCTTCGGCACTTCAAGCTCACGGCCAAAGAGCTGAAGGCAGAAAGATCAGTCGACTGAGACTGCAGCCAGATTCATCAACCACAGGCGCAAAAACGACAAGATATACCCTCACTACTGTTAACATGCTTTCAAAAGCACACCGCACAGCTTCCTTCACGTTTAACGCTAAACAAAACAACTGAGTGACTTCGATAGTTCGGCTACATCAGAGACTGAAGCGATGCCAAGTGCTCCACGCAGTCACGCATGAGTCGCTTCTTTCAAATACACTCAGTCGCAATATAAACTCAGTTTAGCTAAATCGGTTGAAGTCTCTACATTCTGACAGCGTTATTTTAAAAGTGGTGTCTCAGCACATCTTTTTCTGGCTGGAGTGATAATGTTATGATATTGTGCTCCAGAGAGAGAAAGTACCGAGTTTTATACGTACGGCAATATCCACTGATTTCTCAGTCTTCTGAAACTATAAACACTCAATGGAAACAGTGAACAACGTCTTCATTGGTAAATTCTAATGGTGGCAACAGATTTTAAAGACTTGTATTACTTAAGACACATCAACATACAATCAAGTCATTTTATTTTAAACAAGTGGATTGTTTCTTTTAATGGCGTCCCAGATCACGTCGCAGGATTATTGTTTCCTATGCAATGACGATAGCCAATCATAACAGTGGCCGTTTAATGACAAGCCTTAAAGGAGCCGGCAATTAAAAATGGATCGTATCAGACAGAGGCTCAGAATGAGGGTTGAAAATAATAGTTCTTCCACAGTACATTCAGGTTTTTGAGTTTCATTTTTAAGTTATAGTGAACATTATAACTGAACCTCAAAAAACATTAAAATTACAAAAAATCCATGTCATCACACCTTTAAAATTAAAGGAATAGTTCACTTCAAAATGAAGATTCTGTCATCATTTAATCGCCCTCAAGTTGTTTCAAACCTGTATGAATTTCTTTCTTCTGTTGAACACAAAAGAAGATATTTTGAAGAATGTCGGTAACCAAACAGTTGATGGACCCCATTGACTTCCATAGTTTTTTTTTTTAAACAGAAGAAAGAAATTCATACAGGTTTGAATACAGTGATATCCTGCTCATGACCGTTACATGTTCACTATGATAAAAAACTGCCTGAATGTCTCACGTGGACCGCATTCTTACACGCAGAAGTACTGGGTCAGTGTCTAACCCACAAGCACAAAATAATCCCTTGATCCACAAGAGAGAATACAGGGCCAAGTTTCACAGAATAGCAGGTCACCTGACACAGAAGGGACCCAACGAAAGAGAGAGAAAGAGAGAGAGAGCCCTGGCCTGTATCTTTGTCCTTGATCCCCTCAATCTCATGTATCAAATGCATCAATATACAGGACAATGAGGACACACACTCCACAAACACACCAGAAACACTCGACAACCTAATGAAAACACAAATTTTCTCAATTAAACGACTGAAAGATTAATTTGTGATTTTGAAATTATCTGCACTGACCTATTCTGGATAAACTGATTTTTTAAGCGATCACGATTCTCTCCAAGTCTGAATAAACAACTAAACAAAATAACCTGTACGTTCTGACAAAATGTTAATTGCTGCAGTCTTATATTCATATAAAAATATTGAATTAATTTGAATTGAATGAATCAATGACTCACTCATACATAACTTGTTTCATTACTAATCAGCATCTCTTGAATGAATGATTCAATGACAAATACATTTTTAAAGTCACTTGTCGCCACCTACTGGTGTAACGATGTAATTGATTCGATCTTTATTTAAAGCGTCAAGTTACTTTCAAAAGATGATTTCCTCTATTTTGATCGCTACCGTAGACATCAGTGTTTATATCCGAGCTATAAACTTTTATCCCAGTACTTCTGTGATAATATGAATTATTGTAAGACAGAAATAACAATACTGTGTGGTTAAAAAGATTAGCGGCAGTGCCAACGCAGATCTGAATGTTCGCTGTGATCGTTGTCAAAGGTTTAATAGACATAGCTGAATTGCTGTCATTCAGGAATAAGATTGTGTGGGTGTTTGAATCAAGGTTGCAATCTTTTAACGATTAATTGAGCTCTAGTTTCTGATTGGCCGATTAACAGAAGGAAGCTCTAAATTTATAGTGATTTCAAATCGAATATTGTGTGTGTTCATTTAAATTCGGAAATCGTGTATGACTTATTTGCTATTGTTCAATAAGTGTGTAATTTGTGTCTCAGCCAATGGCATGAGTTTGGGGCGGGACTATATGTTTGTTGACCAATGGTAGACAGGGGGAGTGTTCGGGAAACTTTGTTAGGGAGTAATTTCTGTCTGTATCCTCGGCTAAGTCCTGGATTTGCCCACCGCCGCTGTGAAGGGCGGCTCTCACATTCTTTTACAAGATTAAACAAATGACTGAAGGGAGCTGGGGGGGAGAAATCGCCATGCCAACTCCCGAAACTCACACTGTAGCTAAAGCACTTACGATGAAAACACTAACTAACAAACAAACAGCTTAAACGGGAGTTAAATACAGTTCTGGAGACATTTCATCTTTCTCTTTTCCACAGTATGAGCTTTCGAGAACCTTCCCAAGAAATAAAAAAAAAGAAATAAATCAAAATCACTGATAAAGAGTTACTAAAATGCACCATGGCATTACCATGTGTTTTGGACATGGAACAATGGTAATATCTTTTAAAGAAAATAATCATTTAAATTATTTAAAAAAAACTAGATGTATACCAATCAAGCGGTTTTCGAATTTTTCATGTTGATATAACGCAGTACTAAAGCCAAAATAAATTATTAAACAATATGGAAAAAATACATTATTATTATTGCTACAAATTATATAAAAAAATTTATAACCTAAATGTATATGTGCCAAAAAAAATGAACAAGGAAAAAAAGCAATGCTGTTATTAAAAATAAAAAAATATATTTATTAAAAATTAAATAAATAAAAATAATAATAATAGAAATATAACTGCCAAAATAAATTATTAAAATATAGGAAAAAGGGAAATAAATAAATATTATTATAGTATTGTACTTTATTAAATATTGGTCAAAATGACACATTTTCACACTTTTTTCTCTGACAAAGTACTTATTTGTATGTGATTTTTATTTAATAAAACACAACAAAACCCAAAACTTTTTAGCCACCCAACTAAAACTACAGGAAAGATGGCTTTGGGAAAATAACCGCCAAAAGAAATGTATACATTAAACAAAGATTAAATTGGCTTTAATTATTATAATGACGGAAGGGAGTGGATTTATTTCCCTCAAAACAGATTATTATCGAAGACAGAAATCCAGGCCACAGTAAAGTTGTCCAGTGTTCAGCCAGCTCAGCTACCTTGAGCGAGTCAGTGTCCAGGCTTCTGCCTGCCAAACTGCATTACCCTAACAAGTCTACATCTAAAGCTTCATTTCAGTTGTAATGTAGGGCCGGAGACTAGGGCCAGTGTTTTTTACCAGGAAAGGGCACAGAGCGAGACACAAACAAAATCCTCCATTCAGGCTAGACGGGAAATCATGTTGTGGTTCTGCCTTTGATCTCATGAAGAGATTAGACCAACAGGATTACAGGGTAGACTTGACCAGTGAAACTACCGGGTAGGGTTGCCAGGTCTGCACAACTAAATCAGCCGAATTACTCATTAAAAAAAAAAAAAATGCTTCCCGGCCTGAGGATGGGGGGTAAAAATCACGTTTCCTATTGTCGCATAAACCCGCGAACTAAACAAATAACCCGCAGCAACACAGTATAAAAGTTGCACAGACTTGGCAAAACTGCAACCGGCCCAAAGTCACAGACCATGAGAGGGATAAGTATTACTAAATAATGCAAACTAAATCCCTTTGCCCCGCATCTGTTTTGTCCACAAATAAGTGCTGTTATTAACCAACAAAACAAGTCTTACAACCACAGTCAAAAATTAACACTCGCCATGCACCAATATGCATAAACATCGCCTTTGGCAAGGGAATAATGGACAAGTAACTTTTCTTAGGTACTGCAATAAAAGTCAATTTAATTCAAACACAAGAACGATAGTCTGATTCTCGCTTAAAGGAATAGTTCACTAGAAAATGAAAATTCTGCCATCATTTACTCACCCTCAAGTTGATCCTAATGGGACGAGGAGGAGGGAGGGTTGAGCTAGCCTCGGTTTTGTTTGAAAATACTTTTCAAACATCGCTTAGAGCACCTTTAAGAGCTAAAAATGACTTGTGGGAAATTCATGATTTTTAGTTAATTACAGATTTTTTGATAGGAAAAAAGCTACATTTTCAATTTAAGTTCAGACATGAAAAATGTATTTAAATGTAATCATGCCAAATACAGTTTTAGGGAAAGTATGACACATTTAAGGCCAGAGAGTGAATTAATATGACCACCAAGTGACAATTCCAAAATCTATGGGCAGTCCATAGATAAAACACACTCTTTTGATCAGATTAAAGGATGATTCACAAAACTGTATATATATATATATATATATGCACCTATTTGAATATATCATATAAAATACAATATATTATAAAATTGTATGTACCTCTTATTCATATCAATAATGGCACATGGTGGACCAGTATTGGCAAATTTGGCATGTGTGTAAAAAACTATTTTTTGTCCTGCTTACCGCCATCTACACTGTGGTAACACCTACCATTATTAAATGACGAACAAGAAAGCAATGTCAAATCATAACTCATGTAAAACATCATCATAAAAGCATCTCAAGTAAATCATGCTCTGTCGGCTGATCCGGTCAAACAGGTAAAATGTTCCTCGGCTTACCCAAACATCCCTTGACTCATGACAGCGAGAAAAGAGGAAAGTCACATTCCTGAGATGTTCCACCTGTTTCATGAAGCTCACCTGTTGTGGGCGGGGCTTCGACAGGTGTCAACCAAAAGACACGCCCAACAGAAACTGTATCGTGTGACAGCTGATATCATTTACATTTCACGTCCTAAAGTTTCCATGGGCTTTAAATTAATGGAGAAGAGTTAACTTAGCCTAAAGTTCAAACTCAAGCAAAAACATCCTTCCAACAACCGCAGCTGAGGAGTTTCATATTTATCATTCCTGTCATCAGTGTGCAAAAAACATCTAGGCTATGCATGTCAGATCTCACACACATACTTATTAACAGCGATAAAATACAGTGAAATATTTAAATCCTGAAATACTGAGAAATTTTACATAACACATTTTTATAACAGCTTAAAGAGATTTCACATAAGCACTTCCCATTCTCGGTCATATTTTTTAGATCACTTGTGACATTGTCAATACAATGCTTTGTCAACCGGTTTGTTTAAAAGCTGAGATGACAAACAAAGTTTGCATTATATTATAACATTTAAAAACGTTAAAATGCAACATTTAAAAGCATGAAGCCAACAGACTATGAAACCACTTCAGCTAAGCAAATAACCGCATATGTATATGTCTCACTATCACACAAACAAATGCGACACAAACGTTAAATAACAAAACTAGAATATTGATATTTAAACAACAAAGGTTATACACAAAACGGAAGCACCATGTGTTAAATTAAAGCAGTAAAACTACCGCACAGATCAGCTAGCGTTAGCGTGTTAGCATAAGTTGAGGAATCTCCGTTAGCTGAGGCTAAACGCGCGCCCACATTTATGACCTCAGGTATCGATAACACACACATTTTAAGCTCTGGTTCTATTATATTTCAGCTCATAACAACTGCTGACATGGTATCAGAAACGTTAAATGTTAACAAACCTTATTAGAGGAAGCCCGGTCAGACATTTTGTTCCTTTAGCTGCTCGCGCTTAAGCAAGTTGAGGCTAAATGTTGTCGCCTCAAAGAAATAAATAAAAAACAAGGTTATGAGGGCTTAATCAGCCTGGGAGAGATAAAATCCGTGTTTTTCTTCCCCTCTGGCCCGTGTGTCGGGCTAAAGTGTGTTGTGGTCTCTTATAAGGATGAGAAGCAACATGTCAGATGAGCCCAAAGTTCGCCATGTACCGCCAGTGATCTCCTCTTATTGCTGATGAAGCGAATACATTTCACAAAATCTCTGAATGTGACACGTCTATCCCGCAAGAATCGGGTGTATTCATAGCATTCCTGATGTGTTATATCCGTTTGGAGGTGTGTTGGTCCACCTGCGGGGAGGCAGAGGGCGGGATGTCGTGCTTTTTTAGCCCTGTGTGTGTGTGTGCAGCAGAGAGAGAGACTCACTGCAATGGCAGCAGGAGGAGATGAGCTCTACTCTGCTCCCTCTTTCCCACAGCGCAGCAGTGACATGTCTGTCTGACTGCCTGGACATTTCCATCGCATTTCTCCAGGGGTGGGAACATGAGAGAGAGAGAGCAGTGGCATCATCTGGGATGTTCCATTAAAAGGTATTGAGGTAAAGTGGTTTTATAAACGGAGTATTGTGAATGAAGAGGGATTATTAGGGCACAACATTTTATGCAAACTCAGCAAAACCGAACAGTCCCAAAAGTTACTTTTTTTACTGTTCAGATTTTAGATAGATAGATAGGTAGGTAGATAGATAGGTAGGTAGGTAGGTAGATAGATAGGTAGGTAGGTAGGTAGGTCGGTAGGTCGGTAGATAGATAGATAGGTAATGGGTAGGTCGATAGATAGATAGATAGATAGATAGATAGATAGATAGATAGATAGATAGATAGATAGATAGATACAGGTCCTTCTCAAAAAATTAGCATATTTTTATAAAGTTCATTATTTTCCATAATGTAATGATAGAAAATAAACTTTCATATATTTTAGATTCATTGCACACCAACTGAAATATTTCAGGTCTTTTATTGTTTTAATACTGATGATTTTGGCATACAGCTCATGAAAACCCCAAATTCCTGTCTCAAAAAATTTGCATATCATGAAAAGGGTCTCTAAACGAGCTATTAACCTAATCATCTGAATCAACTAAATTAACTCTAAACACCTGCAAAAGATTCCTGAGGCTTTTAAAAACTCCCAGCCTGTTTCATTACTCAAAACCGCAATCATGGGTAAGACTGCCGACCTGACTGCTGTCCAGAAGGCCATCATTGACACCCTCAAGCAAGAGGGTAAGACACAGAAAGAAATTTCTGAACAAATAGGCTGTTCCCAGAGTGCTGTATCAAGGCACCTCAGTGGGAAGTCTGTGGGAAGGAAAAAGTGTGGCAAAAAACGCTGCACAACGAGAAGAGGTGACCGGACCCTGAGGAAGATTGTGGAGAAGGACCGATTCCAGACCTTGGGGGACCTGCGGAAGCAGTGGACTGAGTCTGGAGTAGAAACATCCAGAGCCACCGTGCACAGGCGTGTGCAGGAAATGGGCTACAGGTGCCGCATTCCCCAGGTCAAGACACTTTTGAACCAGAAACAGCGGCAGAAGCGCCTGACCTGGGCTACAGAGAAGCAGCACTGGACTGTTGCTCAGTTTTGCATGTCATTCGGAAATCAAGGTGCCAGAGTCTGGAGGAAGACTGGGGAGAAGGAAATGCCAAAATGCCTGACGTCCAGTGTCAAGTACCCACAGTCAGTGATGGTCTGGGGTGCCATGCCAGCTGCTGGTGTTGGTGCACTGTGTTTTATCAAGGGCATGGTCAATGCAGCTAGCTATCAGGAGATTTTGGAGCACTTCATGCTTCCATCTGCTGAAAAGCTTTATGGAGATGAAGATTTCATTTTTCAGCACGACCTGGCACCTGCTCACAGTGCCAAAACCACTGGTAAATGGTTTACTGACCATGGTATTACTGTGCTCAATTGGCCTGCCAACTCTCCTGACCTGAACCCCATAGAGAATCTGTGGGATATTGTGAAGAGAAACTTGAGAGACGCAAGACCCAATACTCTGGATGAGCTTAAGGCCGCTATCGAAGCATCCTGGGCCTCCATAACACCTCAGCAGTGCCACAGGCTGATTGCCTCCATGCCACGCCGCATTGAAGCAGTCATTTCTGCAAAAGGATTCCCGACCAAGTATTGACTATTGAGTGCATAACTGAACATAATTATTTGAAGGTTGACTTTTTTTTGTATTAAAAACACTTCTTTTATTGGTCGGATGAAATATGCAAATTTTTTGAGACAGGAATTTTGGGTTTTCATGAGCTGTATGCCAAAATCATCAGTATTAAAACAATAAAAGACCTGAAATATTTCAGTTGGTGTGCAATGAATCTAAAATATATGAAAGTTAAATTTTTATCATTACATTATGGAAAATAATGAACTTTATCACAATATGCTAATTTTTTGAGAAGGACCTGTAGATAGACAGGTAGGTCGGTAGATAGACACAGACAGATAAATAGACAGATAGATAGATAGATAGATAGATAGATAGATAGATAATCTTTTGATTTAATACTTGTACATTGTAAAATATGTACTTTAATTGTAAATCTGTAGAGTAAATCTGACTCTGACCACGTGACTCCCACAGGAAAACCTCACTCTGCCTGCATTACACTGACAACTTCCTCTGATTCTTTCAGCTCTCACAGTGCAGTCCTCCACTTTAGATAGCATCTGCAGTAGAGGCAGAAAACCTAGCAAACAGACATATGGGAGGAGTGCAAATAGATGTTTTTCCCCTTTACTTAGCTTAAATAGTCAATACAGTACTGTAGGTTTACTCTCCTATAATTCCCCTTCAGGTTCTATTTGTTTTCTTCTATTCCCATGTGTCAGTCAGAATATACTGTTAAACCAGGCAACGAAGCCCTTCATTTGGGATGTTTAAGTTATGTCCTCACCCATAAAGCACAAGCTTTTTCCTATGACCCTCCAGTGTGGTCAGATGTGGACAGCGCCCCCTTCAGCTTCCCAGTGTCCACTGCTATTCTGCATCTGCAGTTTTAGACAAACCTCACACATTCACACTGGGCTCCAAATGCCAGCGATGCCCAGTCAGCCTCTGCAAAAACAATGCAAGGAAGCAAGATAAATTGCCCTTGACACCTGTGCCTCTGTGTGACACCACAGTCAGCTCTCAAAAAATGCAGAATTCAGCTGCTGTATCCTTCACACAGAGAGCGTAATGGATTTACAGCATCATAAAATAATAAATATGGCAAATAAAACATGATTGGTAGTATTGTGCTTATGATGAAATCTAACACGATATGCACAGTATTTAAATCAATGCAGGGTGGCTGGGATATAGTTGACGTCATTATCATTAGCTGCATACACAAGAAAAAGTGACGTAGTCTGTAATCACGAACGTGTTCCGTAGCGCGAGCCCTCAGCAGAGAGAGAGAGAGAGAGAGAGACCGCAGAACAGGAGGAACATAGTGAACAACTGTGAAGGACACTCGGTTAATCAAGAGAATGAGAAGAGGCGCTTATTACCTAACCTGCCATCCCAGAGTGTCTCCTAAGATTTGTGACATGTGCTAGTCAAACAAAGATATCTAAAATAGTACAGCTAAAAGTTCTGCAAAAACAACAAACCAACCAGCCGGTGGCCATTAAAGGAATGGATCGGTGAAGGAGACAACGTTGGGCCATTTTCATTACACATAAAATAATAATAATTTTAAAAATCTAATAAATAATAATAATAATAATAATAATAATAATATTACTACTAACCATAGACCAGGGGTGTCCAAACTCGGTCCTGGAGGGCCACTGTCCTGCAGAGTTTAGTTCCAACTTGCCTCAACACACCTGCTTGTAAGTTTTTAGCATGCCTAATGACATTCAACAGCTAATCAAGACCTTGATTAGCTGTTTCAGGTGTGTTTAATTGGGGTTGGAGCTAAACTCTGCAGGACAGTGGCCCTCCAGGACCGAGTTTGGACACCCCTGCCATAGACAGTAAAGCTACTAACTCTTTCCCCACCATTAACGGAAATGTCTGTCTTTCCGTGTTTCCACTGTTATACAGTAGGGGGCGCTATTACACCTTTTCTGAAAGAGTACTCAACAGTGTTGCCAGATGTACGATAATTATCGTATTTGTACGATATTTTTGACCTCTGTACGATGTACGATCAATAATGAAAAAAATCCCATAATGTACGATAATTTCAGAGTTTTCAGTCGCTCGTCCAAACACACATCCTACCGCTTCTCTCTCTGACCCAGAATCATTTTGCAGGCTCGCCTGCCTGCACGCAAGCACGTATACACACACACACACAGGCACCACACGGCGTCGCCCGGCCCGCACGTCAACACTACAACCCCCCCCCCCCCCCCCCACCCGTCAACAAAACCAAACAATCCACCCTACATGTGGGGATAAATAGCTGTATTCTGCATGGTTACGTCGTGTACGATCATTTTCTTCCAAATACGATAATTTTGAACTACTGGTACGATAATTGGACATTTCCAATCTGGCAACACTGGTACTCAATTTTCGGATCAAAACACAAGCGAAGAAGAAGCAGAAACAAGCGATATCATACAATGTAAGCAGATGCATATGTAAAATAACGCGATCAGCAACATAAACAGCATACAAATCAAAACTGCTTAATGTTACTGAATTAAATGTCGACCCAGGACGAGCTATAGGACTGTGAAGCATTAGGGATGTTGATGGACTCGATCTACTTCATCTAAGTTTTGATCATAATTCTGAAAAATGCATGAAGATTTTTTTGTTTCAAAGCAACGGCTATTTACATACATGTATGTATGTTCAGATATTTATGAAACAAAATATTCTGGGGGCCATAATTTTTTTTGTGAAAATTATCAGTTGGCTGGCAACTAAAAAAAAACGCTGGTGAAAGAGTTAAATATAAAAATCTAATAATAAATATTACATAAATATTATAGCCTATTCTAATATATAATAATATAGGCCTATTATAATTCAATGTAATTCATTAAATTGCAATAATGGATGCAGGGTCTCGAGATGCATTTTACGAATTGCCAGACCAGTTCTGTGGAACAAATAATGTAAATGACATATATTTGAGGTTTAAAACGATGAATACTTTGCAGCACTATAAATGAGTGGCCAAATGTTCATAAATTCAGTCTTGCATTCAACCTTCATTAATGTAAGCATTTTCAGCAAATCCCTGATGGCCTGCAGTGTCACCTCTTATCTCGGCCCCTAATGAACCTCGTTCTCCAGGGGTCCTGAGAGTAGGAGACCTCACGCCGTTTACACCAGAGGACAGAGAGTTCGAACCAGGGAGGGAGGGCTGTGCTTGACTTTTATAAAGGTGGAACAAGGTCACACGGACACATTGAACAACTACAGCGCTGTGATACACTGTAATTAAACAATTAAACCGCGTGAGAAGAAACTGTTCTTTTGTGGCATGACTTATCTCCTATTCTCATGTGAAGCTAATATCTAAGTCCCCAGGCACTATAGCACAGTTTGTACACCATATAACCAGGCTGTATATGCCAGAAAATGTGCGCTGTCTGCTATATGACCCGTTTGAAGTTAAGTGTCTAGATGATGATATTGTTCAGGGAAGCTTTAGAGCAGTAAAGCACAAAGTGGCTGTCACAACCTTTTCTGCAGGGTAGCATTAAAGACAGCATTTATGTTGTTATTTAATTTAATTCAATGCCCATGCCATTTTATTAAAGGGTTTTTGTGATAGCTAAAAGTTTTTCCTTACAGATTTTCACACTCGGGGAAGGATATTGTACGATATCAGGCTCAAATATGTGGATATGTCAGTGCTTTATAACCACAAAAGCAAAATGTCCTTCAATACGTTAACGAAATTGAAAAGAACACATTTAAGAGGCACTGAGTCAATAACATGATGGAAAGTGAGTCACGTTTGAGGCGCGCTCCTCGAGTCTATTAGAGCGCTCGGCCCTGAGGTGTTCTGAATCACCAAACAGAACCGCAAAACAGTCTAGTAAGCAAAAGCCGCTGAGGGAGTGTTTGGGGAAAGGAATCCAGAATTTGTAAAACCCAGCCTTGCCATGCGTGTACCTAAAGGCAGATGACAAATACATCTGAAAAAATCAGGTCATTCCAGGAGAACATCGACTCTCATTTTGTCTATAACGATCGTTGAATGATGTTTAAGGTCAGACAGTTAGTTAACCCTTTAACGCATACCTCGGGTCTTTAGTGACCCGGGACGTCATTCACTACCCTCCTCCTATTGAACCCTCCTATTGGAGAGGTGTGTAACAGTGTAAGTATTTTTTTTCCTGCACAACAATAATTGAATCTTTGATGACTGAATAAGTGCAATTTACATTTATTCCACAAGGTGGCAGTGTCTGATACACAATGATGAAGAGAAGTTTCACTCATAGTTATCGCAGGCAGAAAACAAAAGAATAGGAAATATCATCAGCAAAACTTGAAATGTCTCAGTGATTTACAGCAGAGCATGTACTGAACGCAATCAAATATTAGAGTCACTGACACTTGATCTGGCGAAGAAGCGGCCAGCGATCAAAATATTGATTTTGTAGATGTTGAAAAAGATAGTTTTGAGAATATGTTGAGTATGTATGAGGTGGCGAATATGAGCCAGATGCTGAATGGGAAATGAGCTCTGTCGAGGACAGTGATGATGGTGTAAAACATCTGCTCAAACTGAACCTTCCAAGCTCCAAAAGGTAACAAAATATGCTTTATTTTATTCTTCTGTAATTGTTTCTCTAATATCAGGAGAGTTTTATATTATCACGACAGGTAGAGATCCATCCATGTTAGATATAGAACCGGGTCGCTAAAGACCCAAATATGTAACAATGACTGGCGAAACATTCATACATTTAAGGGTTAAACTGATAGCTAGTTTTAACTTGTTTGTGACTGAATCAACATCCCAGTACACATTTAAAAAAAAAAACTTTTTTGTCTTGTTTTTCAGTAAAAATAACTTTCTTAAATCAAATATTTACTTAAGAAATAAACATGTTTTCAAAGAATATATTCTAAATTATGAATTTATTAAGTAGATTTTTTTATCCCATTTGTAAATGTTTTTTCTTCTTGTTTTAAGCACTAAATAGTTTGAAACACAAGAAAAAGAATTTGCTAATAGGATAGGAAAAATAACTCAATCATAAACTCACAATTCAATATTCTCTAACAACCAGGGTTTGTGGCTATTAGGCCGCATGTGCATTAGCTTTGAAGCTATATGCTAATGTCCTCCTAAAAGTCCAGTGATTCAAAATGAACATATACACTTTCCAAATTTACAGTCTAGGCTATAACCAAGTTATTATGTCTGTTCCAAAACCTAAAACTACCTTGCTGTCTAGTGAAACACATAGATCACACATTTAGAAATGAAGGTGCGGCCACAATACGGTGGTTTTGTGAGCAAAACGTTTCTTCGTTGGTTTCAAGTTGGTCACGAAAGTTTCAAAATTTCTTGGTTTGAAAGTGCTACACCACTGGCAAATTTTCACAGACGTTGACACGACTTACAGTATCTTCCAATAGAGTTAGCATGTTGCTAAGCTAATGATGCTACAAGCACATAAATACATTACGGGAAGCGCACTAGCTAGACGGGATTCAAAATGTGTCGGCTGAATACCTAAGTTTGGTTTGAAGACGGAAAACGTATCAAGCACAATGTTCTCTCACCTTTCCCCATTTCTAACACACACTCACAGCATTCAGCGTAGTCCGTGGGCTGTCAGAGCAGAAACCAAAGCTGCTGCTCTCCATGTTTTTCTGTCGCCTCCCTGTGCTTTCATAAATTGCGTAAGCTTATTTTTGTCCATTAGATTGAAAGATCTGAAAAAACCCATTCATTTACCAGCCCATAGATCATCCACTCGAAGAAATCAGGACAGAAGTGGTTAAAAGTGGACAAAAGAGACGGATTAAAACACCAGGTGTAAACGGGGCCACTTATGCTGAAGCACACTTATGATGCCTAAAAATTTATTACACTTTACAATAAGGTCTCATTTGTTAACATGTATTAACTGACTTGCACTAACAATGAGCAATACATTTGTAACAGTACTTATTAACCTTTGTATACATTAGTTAATAAAAATGACAACTGTTCACTGTTTGTTCATGTTAGCTCACAGTGCATTAATACAACTTTTGATTTTTATAATGCATTAGTAAATGTAGAAATTAACTAAGACTAATAAATGCTGTTGAAGTATTGTTCATTAGTTCACGTTAACAAATGTTAACAAATGAAGCCTTATTGTAAAGTGATACCGAAAATTCTCTTTGCGTTTTCATCTTATTCACTTATTTTAATCCATTCATTATGACATCTCATTGAAACGTCGATATTTTAGAAACATCTAGTTAAAGCAGAGGGTAACTAATGAAGTTTATGCACTTGATATTTTGCCCCTTTTCGATTTTTGTTTTCACTATTAGGACAAGCAGGTCTTACTAGACAGAATTTTGTCCCGTCAGCTCTTATACGGCAGCTACTCTGTAAAGCAATTAAGCAATTGATCTGGAGAAGACTCATTTTGTGCTTACTGGCCTGTCGATAGCTCAAAGGGGAATGATTTAGTCATTATTATTATTTTTAGCCCCAGTTCCACAAGGGATCTTCTTTCCAACAGCTTGTTTCCGGGTTTATCTTACACACACGATCTACAGGAAATAAATGCTGGACGATTCTGCTGTTTATTGATTGTTTTGATGATGCAGGATGTTCTAATTTAGGACCAAGTCCAATCAAAACCAGTCTAACCGGTCAAAAAAAAGTGATGTTGTCGTAGAAATAGGTTAAAGAAGATGCATTGGTCTTGTGAAGCAACAAGCTGACATCATGTTGTCATAATTTCATGATGTATGATGTATCCAGCTTTTAAAGCAGACATTTGCTTGTGTCCGAGAAGACGAATCTCTGCTTCAACATCCACTTCCTTCTGCCGTACTATCCATCATCAAAATCTGAACTCCAAAACCTCCAGCGTTTTGGAGGGTTATGCTGTCCGAAAGACTGAGAGGAGAGCAAACTTACTCTGACTTTGAGGAGGCCTGCATGGAAATCCAAATGACATGAATGTTGGAGGTTGAACTGTATTGATTTTAAAAGCTTACACACTACAAAAATCTTTCACGGAAAGTCTGACGGATAGGAACACACAAGAGGCCAGGTCAGGTTGAAATCGAGTGGGAATATAGCAAATTGGATTTCCAAACTGAAGGTATGTTGGCACGAAAAGGAAAAGTTTTTCCTTTGCGTTTTTCTTGTACAGATGACAACATTATCAAAACGATCCGCGAAAACGACTAAAACGCTGAATTATTGATGCCAGGCCAGTAGGTAGAGATGTCACTTTGTAATGAAACACTGAGAGCCTATAGACTGCGCACGTAACATGCATGCCTGTATAATGTATGTCACCGTTTTCGCAAATTCACGTTTTTGTAGTTTACACGGAGACAATAACGGTTTTGTTTTCACAAACGTACATGCTGAAACCGTTTTTCAAAAGTTTCAGGCCCCCAAAACGCTGTTGTCATGAAAAAAACAAAACAAAAACATTTTGCTCGCTCTTTCGGAATACAAACACATAACAAAGTGGTATTTCGCACAGATAATGCTGATGTATCATGTCATGAGAGCACCACTGAGCTTATTAAGAAAGATAAACAATATATTATACTGTTTTACTATGGTTGATGTGCTGGGCAGCCATCTTGGATTCTGAAGTGGGGGTTGTTGTCCTTTCCCGAGTTTCCCAGTTGCAACTCTGACTTTAAGGGGCGTTCCAATTAAAAGTTGCTACTGGGAACGAGGAGTTTCCCATATCCGAGGACAAATGGAACGCACCAATACTTCCCATTGTGCACCAAAAGCAGTACGTCATAAGTATATGACCAAGTATGATCGTAATCATTTGGGTTAAAAACACGAATATCTGGTTTTAATCATGGTTATTATCTTTAACTAAAACTACTAAACCATGAATAAAACTAAAATAAATTGTATATTAGATCAGTGGTTCCCAACCTTTTTTTGTCTGAGACCCCCTTTTTCTCAAGAAAATATTTTAGGGCCCCCCTTCACATTTAATGATATTATCGCTCTTGTAAGCTTGCAGCAAGGATGACAAAATATGTTGTTTTCAAACAAACGGTATGTTTATGCACAAATAATAGCCTATAATATTGAAAATACAATAACAAAAACATCAGTAGGCCCTTTGTAATTTAAAAACGTAAGCCTAGGAGAAGCCTATATATTGGCCCTATTTGAAATGCAGAAACAAAAATATTCACACTGGTGTGTAGGTAAAAAAAGAAAGAATATAGGCTATTACTAAATGACTGTTGTCTGGGGCCTCAATACTTGCATGTTATTTGTGAGGCTTTATCAATGTGAGGCTTTATTTTTTACGCTTTTGGCGCTATAGCGAGCGATAATAAACTTACGTTTATTAACAGAATAATGCGTCTTTCGGAAGAACATTGTAGCCGGAACTACATCTCTCTGTGTACGTCTATAACGAGTCACGGAGGTACTGGGCTACTCCGCAGCGGCAGCGATCCCGAACCAGTGTAAAATAGTCCCAATGTAAACACTTATTATAGGTGTACCATAGTGGTTCAGGATAAGACAAAAACACGGATTGGAAAATGGATTCATGATGAACTCGCTCATTATATAAATTTTGTACATTTTGAACAGAAAAAAGTTAAGGACTTTTATTTAATGCTCATTGCTCAAACCTTTCAAAATATGACGCGACCCCCCACAGAGCTCGCTGAGGCCCCCTTGTGGGCCGCAACCCCCCTGTTGGGAACCGATGTATTAGATGACAAACTTGAAAATGGGAAATGAAGATTACAAATTTTCAGCTGAATTAATTAGAAGTTTAAGCACAAAAAGGACTATCCAGAAATAAAATAAAAACTAGAACAGAACTAAAACTAACACTGAAATAAAAAAAACTAAATAAAAAAGAAATAAAAAAGAAAAAGCACAAACTATACTTTAATTAAAATGAAAATATAAAAATAAAAGCTTTAAAAATATATATGAATAAAACTGCAATACATAATACTATATAACACTTGTTCCAATCAGTAAAATATCAAATCAAACATGGCGTTCAGAGTTAAACACAGTGTTAGCTAGAGACTCAAAATCATCACCCTACAGAGTGTGAACGCTAGATTAATAAAGCTCTTTTAATTAGCCTTGTGAGCTTGGGGCCAAACCATTTGAACGTACTTTGTTCAGATCATATCCTCCAACCAATAATAATCCTTCAGAGATACTGTTCACTTCACACTGGCTTCAAGGCAGCCTGGGATATCTGGGTAAACACAATCGCTATTCCTAAATGATAAGGAGATGAGAATAAATGGATGTTACTGTGATATGGTGGTAAATATTGAATTTCCATGCTGCTTGAAGCTAGTTAGTTCTGGTGCTGGTTTTGAAGCAGGAAAACTAAGCTGGTCAACCAGTTTGGACTTTCTGGTGAAGATGCTAGGTTGAAGCTGAAGGGGGCGCCACATGAAAGGGGGCACTAAAATCATATTATTGCATGCTGTAAAACCTAAATATAACCAGAAGAATAAAAAAACAATAATAACACAAAACTATATTTTTAAATGAGTTTGTATGCTCAACATACATAAATATCATCCTCACATCCCAACTAGATTCCTGTAGCTTATTCTGCAACAAAGTGAAAGCTCATTTAAATTCTTGCAGCTTTCTGTTCTGCAGACATCGAAGAAAGTGTGCCGACTTTAGTCCATCCATATGCAATAAGTTCTGAATATTAAAAAAAAACATAACAATGAAAACGAAGCAGAATATACAATTGTGCTCAAGGGATTTGATGGCAAACTTTAAGACAGTACCCTGGCTATTTGCATTTTTAGAAAACTTTTTTTTTAAACTATTATTAGACACTAACTATAACACATGATTTCATGAACTTTCATGAACTTTTAAATCAGTGCATACACATACTGGACTACAAATAATCCAGCAGGAAGGGAATAATATAATATAATCAAACATTAGTTTGATGTCATATTAATATTGTATTATTTTTATATTTTATTTTGGATTATAATATTATTGAAATTATTTTTTACATTGCATTTGGACATGAACATATTAGGAATCATACACATTTTTTACTAATATAAACCATACAAAACAATAAACATATATTATATCATATTATATAATATTATATTTAGTGCTGTCAAATCAATTAATCGCATCTAACATAAAGGTTTTTGTGTGTGTGTGTGTGTGTGTGTGTGTGTGTGTGTATGTATATATATATATATATATATATATATATATATATATATATATATATATATATATATATATATATATATATATATATATATATATATATTTACAAACCTTTATGTTAGATGCGATTAACACACGTGTGTGTGTGTGTGTGTGTCTGTATAATATTACCAAAATTTTATGTTAGATGATTTAACAGCACTAAATATATTATATTACATTATACTATATTATATATGTGTGTATGTGTGTGCAAATAAAAATATATAAATAATACTATAATTCTTCCTATTAATATGACATCAAACTAATATTAAACTAATGTATACATACAAGTTTTGGATGGGTAAGATTTTTTATGTTTTTAAAGAAGTCTCTTCCGCTCACCAAAGGCTGCATTTATTTGATTAAAAAGAACTGTTTTCAATTTGAATATATTTTATAATGTAATTTATTCCTGTGATGCAAAGCTGAATTTTCAGCATCATTACTCCAGTCTTCAGTGTCATATGATCCTTCAGAAATCATTCTAATATGTGGATTTGATGCAACAAAATCTTTCTATTTCAGTTAAATGCTGTTCTTTTGAACTTTCTATTCATCAAAGAATCCTGAAATAAAAATGTAAATAACTGTTTTCAACATTGATAATAATCAGAAATGTTTCTTGAGCAGCAAATCATCATATTAGAATGATTTCTGAAGGATCATGTGACACTGAATACCGGAGTAATGATGCTGAAAATTCAGCTTTGATCACAGGAATAAATTACAATGTACTATATATTCACAAAGAAAACTATTACTGTTTTTTTGTTGTTGTTGAGGTATTCTTAGTATTCTTAATCAAATAAATGCAGCCTTGGGGAGCAGAAGAGACTTCTTTTAAAAACATGAAAAATCGAACTGATCCAAAACTTTTGACTGTGTGTGTGTGTGTGTGTCTGTGTGTGTTTTAATTCTAATTTTATTATTATTTTATACATTATATTAAGAACATTTTGCATGTTTCTAATTTGATATATATATATATATTTATATTCAGTGTTTAAAGGCCACCTAAATTGCCTACAGGTTTGGGCTGATTGTGTTTCTATTGCACTTGTGGGTGTTTTTGTTGTTGTTTTTATGGGGGTTAAAGTTTGTGTTTTCTACCCCCCAAAGGGCCCCTGCCAGCATCCAAAACACATCAAGCTGCTCTTTTCAACAGCAGCCTCTAAATCACTCAACACATTTATCCTCTTGACAAATGTCTCATGCTGTTAATAAAGTAAGGATGGATTTTACAATGTCTTGTTTGACGCAAACTCTCAGTGCCATTAAGAGGACTGCGATTAAGCGCTGAGGGAAGTCAATTATCAAATATGGCGGATTGAGGCGCTCCTATTGGTCGACAGTGAGGGGGGCAGTTGGGCGTAAGAGCGCAGAGGTGAGGGAAGAGAAATCAGCTGGGAGCTAATCTACCGCACTGCGCAAAAATACACAATCCAATATATCTCTTCCTCTTCGCAAATCAATTCCATGGATTCCCACGTGTTTCCCAGGGAAGGATTATGTTTAAGAGAAGGTCGAGATGTTTCAGTCTCCATCCAGATGAAGTAAGGAGAAAGTAGAGATGGCAATCCAAGTGATTGTGTGTGTTGTGTGTGTCCAAGCGGTTGGGTTACATTAGTCACCAGAGGTGAACACAGAGTGAGTCATTCCTCAAAGAGTGACAGGTGCATTAAATATGTCACTTCCTGTCCACATCCCATTCCAAGAAAAGGCCTCCTGTCATGTCCTTACTCACAAATTACATAATAAAGTGCTTAAAAACACTTCGTTCCATACATCATCTGGAATTTCAGGTTGAAAAACGAATTTCTAGGATCCAATCGACCTGAAGCAATTATACGGAACACGACGACAATCACTTTAAGTTGTTTTCTTCAGTCCCATAAACTTGAATGATGTTTTCCTGTAAGGCCATGAATGTGCTTCATATGAACATCCATCAGAGTGACAGTAAAGGACAGCCTTGCCTTTTCTGGAATGACACACGTGGAAAACATAAAAAGGCCTGATGTCACATAAAAATATGTGATGAAGAAAATCTCACTGACATTGAAGTCGTGTCTAGAGACCAGATCATGACAAAGACTTGAGAGTGGGCTCTTTTAACTTGAGCCAATAAGAAATCACCTAGAGCTGCCACCCAGAACACCTTAGCAACCAGCTAGAAACACCCTAGCAAGTAGTAACCACCCAGAACACCTTAAAAACTAACCAGAACACCCTAGCAACCACATAGCAACATATTAGCAACCACCCACCCAGACTCACTAGTAACCAGCTAGCCACACCCTAGCAACCCCCCAGAACACCCTGACAACCAACTAGAAACAACCAAGCAAGTAGTAACCCCCCAGAAAACCGTAAAAACTAGCCAGAAAACCCTAGCAACCAAATAGCAACATCTTAGCAACCACCCACCCAGACTCACTAGTAACCAGCTAGCAACACCCTAGCAACCACCCAGAACACCCTAACAAACAGCTAGAAACACCCTAGCAAGAAATAACCACACAGAACACCTTAAAAACTAGCCAGAACACACTAGCAACCACATAGCAACATCTTAGCAACCACCACCCATAACTCTCTAGTAACTAGCTAGCAAGACCCTAGCAACCACCCAGAACACCCAAACAACCAACTAGAAACACCCTAGCAAGTAGTAACCACCCAGAACACCTTAAAAACTAACCAGAACACCCTAGCAACCACATAGCAATATCTTAGCAACCAGCCACCCAGAACTCCCTAGTAACCACCCAGAGCACCCTAACAACCAGCTAGAAACACCCTAGCAAGTAGTAACCACCCAGAACACATTAAAAACCACCCAGAACACCCTAGAAAACACATAGCAACATCTTAGCAACAACCCACCCAGAAATCACAAGTAACCATCTAGCAACACCCTAGCAACCCCCCAGAACACCCCAACAACCAACTCGAAACACCCTAGCAAGTAGTAACCACCCAGAACACCGTAAAAAACAACCAAAACACCCTAGCAACCACATAGCAACATCTTAGCAACTATCAACCCAGAACTCCTAAGTAACCAGCTAGCAACACCCTAGCAACCACCCAGAACACCCAAACAACTAACTCGACACAACCTGGCAAGTAGTAACCATCCAGAAAACCTTAAAAACTAGCCAGAAAACCCTAGGAACCACATAGCAACATCTTAGCAACCACCCAACCAGACTCACTAGTAACCAGCTTGCAACACCCTAGCAACCACCCAGAACACCCTAACAAACAGCTAGAAACACCTAAGTAGTAACCACCCAGAATACCGTAAAAACTAGCTAGGACACTGTAGAGATACTAGTAATTACCCAGAACACTCAAGCAATTGCAATATCACCCTAACAAGCAGCAAGAAAACGATACTCGGTTACTAACGTAACCTCGGTTCTCTCTAGAAGAGGGAACGAGTATTGCGTAAGTTTAGCTTACGCTACGGGAAAGATTCATCTTCTCGAGATACTGAAGCCAAAAAATTATCCTTAATTTTTGTATACCTTGTCAACGCAGTGCAGCAGCTAGCAGACCTAGAGCAGGCTATCTTGCGTGCTCATTGGCTGTTCTGCAGGCAACTGCTGCAGCCTACCAGTGAGCAGGGCGTGACATCACGCCCAATGAAGGGCGCCCGCGCCTTCATGGCGTCACAGCCCGCCAGAATGGGCGTGGCTTCAGCCTATAAAGGAAAGGGCTGTAGGCTGCTTCCCTGGTTTTTGTCGACTGAAGCGAAGTCGCTCGTGGCGCGAGCACGGCCGATTACGCAATACTCGTTCCCTCTTCTAGAGAGAACCGAGGTTACGTTAGTAACCGAGTATCGTTCTCTTACGAGAGGTTCTCTCGTATTGCGTAAGTATAGCTTACGCTACGGGAACACTTTGTCAACGCCGTGCGCGCCAAGCATCCACATGAGACCCCGAACTTAGGGGGGGGGAACCCCATAAGTGGAAAAATAAGGTGGCCGGCCGTTTCGCGGGCCATCACTTGTACATAAGCACACATAGGGAATACAGAGCAGTGCGGGCGCGGGTCTGTATAGGCACATGGCATAACCCCCTTAGTGCAGCTCAACCAGGAGAGCTAAGTCATGTGAGAGTGATCTGAGCAGGGGATCTGGGCAGAATACATCTCTCGTTTAGACTGACAGTAGTTTAGCCTGCAAGACGGGAACTTCTAGGTTATAGAACCTGACAAAGGTAGACGGGGAGCTCCAGCCCGCTGCTACACATATGTCGTGGATAGAAATCCCGCTGGACCATGCCCACGAAGAGGCGACGCCTCTCGTGGAATGAGCCCTGATGCCCAGAGGGCATTGCAGATCCTTTGACGCATAAGCGGTCGCTATAGCGTCTACTATCCATCTGGACAGGCTCTGTTTCGAGGAGGCGAAACCCTTGGTGCGCCCTCCAAACGAAACAAAAAGCTGTTCCGAGCGCCTGAAGGAGGCGGTGCGCGTAATGTAGCTCCTCAGCGCTCTGACGGGGCAGAGGAGGTTTACATCGCTTTCACTGTCAGACACTGCGAGAGCAGATAGTGAATTAACTTGCGCTCTAAATGGAGTGCCCATCACTTTAGGGACATAGCCGTGTCTAGGTCTGAGAATAACTTTAGAGTCATTTGGTCCAAACTCAAGACACGACGCGCTGACAGACAGCGCGTGTAGATCCCCTACGCGTTTTACTGATGACAGCGCAGTCAGAAAAAACGTTTTCAGTGATAGATATTTCAACCCCACGGAGTCCAGTGGTTCGAAGGGAAAAGCTTTCAGGGCCTCGAGGACCAGTGAAAGATCCCACATAGGAACCGACGGGGGGCGCGGCGGATTCATCCTTCTAGCTCCTCTAAGGAAGCGGATGACCAACTCATGTTTCCCCAGCGGCTGGCCGTGCGTTGGTTCTGCAAACGCTGCTACGGCCGCCACGTACACTTTGAGCGTGGAAGGGGACCTTCCCTTATCCAACAGCTCTTGTAGGAAAGTGAGCAGATGCGCCACCCCGCATGTCCGCGGGTCCAGACCTCTGTCGGTGCACCAGCCAGAGAACACCGACCATTTAGACGCGTAGAGCCTTCTCGTGGAAGGGGCTCTAGACTGTGTGATCGTGTTCATCACTCCTTCTGGCAGGGTAACGAGTACCCGTTGATCAGCCATGCATGCAGCGACCAGCGCTCTGGATGGGGATGCCAGATCGTGCCGCGAGCTTGAGAGAGGAGATCTGCCCTCACCGGGATCGGCCACGGAGCTGTAAGCGACAGCTGTGCTAGTTCCGGGAACCAAATCTGATTCTCCCAACGCGGGGCAATGAGGAGCACCGAGTGGCGCGTTTCCCTGATTCTCTTGATCACCTGTGGTAACAGAGAGACCGGAGGGAAAGCATATAGCGGGAGGCTGGGCCAAACTTGGGCCAGCGCGTCCTCGTCCTTCGAGAAGATCATCGGGCATTGAGCGTTGTCTTTTGACGCAAATAGGTCGACTTCCGCTCTGCCGAATAGGCGCCACAGTTTCTGGACCGTTTGGGGGTGTAAGGACCACTCCCCTGGGGGAACATTGTCTCTGGAGAGTCTGTCTGGGCCGTCGTTCAGATGGCCAGGCACATGCGTCGCCCTCAGCGAGCGCAGGTGTGTCTGAGACCAAATAAGGAGGCGTTCCGTCAGATTGCAGAGTTTTCTGGATCTGACACCGCCCTGACGGTTTATATAGGAAACCACAGATGTGTTGTCCGAACGGACAAGAACATGCTGGCCCTGTATGAACGGGAGGAAGCACTGCAGTGCGTTCTCGACCGCCATCATTTCCAGACAGTTTATGTGAAACTCCTTCTCCCGGTCTGACCACTGGCCAAAGGCCGGTCTGCCCTCGAATAGCGCTCCCCAACCTGAGTTGGACGCGTCTGTTGAGATGACTTTCCGGTAAGAGACGGTTCCCATCGTTACTCCCTGCTGGAACCAGCTGGCCACTAACCAGGGCTGCAGAGCTGCTATGCAGGTCTGAGTCACTCTGCATTCAGCCAGCGTTGGAGTGGGCGCATGCGCAGTAGGCCCAGCTGGAGCACCGCTGCAGCTGATGCCATACAGCCCAACATCCTCTGAAAAATTTTCAAAGGGAGGAAGCTGCCCTTCTGGAAAGAAGCGGCTAAGTGGCGAACACGGCGCGCACGCTGTGTCGACAAACGAGCCGTCATTGTTACCGAGTCCAGTTCTATTCCTAAGAAGGAAATTGACTGGCTGGGCAGTAGTGAGCTCTTGGTCCAGTTGACCGTGAGACCCAAGCTTTCCAGATGACTGAGTAGCACTGTTCTGTGAGATAGAAGTTCTGTCTCTGATTGTGCCAATATCAGCCAATCGTTCAGATAGTTCATTATACGCAGCCCCTGACTTCTCAGGGGGGCGAGCGCCGCGTCCATGCACTTTGTAAATGTACGGGGTGCCAGGGACAGGCCGAACGGCAGGACGGTGTATTGATATACCTGACCGTCGAAGGCGAATCTCAAAAATTGCCTGTGATGGGGTACTATCTGAATCTGAAAATATGCATCCTTCAGATCTAGAGAGATAAACCAGTCCCTCGGGCGAACGTGCGCGAGGATTTTCCTGGTCGTAAGCATTTTGAACGGTCTTTTCGCAAGCACTTTGTTCAAATGTCTCAGATCTAGGATGGGTCTGAAGGCTCCGTCCTTCTTGGGCACGAGAAAATAACGGCTGTAAAAGCCTGACTCGCTTAGAGAAGGCGGTACCATTTCTATAGCCCCTTTGCACAGCAGCTTTGCTATTTCTGCGTGAAGTAGGTGTGCTACTTCCGCATTCACTATTGTCGCGGTCCGGGCTCGAAAGCGCGGGGGACGGCGAATGAATTGTAGTGTATAGCCCTGCTTTATTGTGCTCAGCACCCATTCTGAAATCCCTGGGATTTTTTCCCACGCGGCTATGCGAGCCGCTAGGGGGCGAATGGCCTCCGTGTTCAGACCGCCATTTGCTGGCTTGTGAAACTGAACCGGAGCCGAGAGCGCGGCGCGCGCGCTCTCGATTCTGGGCAATGGCGGCTCGCTGACAGCCGAAACCGGCTGATTTATGTGAGATGTCCCGATCATAGGGGATGGGGAACACACTTTTACCACATTTTGATGCGCGAGCCGTGCTCTGGGTGACAGAGCTCTCTGTAAGCGTGAGCGCGTGGGCGCGGGCACGAGACTTACAACTGTATCTAACGCCCCGGTCATAATAGACGGGGAGCGTTTTATTAACGCTCTGCGTTTCGTGATAATGCTTAAGCGCGCGGGCGGGGCCCGGGGAAAGGTTTGTGTTAGTAAGCGTGAGCGCTCTCCGGCGGGCACGAGACTTACGTTTATAACCTGTTTGTTTGACCGTGTAACAGAGCGGGCAGATAGTGGGCACAGACTTGTGGACACATTTCTTACATGCAACACTCGAGCGGCTTTTCTGCGCTTTATGAGAGTGTGCTCTGTGAGTGACACAGGATTTTGAGTGCTTATGTGTAGGGGTGAGCACTGGGACGTGGGCACTTTCACTACACTTAAAACATTGACGGCATGAGCCGGACCAGACATTACACTCTTTTTGAGATTTCTCTGGGTCGCCGTGAAAACGGCGTTTGTGTGCAGGCGAGAGGGTGAATAAACCGGCTCGTTGGCTGCTAAATGGACCGCTGCAGTAGCCTGTTTGAAGGGGACTGACAGGGAAATGAATTTTGACGGCGGTCCGGCCGCAGCGGGACACGCGCGTCTTTTCCCTCTTACTGTTAGGAGGGCTTCGCGTGCTCAGACTTCAGCGTGATTCTCTGCCGAGGCCCTCTGGGAGGCGGCGGTCTATGACGGCTGTCTGAGCGCGACCTAGGGCGGCCGCCCTGACGTCGCTGCGAAGGCTGAGGCTGGGGCTGTGCTGAACGCTGGGTGCTGGTTCGCACAGGAGGCTGGCTTTGTCTCTCGCGAGAGCGGCCTGTGGCGGAACACGAGCGTCGCGGCAGGAAGAGGTTCATGGCCTGCGTGGTCTTCTGTACCTCAGAAAAACGATCAACGATCCCGTTAACCGCTGGGCCGAAGAGACCAGAGGGGGTAAGCGGCGCGTTGAGAAATGTGGCTCGCTCAGACTCCCTCATATCCGCTAGCGTTAACCAAAGGTGCCTCTCCGTAACGGTTAACGCGGCCATAGCTCGTCCGATAGCCTGGGCTGCTGCTTTGGTAGCGCGGAGAGAAAGATCCGTTGCGCTTCTCAAATCTGTAACAGCAGCTGGATCCCGGCCCTTCTCGTCCCATTCACGGAGGAGGTCGGCTTGCAGGATCTGAAGCACAGCCATGGAATGTAAAGCAGACGCGGCCTGGCCGGAGGCAGCATAAGCGCGGCCGACCAAGGCGGACGTGGCTCTACAGGCTTTAGACGGGAGCGCTGACCGTGACCGCCATCTCGCGGAGGGCGGGCAAAGGTGCGCTGCAACCGTTTCTTCCACCGGTGGAATAACCGTGTACCCTTTCTTGGCGGCGCCGTCCACTCGGGAGAGCGACGCGGAGGCTGGTGACTGTAGTCGCGACGAAAAAGGAGAATTCCACGACTTAGTCAACTCCGCGTGAAGTTCCGGCAGGAATAGAGCGGGCCTCGTTGCTGAAGCTGCGTGGCGGCGGCTTTGAAGGAAGCAGCCGTCGAGCCTGTTCAGTGCGGGTTCCTCAGGCGGCGACCACTCGAGCCCGAGGCGGTCCACGGCCTGGGTTAGCAAACGCATTAGCTCAGCTTCAGCTCCAGCGCGGGTACGGGTGGATTCCTGGATCGACGAGGCGTCGGAATGAAGCGACCATTCCTCGCTGTCCGATGCCAGGATAGAGCAGCAGTCCCTCGTGGTGTGTCCCTCGGCCTCATCCTCTGAAGCGACGGCAGTGAGGCTCGTGAGCGGCAACTGCGCGTCGGGGAGGGGAGGCGGGGAAGGCGAGAGCGAGGCTCGAGGGAGGTTCTCCGGCGAGCGCGTCGCTGTGGCCACAGGTTCCGGCTGTCTCAGGGAACGGCGCTTCTTCTTGCGCGGTCCCACAGAGGGCGGAGTGACTGCTGTAGATCTGAGAGCTTCGAGGCGAGCCCGCAGGGTCGCCAACGGAAGTTCCTCACAGAGCTCGCAACCCCCGGAAGCGAGGGCGAGCTCGGCATGTTCCAGGCCCAGGCAGAGAGCGCAGATCAGATGGCGGTCTCCGGCGCTGAGCGGGGTTCTGCACGAGCCGCAGGAAGTGCGAGGCATCTTTAAAAAGACGCTCGCTGCTCTTTTAGAGATGTGAAAATCAATCTAATGCAAGGCAAAAGGATACGTCGCCGGATAGCGTAGCTCGCACGGATGGCTGAAGGTGGCGAAGACGGCCGGCTTCCTCAGCGCTGTCCTAAGCTGGCTGTTCGCTGTTCGACGGCGGCGATGGCTTCTCTCAGATCCAGCGATGCGAAGAGCTCACTGAAGAGACAAAAATCAGGGAAGCAGCCTACAGCCCATTCCTTTATAGGCTGAAGCCACGCCCATTCTGGCGGGCTGTGACGCCATGAAGGCGCGGGCGCCCTTCATTGGGCGTGATGTCACGCCCTGCTCACTGGTAGGCTGCAGCAGTTGCCTGCAGAGCAGCCAATGAGCACGCAAGATAGCCTGCTCTAGGTCTGCTAGCTGCTGCACTGCGTTGACAAGGTATACAAAAATTAAGGATAATTTTTTGGCTTCAGTATCTCGAGAAGATGAATCTTTCCCGTAGCGTAAGCTAAACTTACGCAATACGAGAGAACCTCTCGTAAGAGAACTGTATAGAACAATTACCCAGAACACCCTAGCAACCACATAGCAACATCTTAGCAACCACCCACCTAGAACTCCCTAGCAACCAGGTAGCAACACCTCCGCAATCATCTAGAAACACCTAAGTAGTAACCACCCAGAATACCGTAAAAACTAGCCAGGACACTGTAGAGATACTAGTAATTACCCAGAACACTCAAGCAATTGCAATATCACCCTAACAACCATCAAGAAAACTGTATAGAACAATTACCCAGAACACCCTAGCAACCACATATTAACATCTTAGCAACCACCCACCTAGAACTCCCTAGCAACCAGGTAGCAACACCTCAGCAATCATCTAGAAGGCCCTACCAACCACCCAGAACACCCTAGCAAGCAGCTAGCAACAGCCTAGCAACTACCAAGATCCCCCTTGCAACCAGCCAGATCATAGAGGTAGGAGCAACACATATCCTGATATTCTCCCTGTATGACAGCGTGCAGTACTCTTTCAAAGCGACCGCTTGATATGTCATGAAAGAAGAAGCTCTGTTATGTAACTTGCTTTAGGAAGGTGAGACTAATGCTTTTGTATAGGTCAGCATCCCTCAGAGAGCAGCTAGAGCAGTGAGGTCACCGTCACACAGTAAAACTCTGCCCTCTACAGGACGACTCCATTCACACACACAAATCAGCTTTAGAGGGTGCAGAAAGGTCATTCCCTCATCAAAGCATCATAAACACAGCTGTGCTTTTATTACGCGATGTTGTAATTTATGACTAGATTGGTTATGTAGGTTATTACTAAGTTTAAAAAAAAAAAAAACAGCAGAAAAATAAGCTTGAAACAAGACATTGTGAAGAGAAATGAGTTTTACCTTGAGGCAAATGCTTCCGCACACCCTATATGTCCTTCAATAAGGCAAACTGCCTGGGAACGCACTGGGCAGGATCAAAAAAGGAGGGGAAAAATCAAATAGCGTTCAACATGAGCAGGAGTGTGTTTTTGAGTGTGCAGTCTGTAACCCACGGGTTTGCCTGGATGAGGAGACGCTATATGGTCTCAGCAGCATATGGTGTCTCAGCGGGAGCTTCATGCAGATCTCACACACGAAACAACACAAACAAGCCCAGCCCGACACACACCCACACACAGACTAAAGTAAAGGCTAAAATGACAAAACATCAAATAAACAAAGAGATTAAGAATGTAGTGAATGAAATAAACGTGGCCATGGCTAAAGTCCAACAAATTTTTGGCCATACACACACACACACACACACACACACATGCACGCACGCACACACACTCACATACACACACACACACACACACACACACACACACACACACACTCCTCAGGCGAAATTATAGTGCACCAAATGATGAATTCTGGGGTGATTTCAGTCCAAATGCTCGTCTCCATGTTCATGCCAGTACTCTTGTTAGTGGCTGTGGACCAGTTTAGGTTTTAAAATGACCACTGACAATATGTAGAGGGTGGGATGGCCTTATAGCAGAAATAATGCCAAGATACAGCTTAATGTTAGGTAACATAATGTACATAAAATTGCTAAAATCAAATGCACATGTATTTAAATTTGAATTGTACTTGAATAATCAAACTATTAATATAATATTATTTTAAATTTACGTAAAATTCAAATTACAATATATTTTTAAATAATTTATTTTTAAAGTTTTTTTTACCATGCAGATATCACTGAAATATTATTAATTTTTTTTAATAAATAATTAAACATTTATTATAATTAATTTATTATTATGCTTTGTCCCTTTACTTTATAATATACAGTATTAATATACAACATTTCAATATTAATTAATTTAAATTATTATTTTTTATATAATATAATACATATTACATATACATATTAATATACAACATTTACAACAAATATTAATACATTTAAATTAGTATTATTTTATATATATATATATATATATATATATATATATATATATATATAAATGTATGCTGATTTATATAATACTAATTATATTATATATTTTATATTATATTATAAAGATAATACAGCATATTATCCATCATTTTGCAAGCACTATGAGGATAATTCATTTCTTTGTAATTGTTCATAAAACCATGCTGACAGTATACATTGTCCGATTGAATTGAATATAAATTGGTAAAACAAAAATATTTATGCACAATTTACTGAGAAATGATTTTGCTCATGTTTCATGAATAAGGTCCAATGACATCAGACGTGATCATTTACTCAAAGACAACCATGTTCAATTAAAAAGAGAGAAAAGAGGAAAGAGAAGCACTCGTATATGGCGGGAAAGCATCGCTCAGTGTGAGCGTTTGTGTCTGAGATCTCCAGGGGGCTTTAATACCACTCAGCTGAGGAAGCAGAATCCCTTCCATTAGACCAAATTAACAACACGGGCTGGTGGGCGGTCAGCAGTAAATGTTTAACTGAACGCTCATCAAAAGAAACTGGTGTTACAGTGACGTACCTGGTACCTCACCCACTAGACACAGACTTTAAACAATATACCTGAGACGTTTAAAAAGGAACATCTAAGAGATTAATTTACGTTTGAATCTAATCTGTGCATGCTCAGTTCTGACTGCTCATCAATAACAGATCAATAGCATGAGTCATCTGACCACACGCCAGAGATTTGAGATTGATTTGTGCGCACGCTGTAGTAAAAATCAAGCCCACAAGCTTGATTTGATTTTTTTTTTTTTTGGACCAATCTACGCTTGCAAAGCGCTCACACCTGAGCCACGGAGACGTGTTGATGACTGTAACCCATCTGATCTTCTGCCCTTAAACTGGAGCTGGATTCCACATTCCTTCAGCCATGAATCCAGCATGGATGCCAATATCATCACTGGGATTTACATCTGAGCTCTTATGTTTACAAGTTTATCACAGAGAGCAATGCGGGAAACTGACGAGGACGGGCATTCATAAAAACAGTGTTATTTAGTATCACATAATAGTATACACTATTATAGTTTTTGTTAATATGTTGAATTAGATTTTATTTTTATATTTTCTGCTTTAGTAATTCGAGTGTTTTATAGGCTATGTATATATATAGTTCCCTATCAGTCGGTCACGACGTACGCTGAGCGTGACCGACTGATAGGGAACGTCTCGGTTACGTATGGTAATTTATATATTTATTTTACATTTATTACATTGTACATTTATTTTATATATTTCAGTTAACATCTATTTTGTTTTAAGTAAAAAAAAAAAATTGTTGTAAATGTTTTTAGTTTTAGTTAACAGCAATAACCCTGATTAAAAACTCTTCATAACTTTAAATCAAAAATAGTTTGTATGACAAATCAGCTCTTAAATAACCATTTGAGAAAATCAATTGCAGTGTATTTTTTTATGGGGGATAAAAACCTGCATGCATAAATAAATAAATAAATAAATAAATAAGTAAATGAATTACAGAAACAGTAACACATCAATTCACGTACATTCATAAACTAATGTTAACACACAAAAACAAAAATATATTTTTATTTATCATTTAGAAGTCCATGTACTATTTTCATTTATTATGAATATATCGTTTCTGCTTTTATTTATCCCCCTTAGATATGAAAGTGGTAATATCATTTATTTTATTTTATTTTGTCCTCCACATGTATTGATGTGTGCTTCTATGGTAGACAGATGACCTTCACACGTGCCGTTCTAGAAAACCAGAAGGACAAGGACTAGATCTCTAGATTTTATCATCAGGAATCAATTCACTCCCTTTTTCCTGTTAAATGAAATTGATTGTAGACAATACAATGCGTTGTTTAAAAGGAATTTGAAGGCCTAAAATAAGACATTTAAGACTCTGAGGCACGGAATAAGTAGAGGCAAAGAATGCCATTACAGAACACATGCTGATCTATTTGGCATGAAACAGTCGACAGTTTTCTTACTAGAATGATTCCTCAGTTATTAGATGGTTTCTACTGCAATGGAGGATTCTGTACCTCAGCTGCCACAAAGGGAGGTGTGTAGTTAATTGGTGTCAATAAGATCCTCGGGTATCAATAAAACCTAGTTACATTTGTCCTTGAAATCTTGTTGACCTGTGAGCTGACTAATGTGTTTACTTTCTTAATGGCCATTTCTCTAAGGAATTGTTCTATTGAGTCAAATCCTTTAAATGATTCAGTCAAACCAATTCACAGATCGTTGGAAAATCACTCAGAGGTTTGGGCAACAAATCAACAATTTTACTACAATGACATGTTTACTTTCAACTGGAATTACACTGACTTCCCAGCGCTATTATCCGGTTTCATAGGTCTATTTTATTTGAAAATTGGCAGTATGAAATATAAAGGAAACAAATAATTTCACCTAAAACAGTTTTAAAAATGTATTAGGATGCTAAAACAGCAACTGAATCCAATTTTACACGACAATGTGCTATGGTGCAGAAAATTCACTTAGTAGGAGTTTCTTTGAAAACTTTTTGTATGAACCGTGATCTTACATCTTAACAGTTGATGTAAAAATTGGCCAATATATACAGTATTGATGGTGACATAAATAAGGACTGGCAGTGGAGTCAGCAAGACCCTATTACAGAGCTATCAGACCGTAGGCTATCATGCAATAAAAAGGAACTCTATCACCAGTAAACCTCTAGACTAGCTATGTTTCAATCCAAAGATGTCCATTTAACTTATGCGCAGAATTGGAATATGGCATTAAACATTTATGAATAAAGCATCATTTCCATCGCATGTGTTCAAGAAAATAAAATTTCCTAGGAAACTGGTGCAAAATGTCTGTAATATAAACAGAAGTTATAAACTTCCTTGCAATCAAGGAAGCCACTGTGGCTCTTTTTTTGGACGTCATAAATTACTTGCGTCTCAGTCGAAAAGCAATAAACTCTGTCATGTTATCTTGTGTTTGGATGCTGGTGTTTAGGAACGAAATCATGGTCAGTCCAGTTATCAAGTTACATGCACATGTCTTCTTATCAGATGAAAAACCAGTAGCCTCAATTAAGCAAATCTTGCCGTTTCCATTCAGCTTTTTTTAATAAGATATCCAAAAAATTTGCATAAAAACAGGTGGATGGAAACAATATCACAATATATCGCAATACAAAATGTTTTCATAGTTTTAGTGTCAGTACTGCATTAAACTGCTATATATAAAGTTGAATATAATGTATGATAATGTAATGGGGGAATATTTGTGGGTCCTGGTAATGCCAATTGTCTTATATTTTACCAGTAAAAAGTGGCTTACATTATTTTAAATATACAGCATCTAGTCAGTGACAGAGTGCAAGGCATATTCGTCAAAATAATTATGTATTTTCAGCTTCAGAATCATGAATATTTTTATTCTGGTGTCACCATTGTCCTGTGCATTTCGTTATCAACACCAGGTCCAAGCCTATTCATTTACACCCACAATGTAATACCTAATTAAGCATTGTAATCAACAGTACATTTTTTTGTTAATCTTTTATCAAATGTGTTGGAGTATCGCAATAATACCGTATTGTGAGTTCAGTATCGTGATATGTATCAAATCGTGACATAAGGGTATTGTTACACCCCTAATAGCTAGTGACTCCAAAGAGTATCTTTTCATATCATAGTACTAGCATCACATTTGCGGAGCCATTTTTGGTAAAGACTTTCACTGGGGTCAAAGTAATTTTAGTAGATTTATGAAGTCAGTTCCCCTCAACTTTCTACAGGTTGTTAAAAACAATGATCTCAATGCATAGATGAAACAACATTTCATAACTGCAATAGTAAGCACGTGTGGGCTTTTACTAGAAGTTTGTGTATTTGCAGACAGATTTCTTGAAGCGCTGCGCCATATGTTGAGGTTTGAGGGGACACACGTGGTCACATGGACCTCTTGATTCTCAGACTCTGACCCGACAGCTGGATCGCTCTCAGCGGGGCTCTGGTAAACCAACCATCCTAATGCACATGCATACACACACAACATTAACACACCACCACCAGAAACACATGAATTCAGTACTGCATGCTAACACTGAACATACGGACAACCAATATGCACAATCACAGAACACACACACACACACACTGCACAGGCGTTTCTGTAAATGGGTTTTCACAGTAGGGCCTGTTACAAATGTCCTCTAACTAACATACCATATCTGCACACATGCGCGCTCTGGAATGCACGTTCAGGGTCACTGTGACTGGTATTTACTCACTTATCAGAATACACACACAAACACATCTGATGGGGGGAAATATTAGATTAGCAATGGGGTGAATCTAGCTTGAAATGTTGAATTTTAAAGTAAACGTTTGTAAAATTTGACAGTCCGTCAGATAATATGCCAACCCTGTTACTTTTTTGAGGCTTATGTATCAACATAAATTAAACTTAATTTAGCTTGAGATGACACAGCTCCATTTAAATTCATACATCTTAATATATGTTATTATATTATTATGTTCATATAAAGGTAACAGGGTTGAAAGTTTTCCAATTTAATTTAAGATTACATGGGGTGTTCCTAATGTAATAGAACTACTGTATAATGTGTTGGATAGAAAGAAAATGTAATGATGTTTGCAATACAAATTCAAGGTAACAGGACTGGCATTTTAAAATTGCCTCGTACTGATGAACTTGAAAAAGTGATAAAAATGAGGATGCTTGAACTTGAACTTGCACACTTCTGTAAATGGGTTTTCACGGTAGGGAGGCAAATTTCCTCTAAAATACCATTTCTGCACACATGCACGCTCTGAAATGCACATCAGGGTCAAATGTTCAGTGTCACCATGTGTGGTATTTACTCACTTATCAGAATACACACACACACACACACACACACACACACACACACACACACACACACACACACACACACACACACACACACACACGCACACGCCTGGCAGGGTGGAAATATTACATTGGAAGTGGGCTAAATCTAAATCAATCTATATAAAATGGATGCCATTTCCAGTTTTGACAAGGAGATTTCTTAAAGTAAAGTCTTGTAAGATTTTACACAGCTGCCTGTCAACTCTGTTACTTATGCTTATGTCTCAACATAAAATTAAAATTAATTAAGTTTGAGATGCCAGCTCAATTAATTTTTTTTATATTTTAATATATGTTAGGATATTATGTTCTTCTTAGCAAGGTAACAGGGATGTCCGTTTCACATATTCATTTGAGATTACAAAGTTTACAAGGTCTTTGAAACACACATTCAAGCATGTTCAAAGTCACTGTGACTGGTATTTACTCACTTATCAGAATACACACATAAACACATCTGATAGGGTAGAAATATAAAATGTGTCGTTTCCATTTTTCAGATATTTAAAGTAACCCTTTGTGATATTTTACACAGTCTTTCAGAAAATGTGTCAACTGTCTGTCAACCCTGATACTTTTATGAGAACATAATTATCTCAACATAAATGAAAAGGAATTTAGAATTTAGATGACACAGCTCAATACAAGTTTATACATTTTAATAAATGTTAGGATATAATTATTTCCTCAAAGGTAACAGGGTTGACATTTTAATGTTGTCTCGTATTGACAAACTTGCAAAAAAGTGATAGAAGAGAATACTTCAACTAATAGTCAACCCCGTTCCCTTTCTAAGGGATATAATTGTCTCAACATAAATTCATACATTTTGATATAGGTTAGATCTAACTATGTTCTCAGAAAAGCTAACAGGGTTGACAGTTTAATTTGAGTTTACAAGTTTTGTTCACAATGTCACAAGGTGCTTATTAGAATTTAATGTGATTATTTTAAAAAAATCCACTTTTAAATCATGAAATGTTTTTGTTATACTAAATCAAGGTAACAATTTTTTTTTCAAAAATTGAAAAAAGTGATTAAAACCCAGGACACTTTAACGTCCTTGAAAGGTTTAATTGAAATGATGATGCTTTAATACTTCTTTAATTTATGGAACAGTTCATTACTTTAAAAAGAGGGAAATATGATGATAACAGGGTTGACATACAACTTGGAGCTACAAAGGTTTTTAATAACCCATTATACCAACTAAAATCTAAATATATTTACAGTATAAAATATTTCCATATTGTGTTTTCATTAAAACATTCAGTATACATTTGCTAATATAGATTGAGTCATTGAAAATACAGGGTGGAAACAGGCCAAGAAAAGGCTTCTTTGAGATGAAAAAAGACAAAAACATAAAAACATATAGGCTAAGCCTAGTATTATGATTTTTAATGTTAATAATTTTTTTTTACACGAACGTCTATGAGGAACAAAAACAGCACTTATTTTACAGAATGACCCGATGACACACAGAAAAAACGCTCTATCTCATCTTTCACTGATCAAACGTATACATATGCACACACACACATAGTACTGGTCTAATGCCGCACAGAACAAAATGTTCTACTCCCACTTTCTCTCTATCCCATCATGCTCTAGGGATCCTCACGCCATAGTGTTGAGCTTCCAGCGTCACTCAAGGTAACGTCACCCCGATCAGAAGAAAGAAAAAACACCTTCTCCTGTACTCATTTCTCTCCCGTTCACCTCCTCTGGCTGTCTCCATGACATATAGGTGAGATACACCTCCTGTTCCTCCTCCTCTTTGTGTCTTTTCAGCCCCTGCATCCACCCCCTCCTTACCGTAAGCACCTCATTGGGTAGCCCCCCTCTCCTCACCCCTCACGTGTGGGGACACCTCTGTCCCCATTCCTATCTTACCTTTCTCAGCCCTCTCACTCTCTCTGCCTCTCACATAGATCTCTGAATATGCAGATCGGTTAACTGCAGTCTCGTCTCCGCTGCAATTGCAGCTGCAGCACTTTGCCACACTGAGCAGGGCGCTAAGTGCTTACGCTGGTGGTTTTTGGCGAGGACAGCAAGCGCTCCTGTTCACATACTGCAGCCTAAATGTGTGCCACTATGTGATTTTTTTTAAAAGGTCAGATTAGCATGCTAACAACAGATTGACATGTAACTGATCAAGATGTAATGAATTTCACATCTGTTCTTGTGACCACTAGGTTAGGAACTATTTTGGAGTATTTAGCAAAATAATTTCTTTATTCAATAGCACTTTTAGGATTAGATTTAGGATTAGCATTAGCATTGTTTGCCGACACCTCCATGTGGCTTTTGCAGCAAACACTTTTTCAGACTGCAGAACAGCTGAGAGAGCCAGAAAAATGCTGCTTAAAAAATATATCGCGTACGTGTCCCTTTGTAATCATGTCCCTGAGATTATGACTGTAACTGGCAAGCAAAATTTAAAGGTACAGTTCAACAAAAAATATTCAATTGTGTCATCATACACTCACCTTCATGTTGTCCATATGATTTTCTTTCTTTGTAGCACAAAAGCAGCTTTTTTGAAAAATAAGCTGCTAAAAAAAAAATATGTTCAGAGAACACCTCTTTCCATATAATGAAAGTGAAGGAGACTGTTATGCTTTAAAAAAAAGCACAATAAAAGTTTCATATGATTTGAGCTAAATTCCAAGTCATCTGAAGCCATAGAATATCTTTGTATGATAGACAAGAATATTTTGACTTGATGACATACACAGCATTTTTTATACCGTGACATACCCTGACGCAATACGCCTAACGGTGCCCATTTCGAAAGACCAACTAATTTGTTTAGTTATTTTGTATAGTTATGGGTATATCTGAAATGGTTGAGAAAAACTAAAATACTTAAAAACCTCAGCAAAATAAATAAATAAACAAAACACTAAAAAAGCATAGAAAAACCCGCAAAAATATGATTTTTTTGTGCAAAAAAATAAGTCTTAATGACTAATTTTATAAAACATCCATTTTAAAAATGAATGGGGACTGGGGCTGTCAAGCTTCAAAAAGACAAACAAAAAAGCGTTTCATACCGCCACGTAGCCTATAGTATGGAATTAAAAAGATGCATGACACAGAATTTACAAATAAGGATAATTTAATCAATACTAGGAGAATTCAAAGAGAGTAACAACCGCAAAACACCAAGATGAGAACTGACAAGGAACTGGACAGAAAAGGAAGTATATATACACACATAGTGGACAAGGGAAATAAACAGGAAACAGGTGAACTTAATCAATAAGTAATAAGTAACCAAGGAAACTAACTATGGAAAGGAGAATGCTACACTGAGGGTCTGTTTACACGACACCGTTTTCGACTAAAAATCTAAAACTTTTTATGCGTTTTGGTTGTTCGTTTACACGACAACAGCATTTTGGGTGCCTGAAAACGCAAAGTTTTGTAAACGGGATTCAAAGTGCAAGTTTTCGGTCTCAGTGTAAACAACAAGAACGGGAATCTCTGAAGACGATGACGTCGCGCACATGCGTATTATGTGTTCAGTCTATAGTGTTCCATCGTCATCTAATGGTCTGGCAGCAGAATACAGGGTTTTTAGTCGTTTCGCGAATCTGCGTAAATGGGGATCGTTTTGACAATGTCTCTGCAAGGAAAACTCAAAGGAAAAACTTCTCGGTTTTAAGCATATCCTTGTCGGTAAACATACCCCTGAAAGGATATAAAAAGAAACCTAAACACATGAACAAAAACACAATGAAACTAAACAGAAACCGGACACATTCTTGTGCAGTAAATTCCATTTATTCTAAGGGGCTGTTTATACGACACCATTTTCAACTAAAAACGGAAAAGTTTTATGCTTTTTGGCCTTTCATTTACACAACAACAGTGTTTTGGGCGCCTGTAAACGTAAACTTTTGAAAACAGATTTCAAAGTGCAAGCTTTTGAAAACGATATCGTTATACCTTCTCCAAGTAAACTACAAAAATGAATTTTTTTGTAAACGATGACATCATGTGCATGCGCACGTTTATTACGTGTTCAGTCTATAGGCGCATAGTGTTTCTTTACAAAGTGACATTGCCACCTACTGGCATGGCATGAGTAATACAGTTTGTGTAATCGTTTCCGTGGATCCGCGTGAATGGGGATCATTTTTACTACATTGTCATCTCTATGCAAAACGTTTCCGTTTTTAGTAAATCGTTGTCGTGTAAACGTACCCTAAGCCAAACAGTAACAAATTTACTCATTAGACACATAAAAAACATGGCTAATGAGTAGCTTTTTGTCATTTTGAATCTTGACAGTCCCAGTTCCCAATCATTTTCATTATATGAAAAAAAGTGACCAGGATATTCTTCAAAAATTCACCTTTTGCGTTTCACAAAAGACATACTGTCATTTCATATGGAACATGTGTTTGAGTAGGTGATGACAGAATTTGTTTTTTGTGTGAACTATCCCCTTTATATAACCCTTTTGTCCACACAAATCCAGGAGGATGAATGATTATGCATTGCGAAAATGGCAAATGTGTTTTACAGTTACCCTTAAAGGGGTGGTAAAACACGATTTCACTTTTCTAACTTTAGCTAGTGTGTAATGTTGCTGTTTGAGCATAAACAACATCTGCAAAGTTACAATGCTCAAAGTTCAAAGCAAAGGGAGATATTTGCTTTTAAAGAAATCAATTTCTAAGGACTACAGCAAACAGCCGGTAGGGACTACACGGCATTTCTCCAGGGTTGCTGACATCACTAACCCCAATAAACCCCTCATCCGAGAATACTAAATAAGGGGGGCGAGGCCATTTTATATTGTGTTGGAGAAGAGTTGTTGTGGTATAGTAGGCTGGAGTGTTGTTGCCGTAATGCCGTCGAAACGCTGTAATTTTCATCCGGATTGCAGGTCCACTTTGTTCAGCCTTCCTAGGGTTGGGGGAGTTAGGGATCAATGATTAAAATTTATTTTTAACTCGGTCCCTCATAATTATTATCCAAATCTCGCTCTCTGTGCTGCACATTTTACGGAGGAAAGCTTCCACAATCTTCGCGAGTTCAATGCAGGATTCGCACAACGGCTTGTCCTGAAAGATGGAGCAGTTCCAACTTTAAGAACAGAAGCTTTTGTTTACGGGCCACAACCTGTAAGTATGATTTATTTTTCGTCGATGTGTTTTCCTGCAATAGTTTGTATTGTTAATTGTACGTTGTAGCAAGGAAGTAAAGAAATGACAACGCTGTTTGGCTCTGCAAACCAGCTTGTTAAATGCTCATTCATACTTAACGTTATCCGACAAACACCTAACGTTACAAACTTTTTTTTAATCTCAACAGCGAACTTGGAATTAGTGTAAATAATTTTTTGATTAGAGCTTTTATGTATTGTTTATCTACATGCTTGTTTATCTACAGGCATGCTAAACATGGTTCTGTGTTTGATTTGGCAGCCAATGTTTAGTGTTCGTTTTGGGGTAATAGTTCTGGCGACAGATATTTGGCTACAATCATTCTAAAAATACAAAAGTAACGGTGGCATACAGTAACGATCACTATAGATCCGCAGTCTTTACTCAAAAAAATCCATTTGAGGACTGTAACGTTAGTATAATTTGTTAGAACGATTATATGAAATTCTTGTTTATGAAGCTTATTTTTTGTAATACTATAATAATTAGTACAATTTAATTACAGCGTATCTAAAAAACAAACCTTTCTGAAACGTCGTTTAACAGCCGTTCTTGAACAGGTTCTGCTCGATCATCTTCACTAACATTCTCTGGGTCCGATTGACACCATTGTTTATAATACACCAAAGCACAAACTACCGGTAAAGGTAAGGGGCGTGACGTTTCCGAAAAACGTGCACTGGGCGGTTAGCGAATCACAACACACTGGGCCAGCTAACCAATCTGAGCCCATTGCGTAGTTTTGAGGGACTGGCTTCATAGAACCAGGAAACCATCAGACCGTTTTTACAAGGAGGAACAGAGCAGTGTAGAATAAAGGTAAAATATATGAAAAATAATGACATTTTTTAAAAACGAAGCATGAACACATGTTACAGTGCACCCCACAAACACAATCAAGCCACCGAAAAAATGTGTTTTACCACCCCTTTAAAAAAAAGCGTGGAAAGCCTCGGCGGGGTTACTGAAGTGCAACATAACGGTAGTAATATCAATTTACGTCCTATAATAATTTCTGCTCCTGTGCCTTTAATATTGCCTTTCAAGGTGAATGAAAAGAATGAATGGAGTGATTGAATGGAGATGAGAGGTGGAGAGCTGATATCGGCAAAAAGGAGAGCAAGGAGACCGTCCACGAGATAAAGAGATGGACAGAAGGAAAAATTGGAAGAGAGGGAGAGAGGGAGTCTCACTTGACCAGAGTTATGTGATGCATTTCAAGGTGCTGCATTTCTCCTTTGCTCCCTCTCTCTCTCTTTTTCTCGGCTATGCAGTTTTCTGCAACCTATGCACTAACAACTGATTCATGCTCTCCACGAGAGAGAGAGAGAGACCGGCACTCACCAACACAAATGACAGCAGGATTGGGCACTCTGCCAAACAACGTGACTTCAAACACTCCAATTTTATTGCATGCACATGCATAAATCAAAGTCAAAACATCAGTGTTACAAATGCTTCAAAAGCAGCTTATTCGGCACGATATTATGTGTTTTCTTTTCACTATACAATCAATTACAGACTGATAAGATTAAAGTCCTGCCCTACATTTTCTGCTCCTCCTGATTCAATGATGTTTAAATGATAGCCTAATGATAATAAAAAAGAATAAATTGTTACATTTATCTTAAGTTGATTTGCATGATAATATTTTAATATTTCTTCTAGACGACATCAAGATTAAATAGAGCGCAAATGGAGACTTTTGCTAGATATTTCTCCTGAGAAAACATCCCCACTTATCTCAGCGATGAGTTCATTACATATGTCTCTGCTAGAGTTTCAGAAGAGATCTCAGAGTCTCAACCTGTGCTCAGATTGGTATGGAGTCCATAAGGTGATAGAAATATGAGATGTGAGGAAAAATTATAAATTTCTATCATGACAACTCTCTGAAGATTTTTAGCATGGTAATGGATATGAAAATGTTAATGTATTTCTTCTTGGCGGAATAGATCTGCTACGCTGCTGCTGAATTGCTGCTGATCTATAAGGTGGAGCTGGGGAAGGGGGAGGGTTTTAGACGAACTCTGAAAGCGTGTTGCAAACTGCTATGGTTAATGGTAACCAGCCATTTAAATGTTGAGCAAGCAAGCTAATTGGCTGCTGATGTGACATGAACCAATCAGCTTATGCCAAGTAGTTAATGCTGTAAATATTACCAGCTTGCGTTAAGGACCCATCAGCTTGCGCCATCTAGAGTTTCATGACAGAACTTGGCATTTTAATGCTTTTGTATGGCGCACATGTTTGTACATGCTTTTGTACGGTGCACAAATCATATTTTTGTGGGTTTTTCTATGCTTTTTTAGTGTTTTGTTTATTTATTTATTTTGCTGAGGTTTTTAAGTATTTTAGTTTTTCTCAACTATTTCAGATATACCCATAACTATACAAAATAACAAAACAAATTAGTTGGTCTTTTGAAATGGGCACCGTTAGGCGTTTTGCACATGATATGCGGACAAAAATATATATCGTGGCCATGAATTAAGAATACGCTCACTCGTTTAGTAAATCGTGGTGACGTTGAACTAATTAATTCCATCGTTTTGATTGAACTTAACACACGGGAATCAAATTAGTAAAACGTGCTGACGTATTAGTAAGTCATGGGATCAATTGTTAATTCGTGGCCACGATATACATATTTTTTCCCCCACGTCACATGCGGGGCTTTTACGAGCCAACGCAATTTTTTTTCTGGGAAAAAGAAAAAAGTTTTTCTGGGAGCGCAAAGATTTTGCTGGCAAGTGCAAATTTTCTGGGGGAACTCAAACGTTTTCCAAGCGAACACAAAATTTCTCTAGGGAAGGCAAAAGTTTTGTGAGCAAACGAACAATTTCTGGGGCAAATGCTAAATTTTAGTAAAGTTTCTGGTAAACAAAAAAGCATTGAAATATAATTTTTCATCCCATTCAATTTTTTCCCCATCATCATGTCCCTTTAGGGGCTCCATAGATTTGTCAACCCCACTGAACATACAATCAGCTTAAACCAGCCTAAGATGGTTTGCTGGTCTTAACTGGTTTTAGCTGGACTTCAAACCTGGTATTTAACCAACTGGTCTCCCAGCCTGACATACGAATGGCACTAGGACCAGCTAAAACCAGCTAAGACCAGCAAATCATTTTTGTTTGGTTTAAGATGTTTTTTTTTAACAGGGAAATATTAAAACCAAAAGCCAGAGATCTCAATACGACCCACTACTTCTCATTAAATATTTCCAAGATTAAATTACTAATCGTCATAGTAGCCGTGCTCGCTAAGGCAACCATCTCGATTATATTATTGTAACTTAGTAAAAATTGGCACTTAACTCACCTCGTATCATGTGACCAATCTGAATGATTCCTCAAATTATGTGCTATATTTTTCTAACCAATCAGGCATAAGAATTTTGTCTGGCGGATGAAAAAATGGAGAAAATCATTGTGGACTGGTACAGTAAAAAAACACATTTCAGGAACCCACAACCAAGCAAAGCTCTAGCAAATACCTTGGACACCTTAGCAAGCATATAGCAACAGCCTAGCAACACCTTAGCATTGTGGCATCCAAGTTTTTATTTATCAAGGCCCTACGCTCTCTGCAGTGGGTGGCTTTTCTCTGTTCTATCTTTCAGTAGATGGAGTGGCAGCAGTAGAGAGGTCTTCACTCAAGCGTTGCTGCGGCATCATCACTCACTGTGTGCCGGAACGTTACTCTCATCAGCTGCGGCTGGCATTCGGGCCCAGTCAGCAACTTTTCTCTGGCCTGTGTACGTGTGTGTGTGTGTGCTCTGTTAAGGGAGAAATATGTACAGTATTAAAGAGCGGGGATCAGGATGGTGGTACCCCCTTATTTCACTGCGATGTTCTGGAGAGGTGAGATATTTTAAGCACAGGCCGAGCAACGGCGTTTTAAAAGGGGTTTAATGAACCGGTTCACTAAAGCCGACAGCCTTTGTAGAGAAAGCTTTGTTGAAATGCACATTTGCTCAGTCACTTGGCACTGAACTAACCCGGCCTCTTTAAGCCTGTCAATCGCTCCAGAGAAGCGCCTGTGCCTCTGTGATATCAACATACAGGCTGTGTTTCAAGCTCCCTACCTAGACAGTATCTTTTTAGGCCCAGATTTGTTTGAATTAAATGTTATTTCTTAAAGGGCTAAAGTGAACGCAATTGGCAGAGACAAAGAGACTCATTCTCAAGTCATTCGTTTCAAATGAGAATCATCAGATTGAGATTACACGAGTGACCAATGAGTATCCAACAATGTTCAGTGGCATTACTTTATGTAAATGAGCAGTGACAATTTAAAAAACTCCCACATGTCTGAATCCACATGGAGCATTTTTATTATAAACTGAAGAAAAAAAACCTTCCAACAAAAAATGTTCAACCAGAAAGATATGATTTCCAAAGTGCGAGGGACTCAAACAAGTGGAATTTACTCACAGAAGTCCTACTCAAACCTCATTAGAATAATAATCATTTTAGAGTGCATTTCCTCGGAGGCGGCGAAGCAATTTGTGAAACATCCTGACGCACTTCAAATCCCAAGTGTTTTATATGCAAACAGAAACCCACTCCGGGGTATCCCAGCGCATGAATCAGATTCAGTAAGGTGTTGCATTAAGTATGAGCCCATGAAGTATCTATGAGTCATTCAGACATTTGCACGGGGTGAACATGACAGACTCATGTAACATTCATGGTGGGAAATTTTCAAGAGAATTTTAGACTGGAGATTTGTTGGATGAGAGCTGGGCAAAATACACAGCATGCAAGGAATAGTTCACCCCAAAAATTTTAAAATCTTTCATCATTTAACCACCCGTCATGTAGAAATAAACTATTATGGAACACAAATGTTGGTGTTTAGCAGAGCCTTTTCCATACAATGGGAGTGAATGGGGACTGGGGCTGTTGAGCTCCAAAAATTTCAGATAAAGTACCAAAGACCCAATTATGGCTTTAGAACAACATGAATGTGAGTAAATGATTAGAATTTTAGGTAACACTTTAATTTAAGGTGCAAGTTACAATTTACTACACCTACTTACTATAGTAATAACAGTCAATTCTATAGTAATAACAGTAAATTATGCATAATTACAAGTAACTAACCCTAAACCAAACCCTAACCGTAACTCTATAGTAAGTACATGTAGTTAATAAATATTACTCAGTACTTTTCGAAGTAAGTACAATATAACCACTTCACCTTAAAATAAAGTGTAACCCAAGTGATCTCTCCCTATAAAAGATCTTCTCCCATATCCATTGTCTCTTGTTATGTGTTTATGAGTACTTGTGAATTTGACTCCATCTGTGTGTTTGTTAATGTATGCAATAATTATGAATAAGTGGAATTATACAATTGTGCATGTCATGTTCACTCTTGCAGAAATTCCCTAGAGCAGCAATACAGACTGGTACATGTGCATTTTCATAAACAAATATGCACACACACACACGCGTTTTCAAATCTCTTCATATACATGCATACGTGCACACCGAGCGCTGAGACGCAATCTCACACACACTCACAATCTGAATACACACACACACACACACACACACACACACACACACACACACAAACACACCACACACATTCCCCACCCCCACCACACCACACACGGAAGCATTACTGCAGTGGATGCAGTCTTTAACTCACGTTTGAGTCCAGCAGGTCGATGCTGTCCAGGCTCTTGCTGCGGTGGATTCGGCCCTTGATTCTGCGCAGGGATGGTTTGCCGTGGCCCGATCCCTCAGATTCATCCAGCAGAGAGACGGTTTCTGGTGTGGGGAGGAAGGCGTGGATCTTGGGATAGTAACTGAGAAAGTGACAGACAGTGTGTTAGATTGTGGTTTAAATTTAATCTCCATTAGAAAGATGAGCGCAACCAATGGAGTTTGTAGTCAAATGGAGTGAAAAGGGTTTAAAATGCTTACACTGCAGGCCCGTATTTGTCTTTGTCGTGTTTGGGGAAGACCCTGAGATTAAAGCACAGGAGAAAGAGAGAGACTATTATTTTCAGCAACCAAAAAAATGACAATAAAATCAATGAAACCAGACACATTTAAAGGGATAGTTCTTTAAAAAAATGGAAACTTCTGTACTTGAGGAACAAAGAAAAAAAAATAAAGTCATGCAGGTTTGGAACGATATTAGGGGGAGTAAATGATGACAATTCTCATTTTTGGGTGAGCTGTATTATTTATGACAAAAGTAGCATAGAAATTATACATTTCACCCTGACATACATACATGCAGGACCATCAAATATAAGACATTACGATTATTTGCATTAAACTACATAAGCACAAAGACATCCAAAAGTGACAACATTTCAATATTCAATTGGTTGAGCTAAAAAAAACATATGAAATGTCATGCTACACCATACTGTACCATGTTTTTTTCTTATGATGCACAAGTTTAAAATACAATTGTTAGGACCGTTTTGTTAACTCAAAGTAATATGCCATATTTAGGTTGGATATGACAGTCATTTTGCAGGACTATGGTTGATCAAAGATAGAAACAGAGATATTGAAGCTTGAAACTAAGGAAAAAAAGTTGCAAGGGCTTTCATTTTGCCCACTGGGCTTTACTGGATTTCAATGCACAATAAGTAGTTCTGAAGGAAACCGAAAATGCTGTAGGCTTTGTACATAAAACATTAAAGGGAGGCAAATTTGGTTACAAATGCAGTACATGTTACTGACAGCATGAGGATCTGTCTTTACTGAACAAAAATCTGTTTTGTTTAAAATGAACATGAAATGACATTCACAACTCATTTCGCTTCTGCAGTGTGACGTATTTCAAAGCAAAACAGGATATTTGATGGAAAAAAAAAGGTATTGTGGCACACATGTCGTTCATCCATATTAGACACAAATCACCCACATTCATTCACACACAAAAAGCCCAAGTAAAGAGCAAGCTTAGATAATATTGTGTAATCATGTCCCATCAACCATGAATGCACCCACAGCACACAAAACCAACAGTTCAACGAGCCCTACCGAGGTAAAATGCAGTGTTTGATGTCAATAAACAAAATATAATGATCACCATGGTCATAATAGTCATGAATCCACCCACATTTTATATTTAAAACATTTAATTAATTCCTACTCATTAATAATTAATGCCCCATCTGCTATATCTGAACCCCAAAGTATCTTCCATCCACAGGATTTATTTATTATTCATGAAGTCTCATATGGTCATGTCATTCAATGTAGTAATATTTCAGGACATAACAGCACTGCATCAAACATCATATAAAAGAGAAAACCTCAGTGTGGTAAGTTTCTATATAAAATCGAAATATGACGAAGTTTATTTTCAGTTTACATCGTGCACCTTGAAATGCCTCTTTGCGATAAAAAGGAAAGACCTGACTTAGCAAAGGTTGGGGAGAGGTTATATAATATACCATAAGCACATGGTTTACAGTAGCTGTTGTGGGATGTAAGACAGTCCCTGTACAGTCGGAGAGGCAATTTGAATGCCGTGTACCATAATCGTTCGCACCACGTTTATGAAGAGGATTTGCTGGAAAACCCTGCAAAACGAAATTCAATACGCCAAATCTTCTGTTTTAATGCGCAGGAAGGGGCACCAATGAAAATGAGACCTAATTTCCATATTAAGTGGCAGATTAAGGAAGCCTCCTGGGCTGCTGCTAGCTATTGGTTTCCAAGAATATCATAAAATGAGCAAGAATTGAAGAAGCGTTTAAAACATTTGTAATTTAGAGTGTTAAACGAGACCGGCAGAGAATGGAAGACTAATGAGAGGACAAAGACATTAACGTGACAATGAGGTTGATGTTGGCCTGAGGAAACCGATTGAGTCTCACCTTCAGTCCACCTTTTTAAGTCAAATACATTTAAATCATCTGGGAAAGAGTTCAAGGACAAAGTTTCTTGTATGTTCGCACATACAGAGTATTAGACCAGAAACATACAATATGCAAGTATGCAATGCTATGCCAAGGAAGACATGATCCTGTTGGATCAACACCTTTTGTTGATCCTGGAACAACATTCCTGTCCAAAAACATAGTCCCACCCCTATCCCTACCCCTAAACCTAACCCTACCCATAACTACTTATCCCTAAAATCAGAGGGAAATGATATGTGAATAACACTGATGATTGGAATGCAACAAAGATGTTGATCCAGGAACATGTTGCACTTGGTGAAATCACGTTCACACTGTTAGTACTTCCATCCATTGCAAATATGCGATTCTAATTCTGCCATTTTTGCACATATTTTTCAGTTAATCTAATGATCTGTAAATGCTAATCATTCTTAAGCCACAAGCAATTGACATTTTGATAGTGCTAATTGGCTGATTGACACCAGAAAAACTTTCACAGAGATACACTAGTGACTATCCTCTGAGCTGTGACGTGAAACAACCCAAGGTATACTTTTTTATGCATATGTATGCTTATAGTGCAATTGGCATATATATTATGTACTGTGCGTGTGCGTACTGTACATGCGCAGTACGTACATTTCTAACCGAGTATACTTTGTACGCTCAGCGCTCACATGCTCCTTGCTTTTTTGCGCTAATTAGTCTGTCTACAAGGTGGCAACACTGGCCCAGGCCATTGTTTCACAGCCGAAAAAGAAACAACAACACCACCAAACTACTGGAGACGCAGCAACTATAGATGCCCGTGATGATGAGCGCTTGTACGAAGGGAGATAAACGCCATTCGAGTCTAAACGAGTACGAAAGAGAATTAGTGCAAATACTGGTCAAGCTTGAAACTTTCTAGTGCACATGTTGAGCGCCTGCGCCAGAAGTATACTTCGGCCATCCGTGTTCTGCAACGGTCCGTGTGATGTACATTTTTGTCATCAGGAGGGTCTGTGGTATGGTGCACATACAACGACGCATGTGCGAGTGATTTGAAAGCTTGAAAACACGCTGAACACGTCTTTCTATGCTCACGGCCAAGGAGTATACTTTGAAAGACTCAACTGTCCGCGAGACGGAGCGGAATACGGAAAATGAAATATACCCGGGGCTTGGCTATAAGCGTTCATGTAGTATACTTTTTGTAATGGACGTAGGCCAGTAAGAGTTTTGTATATAAACCTCACTCCCCTTGCCTAAGCCCGCTCGGAGTGAGTTGAGTAGGGCCGGTTACGTTTGGGCTTAACCAGCAAAATCTTGAGCAGACTCCAATACTCAAGGGGGCGATAGAGCTATCTTTAAACCATTAAACCAAAAGTGTTATTAATCAAGTATCTAGCTATACCTAACATGTGCACCAAGATTTTCTTTACACTGTTTATCCACCATGAAAGTAATTCATCTGAAAGAGAAAACTGGGTGTAGATTAGAATTAAACAATTCTTGCTAACTTGAGGCAACACTAAGAAAACAAGCATTACTAGAAGTACTAGTTTTACGTAGTTTCAAAGTTTCAGACCAAAGTGCATTTTTTTTAAAGTGATTAGCATTATGCATTTATGATGGGACACCAAAAGCTGCATCCGAAAGATGAAAAATTATGTCTCCGCAGGCAGCATAAGGAAGTAGAAAGGCAACAAGACACATCTGAATCTAAGGCTCCAGTCACATTCTGTTTAGTGGGAACCATTCTTCTGATCTATTTTTGAAAGCAGCATGGATGTGTCCTTCGCTGCCTATGATATCCTACAATCCTTATGTTTGATTCGGTGACAGTTGAGTTAAAAAATAAAAATGGTACCTACAATGCCTGATAGAGCAGCTGCCTAAGCTTTCATATGCAGCCATTTACAACTGAGTGTCCAGGTAATCTATTACAGCCACAAAGCAAAAGCCTTCGAAAAAGTCTATAATCAACTTGGCTAGTTTGTGCGTCCACCTACCTCTTCCTACTGCATGTGCCTCATAAAGCTATTAGATATAGAAGCGAAGGATACTGCTTGATCAGCAAGTCAATATCTACGTTAACATTGGGCCCCATGTCAGTAGAACAGTTTAGACACAAATAGGCAATGCTGACCACTACGACTAACATCAAAATGATCTTTGCTGCCATTATCACAAACGTTAATATGATTTTCTCTTCAGCCAGCACAGTATAGCCCAAGGGCACCAAAGCGAGAGCCAGGAACAAGTTAGTGTGTGTCCTGCCGAGGCTACTAGAGAGGGCTAGCAGGCTCTTGGTTTACAACCGTCAACCGTTAATGAAGTAAATAATCATTCTGGATGGAGATGAAAGTGGAAGGCGAAGACGTTTATTTGGCTTGATGGAGAAGAGGTACTTACAGAGTCTCAATCAGTGCTTTTCTTGTCTATTGGAGAGGTGGGGCGAAAATCATGCGGGGAAAGCCAGAGATTAGCATGAAACGTGATCGAGATGCCTCTTTTGAACTCTGTGGTTTCCGTCAGTCAAACGCGCACTTGGCTCACGTTTAAAAGAGTGTGTAAATGCTAAAAAGCACGTGTAAAGAAGCCTCGGGGTGGACAACTGTCGCCTATTTTATTACGCCAGGTTAAAGCTAAGCTCTGGAATAGTTTGTACGACTGCGGGGGAAGTAGACCATCTGCTATGTTTCCAAGACTCTTCTTTGAACTTTCCTTTTTTCCACTCATCACGGGCGATACTGAGGGTTTAGAAATGTCATTTCCATTAAATCTCTGGTAATGAACACTAAGGGTGGCCAGAAATGAAGAGCACTGACAGAGAGTTTGTCTTCATGGTTGTAGAGGCATCTGACATTTTCTTTGATTAAAGATAAATGAGACGTGGTTTATTACAGTCACGTCCCACAGAGTCAACTGATCAAGTTACTAAATATTTACACAGCCATGTTTCATATTTGAGGCAATCGTTTGATATCCTATAGCCTACAGCAAAACCCCGAATCATGTTGCCTGTCCATTATCATCCACAAGGGTCCTTTAAACCAATCTTCACTTGCCTCATGAGAACTAATTTCTGCTATATGTTTCTCCTTTTACCTCTTTATCCTGCCGTCTTCTGGGTGAAAGTGGACAGATTTTTAACCACAGGAAGGGAGGCTCACCTAGAAACAAATCAAATGCAGCAACTCTCAAAGACGAGAAATTCTTAAGCATTCTCTGGTCAGAATTCAGAGAAAAGTCTCTAGTTGTGAATGCTCTTTCGTACTAAGTATGCAAAATGTGATATCCAAAATTTTTCAATTAACGACTGTCAAGAACATATCTGGGTAACATTCCACCCCAAAATCAAAAGAAAGGAATTCAATTTTACTTGATGCACATGAAGGCTATTTTAGTCCCCTATACCCTTAAATTGGGCATTATTTGAGGGGACATACGAAACCATAGTGGACATTATCTAGTGCACTCATTCAAACCCCAAAATGCACCACAATAACGAGTGTACAACTGATGTAGACTCAACAGCTAGAGAATACCTATAATGCACTGTGAGGTTTGTGCCGAATGAATTCCCGTGTCCCGCCAGTAGATGGCGCCTGCAGCTGAATCCATCCATCCATTTTCCAAACCGCTGGTCCAATGTGGGTATATCATATAGGTATACATTTTTAATTGATTTCTAAATTGTTTAATTCAGGTTTCTACACGCAAATTTCCATAATAGAGTTCAATATAAATATTTTCATTGCTGCTAGTTTGCTATGTTTTTATTCACTCCTCCAAGTGGACTATACTGTGGACAAATGCAGGGAATAGTGATTAGTAAATGAGGGTATGGGGGGGATTTCAAACACAGCCCATGTTTTATGTCTGTTTTGGATGGGTTTTAGTTCTGTTTCCTGGGTTTGAGTTAGCTTCTATGGTTTTTCATTGATGTGATTATGATTTGCACCTATTGCTCATTTGTTGATTAGTTTGTTCAGTTCATTTGTCTGTTCTTGACGCTTTCATCCAGTTGTTCTGTCCATGGTCTAGTTTGAGTATTCCTGGTATTTTGTTTTGAGTTCGAGTTTAATAAAAGTCACAACTGCTGCAATTTTCATCATGCTTGTTGCAACCAACGCTGACAGATGTATTGCACTAAAAAAATAAAAAGCATCTTGTATTACAGTATTTAAATAGCAGGGTAAAAGATACTGTTTAACATTAATGAGAATCCTTTATAGTAAGCAAAATGTGATATCCACAATTCTCCCAGCAACTAATCACTGTCAAGCTGTCAATGACATGTCTGGGTCACATTTTACACAAAAAAAACAAAACAAAAAAAAAAACAAGGACTTAAAGACATTCACACCTACAGTATCTCACAAAAATGTAAATTAAGCCTATTTTTAGCACCAATAAAAAGCTTGCAATGCATTATGATTCCTTCCTAGTTCTCATTACCGTAATGCAAACTAAATTGTAATCATTTTAATTACAATAATGCTGAAAACAAAATTACCAATTACCATTTTAGCTATTGAAAACAAAATGGCCAACGCCTTATTACCAATTGAAATATTTTTTAAATCCTTAAAGGGATAGTTCACCCAAAAACTGAAAATTCTGTCAGTATTTACTCACCCTCATGTTGTTCCAACCCTGTAAGACCTTCGTTCATCTTCGGAACACGAATTAAGATATTTTTGATTAAATCTGAGAGCTGGATCATTCCTCCATAGGCTTCTTCAGGGATTGAAACTTGCCAGCCCCGAAAAGTCATCGTTAAAATAGTCCAAGTGACTACAGTGGCTCAATCTTAAGTTTATTAAGCGACGAGAATACTTTTTGTGCGCAAAAACAAACAAAAATAACGACTTTATTTCAACTATTCATTTCCTTCTCTGTTGGCCTCTAGTCAGTTAACATAGTGTGATTGCGTAGAGCTACGTCAGACGTAGACTCACTATTGGCCGACGCTGGTCATGTGGGTGATGCGTGTGACGTACAACAACAGAAGCGTACGCTATTACACTAGTGAACTGACTCGAGGCCCACAGAGAAGGAAATGAATAGTTGAAATAAAGTCGTTATTTTTGTTTTTTTTTGCGCACAAAAAGTATTCTTGTCGTTTGATAAACTTAAGATTGAGTCACTGTAGTCACTTGGACTATTATAACGATGTCTTTAATGACTTTTCGGGGCTGGCAAATTTCAATCCCTGAAGAAGCCTATGGAGGAGTGATCCAGCTCTCAGATTTCATCAAAAATATCTTAATTCGTGTTCTGAAGATGAACGAAGGTCTTACGGGGTTGGAACAACATGAGGATGAGTAAATACTGACAGAATTTTCATTTTTGGGTGAACTAACCCTTTAAAACGCTTATTTTTGTAATGAAATACGAATATTCTAGGCTTAATGAATTTTTGTTCCTCTTTTGCAAGTCGCTTTAGACAAAAGCATCTTCTAAAAGCATAAATGTAAATGTTATTGTAGGGTTTTTTTTTTTCTTGATATGGGGTGAAATGTGACCTGGAAATGATCTAGAGTTAAATATTTTATATCAGTTTGTTTAATTTACTGTAATGCCACTTTGTTTACATGTGAGCAAATCCCACAACAGCTGTGAGGTGAGAACGTTCCTGTAAACTGGAGCAATGTCATGTTTTAAAATACATGAATAATTAACCGTAACTCAAACAAGCTGAGTACCAACATCCAAACATCATAGGGACATCGCTCAGGGTTTAGGTGCCTCATCATCATTCTGGATTTATGTGGATTGGGCAAGTTTTATAGTTATATGGAGCTTGTTGTGTTAAGTACCTAATCTCGACAGTAAATTACATTCACTTGCTTGGTTGATTTGTTGCTCTGATGTAGCACACATGGCTCCTCGTAATAGCTTCGGTTCTCCTTTAAGCATCAACTATTGCGGTGTGCTGACATGAAGCAAAACAAGCTGACCTCAATTTAAGGGGAAAATCTTACAAAATAAACTTAACAGAGAGAGCAGGCTGCTACAAGAGCCAGGGGTACTCTTAATGACAATGAAAACAAGATGAAAAATCTGGGTACTCTCAACTTGCTCCTAATTAGTTACAAATGAATTACCCAGCATGCAACACTCAAATTAGCAACCTTTACTGACCCCAAGGGGCACAAAATGCCTACGGCTGTTGAATCATTAACGGGCGACCATCTGCAAACAGAACTTTACTAAAAGCACTTTAAGGAAAACATTTGATATTTTTTTTTTAATGCAATTACAACAAAAACCTAATGTTTGCTATGTTAAATGCATGTTTTACTTTAGCATTATAACATTTTCTATCACATTCACTCTATATTCCCTTTGATTTTTTGGCGTGTGCCTCAGAGAATCTTTTTGCCCCATTAACCTCATACATGCTTAAAAATAAATGTTCCAAAAGGGGGTTTTCGCAGTGATGCCATAGAAAAAACATTTTTGGTTCCTCAAATAATCTTTCAGTAAACAGTTCTTAAAAGAACCCCTTTTTAAGTGTGAACTTCTGTGAGGAACATTTGAATAATCTAAAGAACCTTTTCCACTATATAAAGAGGCTTATGTGCAATGAAAAGGTTCCCTGGATGTTAAAAGTTCATCATGAAACCATAAATGCCAATAAAGAATCTTTGAAAGCCGAGTAAACCTGCTTTATATGCCGAGTTTAGAGAACACACTGAAAAACCCTGTCCTAATGACAAATCAACATTTCTCAATTTAAAATTCGATCTATAGTGAGCCTCTCCACAATACACTCCAATTTCCTGTTTATTTCAAGACTGCAAAGTAATAAAAAGGAGTATGATGACGTGATGATGTCAAAAGGAGATGGCACTGTGGAATATGGTAATTATGAGAATAAAATGTGATTATATCCAGCTCTGACATGGAAGAATAAAATCATCGTGGCCCAAAGATGTACAATGAAAGAGGTTTGAGATTAAAGAAAAATCTCCAATCAATAATCAAAAAGGTCAGGATCTTATTGAAAACCTATGGAGAGGAAACGAGCATCGGTGTATGTTCGTTTCTTTGTATATTGACCTTGTGAAAATTGAAAACCTACTGACCTGAGTCTAGAGGTGACATTCACGCTTATCTCAGATGAAAATGGAGATAGCTACCAATACAAGTTAATTAACGGCTGTGTCGTCTATTCAACTCAAAGTGTAATCCTGTAGTCATTACAGAAGCACAATAAGAAGTGCTGGAGGAGGCACACGAGTGACCATTATGAATGGAAATGAATGAGGAACTTAACAAGAACACACAGTGACAAAGACAGAAAACACACACAAATAAATCAATGCAAAGAAACACGTCCATGCCTTAACTTTTTATTTAATTTGAAAGTGCACATAGTAGACATAAACATATAAATGATGTGACATGCTTGGGTTTGTAGTAGAGTGAATAATGAATGAAATGACACACTAGTGAAAAAGATTACAGTATGTTGACTACACAAAAAAGCTTTATGAACACACAAGCCTTGGTTCAAACTTTGCTCACATAGCCTGCATGCGGTCGGTCAACAAGATTTAAATATCCAAATGTAACATTTACATGGTTATAAAGTAAATGGACATGACAGTCTTTCTTCCCAGCAAGCTGCAATGCCGAATAGCCCCTCACACATCCATACATATATACTCACCACATATGTTTTCTGGGAGGCAGGCTACGCTCTCTGTTGATGGCAGTCACCCCTAGAGCCAGCTGCATTACAGTAATGTATTTCTGGTAATTCACCATGGTACTGTTCACCGCTTTTTTGAAACACAAAAATCCGCACCAGAAGCGCAGGTACTACTAATAATAACAATTTTATTCTCTCCTCCTTCTCCTCCTACTCCCTGGCATCGGCTTCAACTGCGTCTTCCTTGTTGAACATCACAGCGCCATTTCCAGCAGCAGTAGCAGCACTGACAGGGAAAACACTCCCCGCGAGGGAGCACGCCGCTGCCACCCATCACTACAATGACAGTCGAGCAGTATTACCTCTAAGAACGGAAAGCGCGCCAATCCATTCGTTATTAGTCACGAGATGGGCATTCTTTTCCCGCCACTCGCGCGTGCTGCCACTTTGCTTAGGACGCGCGCTCGCTCACTCTCTCTCTCTTTCTCTCTTCAGTCTGTCTCTCTCTCTCGCGCGCTGCAGCGTCCATGCGTCCGTGCGTGAGGTAGCTAGCTAGGGGAGTCTGTGTAGGTGTGTGTGTGTGTGTGTGTGTGGAGTTTGGAGGGGGTGACTTAAAGGGACAGCTCACCCAAAAAATGTAAATCTTGTCATCATTAGCTATGTTTCCATTCACATATTTTTATGCACATTTTGGAATATCGCACAAAAACGCTAGATGGAAATACCAAGAAGAGCATGAATTGCGTGATTCACCAAACACTGATCCCTAAACCTACCCATCGCTGTAATCTTAACCAATGAAATTTGCTGCAGGGTGGGATTTCTGGTGAAGGGGTTTGGGGAAAAAAAAAAATCACGACATCAATTTAAAAAGATTTGTATTAAAAACATATGTACAGTGACCAGGAAGGGAAATTTTTACTTAAGCCCCCTTCACACAGAGATTCCGGAAATATACACTGATAATCTGTCCCGGGATTGTTTGATTTTGGTTCATTCACACTGCCTCCGTAACCAGTGGCGTCATGCCCATTCAAAGTGAGGGGGCACGTGCCCCCTCAGATTTTTACTCCCTGATAATTTTTTTGTCACAACTTTATTCCTATTATGCTCCATAATTACCAGAGCCTATAACGACTCAAATGTATTCTTCTGGATGTGTAATAAATCTGTCAGCATCAGCCCGCCCCTTTTTCCTAATATGGTGTCTGTGTATATCAAATCTAGAGCGGTACGCATGTAGCGATCTAGAATCTTTGCTGTGTATGTTCAAGCAACTCACTCGTCTCACACGTTGAGCTGGCAATGTTTTACAGATGGTCTTGAAGTGGTAAGTGGGCAAAGCAACAAATCGGCATTGAATTAGTTATCGGATGATATTAAAAGGTAGTGGGATTATTTGTGGTTGACCTGGAAATTTTAACTTGATCAAAAAGTTATGGATTTGATATTAGCTGCGAATTCAGAGCATTAACTTAAGTTGTGTCAGTGTAACGTTATCGATAGCTAGCCTAGTCTAACCGTAAACTAGTTGGCTAACGTTACTGCCTGCCATACAAAGACAATAAGCCATAGTAACGTTATCTGATCGGTTTTGAAACATCTGTTCTGTTTTATCTTGTGTCAAAGTCTCCAGCTGGTTCAAGTGTTTTCAGTTTCATAGAAACGAGGGTGTTAAATTTGTTGTAGGCTAACTGCAAAATCCAACCTAACGTTATCAAGGCATCGACTTGATGTTTCTCCCATAGACTGTTATTCACGGTTCTTCACGGATCAGGCAGCTAATTCAAATGCAGTGAAAAAAGATAGGCTACCCGTTCGAAAGCTACAGGATAGTTGTTATACAGATCGCTATGACCGTGATGTAGGCTTAGAGACAGTGTAACTACAGTATTTCAATGATTTTACTAAAGTAATGTTACATATTACATTTGATTTGATTACTTTTTTACATTTCTGTCAAATATTAACCATTTTCAAATAAACGGGGTAGTGTTAACCTTATTCAGCACTGAAATCTGTCAAACTTCTTTCAAAGTCCTTCATCGCATATTAATATTAAAATAACTTAATTTCAGAGCACCACAAAGTCAGACCTCAGCACCTTTATGTACCTTTAATGTAAGATCGTTCTTAGGTCACATACCAATTTAAAATCATAACATAAAAACTGCAATGGTACTGTTTTTAAAATCATGTGTAGTAGGCCTAAGTGTAGAGTAAGTGTGTGTGTAAACATGCTTTAATGAAGTAGACTTTAAAAGCTTTTGAATTTGAGCTTACAGTTCTTTCATCAACCTGTCTATTACATAAACTTACAAAATAGATACTTTAACTTAGTCCTCAGATAGAGGAGGGTTGCTGCTAGCTCCGTCAAGGTATTTCTGTCCCTCCCAAACTGCATTGAAATGGTATGTTTAGCAGCCAGAATTTAAAAATTTTCAGGGGGAGAAACCCCCTGACCCCTCCTAACATGATCCATATCACACGTCAGAAAACAATTGCAACGTCTCAGATTGTGCCCCCCCAGAATTTTGGCTTGCATGACGCCCCTATCCGTAACGTCTTAAATTTGCTTATGATCTGCGATTTATCTCTTGAAAAAATCACGCTTGTGCATTACTTTTCTGATTCCCTCATAAACTAGCGCATCCCGTACCATTTCAGCGTCATCACGACATACCGCTTAAGACATTAGTCCTGCCTTTTGTTTGTTCACACAAGGCGCGTTCCGGGACTGATCCCAGCAATGTTTCTTGGCCCCCATCCCGTGATTAATCCTGGGATATGTTTGCGTTCACACAGAAGGCACTCTAGCATGGCAAATTTTCTGAGATCAACGCTCTGTGTGGCTTTAGTTTTGTCGTGGCCATGACATGGTAACTCTTGGGAACGTGATTATATGCCATGGCCACAAGATCGTTTTGTTCCAAATAAATAAAAATTATTAATAATATCCATTTCTGATAATCCCAGGTTGCTATGGTTTTGTTTACACATGACCACAAGAAAAGGATGTCATTCCCTTAACTTAATGATTATGTGGCCACAACATATTATCACGTTCCCACGAGTTAATGCATGGCCACAACATGTTATGTCGTTCCCAGTAGTTACATATCATGGCCACGACGAAACCTAGTGAACTAAACATGTCCCTTCCCGGTCACTGTACTTATGTGCTCAGCTGAGGCAGATACATTTTATTTCCCGATAAGAATACATGCGCAAAAATGACACTGTAAACCCTGATGCTCAAAACAATTGATTGGTTTGAGTGGGGCGAACTTAAATTAAATCAATTAGTTCAATCAAATGAATTTTTATGAGTATTTAGACCTTTATTTTTCTTTTGAGTCCACAAAACTGACACATTCGAACTAATCTGAATTGTTTTGAGTTGTATGAACTTGTTTCTTTTAGTTTAGGCAAACTTAAACTTAAATTTAACTGAAACTGGACAGGGATTTCTATTTCCCAGCATGCTTTTCTATGACACTCGAAAGGGAGAGTAAATGCTAAAATTAAGTGTTGTATAATGTTTTTTGAGTTTTGCCAACTTATTGTGCAACCATTTTTTTTTACTTTGCCTCAACAGATCATGTAATCTCAAAAAATTGCAGAAAGTGAGAGGTATGTTTGGATGGACGACGAGGTCCAAACATTCTTAAAATATAATTTTTTTAAAAAGAAGTGACTTTAATTCTTCATGGAAAACATCAATGAAACATGCTGATTCTCCAATAAGTGCCTCTGCATTCCCAAACACCAAAACATGCGTTTTTTGTGTTTCAGTGCTTTATTCGTAAATGTTTTATGCGATTTTCCAATGTTGTGCATAAGTTAAATTCGCAACTTTGGAAGGAAATATAGCCATTTACTCAGCTTCGTGTTGTTTTACAAATAAACGTAAGGTTTTCGTTTTTCTGCAAAGGAGAGGTTTTGAATTATGTGCTAGTCACTCTTGTCCATACAATAGCAAAGAATGGGTACAAAAACATTGCAAAATCGCCATAAAAGTAGTCCATATGACTATTTTTGTGTGTGTAAAATTTGATGTGAAAGTTGTTATTCACCAAAAATCTTAGGTATCCAATTCTCTCCTTGGTTTGTTCATGCAATATTTTACTTGTGAATGAATCTTTTTAATGAATCATTTTCTCCACTTCACAATACTGATCTGGGGTGAATTTTCTGCACAACAACATAATCTGTTGCTTAACTACCATCATTGGAGAAATTGGCTAGTTTCCTGAAACCGTAGAAACCTTCTTTGTTGCAAATCCGTTGTTCAAACCACATTGGTTTATCAATATAACGGGCGTTAATGACGTCATGCATTGTTGTAAATAATGAACATGACATCTGAGGAATAATACACTTTTTTGTTCTTTATTTTGCTTAATCTCAAAATGTCTGATTCAATCATAGGTTCCTTCATACGTACTAGAGTTTAATTCACACATTCATTCATTGGTATATATGAAAGATACATATTGTACTGCATGCTAGTTTGCTTGTTTTATTAAAATGTCCATGTCATGCTAACAAGAAACTATGCTACTGAGAGAGCTGTAAGTCCAACCACACAATTTTGCAAAGCTGTTTGCGAACATTTGTTGGAACTATTATGGGAAAAACACAAAATCGATCAACTATGTCGATAACGACAGAACTTGCAGATCCATATTGGCTTATAATGCTTTTGGGAAACGAATCACTGAATGATTCGTTCATGAGTTGGACTGATCTTAATAAATAATTATAAAAAAAGTTGTCTGGCATAAGGCTTAGAAGACATATGTATAGTTCATGGAACTATACAGACCTCTGTTTTGTGTCCTTTTGAGACTTGACACCTTCAGTCGTCATTCATTTTCATTACATAATGTGCGACCAGTACAAAAAAAGACATTTGTTGTCTTGTGTCCCACAAAAGACAGAAAGTCAATATGGGGTTGAAATGGCTTGAGGGCAAATTATTATTATTATTTTCCGAATATGGGTGTATTATACCCTTTAAATGCTAAAAAATATACAGTTAAGGTAGGGCATAACACTAAAACACATTTCTTCATTGCTATATGAAATGGTTTAGAGGAATATTTCCCTTTAAAATTAAAGTAAATGGAAGTAAACGAGGTCAAGTAAAATGTATTAAGCATTAAGCAACTTTTAAGCAACCATTATTTAGAAAGCATATCTTGATGTGTCTACCACCCTTCAAATAGTTTTTACATCCCTATTATTTATATGTATTGAAAAATGACTAGCATATGTGCCCTATATAAATATATATATTATAATATGTACACAATGACCTTCACAAAACTGTATCAAGGTGCTTAAACAGACCATCCCACTATGACTGAAATGAAATGCTCTCTTATAGTGGTCAAACAGAGGGTTTAATAAAGCAAAGGCCTTGCCTCACAGTGTTGCTGGCACAATGTGAAGTGGAATGACCATAAGCCCTGTGAAACGTTCAATGTTCAAAAGCAATTTGAATTGTTATTGAAAATAATCGAAATAAATAATTATTCCACCAAATAATAGTTCTTTATTGTAAAAATACAAAATAGTTGAAAATAATCAGCGCAAATTTAACTAAAAAATCAATTCAAAAGTAATTTGACCTTAAACACATACCTCGGGTGTTTAGTGACCCGGGACGTCATTCACTACCCTCCTCCTCTTTCATGTTGGTTAGTTAGACAACAATCTTATATTGAATTGAGGTATTCCTCAATCAATTCATTATAAACAATTTAACAAGAAAAACATGATAAAATAATGCCTTTTTTCCCATTCATTTTTTTGTAAAAAATTGTATGGGTCGCTAATGACCCGAGGTGTGTAACAGTGTATGTGTTTTTCCTGCACAACAATAATTGAATCTATGATGACTGAATAAGTGCAATTCACATTTATTCCACAAGGTGGCAGTGTCTGATACACAATGATGAAGAGAAGTTTCACTCATAGTTACCGCAGGCAGAAAACAAAAGAATAGGAAATATCATCAGCAAAACTTGAAATGGCTCAGTGATTTACAGCAGAGCATGTACTGAACGAAGTCAAATATTCTGTCACTGACACTTGATCTGGCGAAGAAGCTGCCAGTGATCAAAATATTGATTTTGAAGATGTTGAAAATGATAGTTTTGAGAATATGTTTGAGATCATGAATATGTGCCAGATGCTGAATGGGAAATGAGCTCTGAAGAGGACAGTGATGATGGTGTAAAACATCTGCTCAAACTGAACCTTCCAAGCTCCAAAATATAACAAAATATGCTTTATTTTATTCTTCTGTAATTGTTTCTCTAATATCAGGAGAGTTTTATATTATCACGACAGGTAGAGATCCATCCGTGTAAGATATAGAACCGGGTCGCTAAAGACCCAAATATGTAACAATGACTGGCGAAACATTCATACATTCATGTAAGGGTTAATAATCTCAATAAATAATTATTCTACCAAATAATATAGTTCATTATTGTATGAGATATTATAGTAGATACATTAAGATGACATTTATGTACAATTCAGTTCTTGTAAAGGTAATTTTACAAAAACAGCTCAACCTATTTTTTTTTTTTACTTTTTATTTAGAGAAATCTAAAAATGTATGAATATTTCTGAACTTTTTTAAATCATTGCATTTAATGGTTTTCTGTTAAAAATTCAGGCTCATAATATGACAAATAAATATTTTTTATTTATTATTAGAATATACTATTATTATTGATTTAATTGTGTTGTAAGTATTTAATTGTGTTGTATTTTTTTATTAACTTATTTTGCTTTAGGGACAGTATCATGATGCAACGCTGCAGTGCCTCATTCATGACAATGCAATGTCTAAATGGAGTTAATGAAATCATTTGTCAGATAAATATTTCCATCATTAATAAGACAAATGCAAAGGAATCTAGGGTTGCACTTTATTTTACAGTATGTGCACTTACATGTATTTACAGTATTCTTACCAAAGAAAGTACTGGGTAATATAAGGCAACAACATGGCTTAAGGTTCGTTTTAAGGGTAGGTTCAGGGTTAGTACCTAGTTATTACACAGTTATTATAATAACTATACTAAGTACATCGTATGTCCAATGGAACAGGACTGTAAAATAAAGTGCTACCGAATCAAAAAATGCATGTTCATGTAATAACTGGAGAGCAGCCGTGACACTGCAATAAACACCAATGCAACATCCACTCATAGCTCAAAATGAACCAGAGAGAATATAGCCTGCTTCATTTGATTTCAATGTGGGATGTTCAATTTGGCCAAATTCTGTTTGGGGAATAATTTACTTTTCAGACAGACTGAGAGCTAATTTGCAGTGATTCCCATTTTCATTTACCCAGGTTCTATTCTTGGACACGGCTGCAATGATGCTTACACTGTCAGTATCAAGATAGCGTTCCGCACATAAGTTAGATCACCCAGTTCTTAAGCAAATCTTTTCTGATGTAATGTGCAACGATGATTGTGCTGGATATGTGCAGGATAATGGGCTGGATAAAACACAAAGAGTTGGTGCTGAATCTTGTGCAGGTAGATGGTAATTATGTTAGTGACGTCACTAGCGCTGTCAACCCACTGAATCGTGCACCAGTGCTTCATCTACAATTATCAAAGGAGACCAATTATCCGTGACATGCAGAAAATGGGCTTGCATTCAAACAATGACATCTGAATGAAGACAAAGAATAAATAGATGGCATACTGTTTTTATACAACTCTGTGCTCTGTGACTGAAACTCCCAAAAGAGATGTTGACAGCTTGTTGGCGTATGAACATTTCTGTCATCTCAAATGATTTGTACTGGAATTCATACTTGAAACCTTTAAAGCTTTGTTTTAAAACATATTCGAGTAGAAATTACATATATGAAATGATATATGGTGTATATATCAGCGGAGCGTACAGGAAGTTAGCAAACGTATCGGATCACGGATCTCTCACACACACACACACACACACACACACACACACACACACACACACACACACACACACACACACACAAGTCAAGTCAAGTCAAATATATTTATATAGCGCTTTTCAAAATACAGATTGTATCAAAGCTGCTTCACAGTATCAATCAAAACAACTTAACAATGTTTTTTTATTACTGGAAAAAAGACATCCAAGTTTGGTAGAGTTGATCAATGGTATGATTGGTTAATTAATTTGAATATCCCCAACTGAGCAAGCCAAAGGCAACAGTGGCAAGTAACCGAAAAACTCCATCCAGTGACCTAATGGTGTCCTAACACCCCATCAGATGACCCAATGGAGAAAAAAAAACCTTGGGAGAACCCAGGCTCAGTCAGGGGCCAGTTCACAAACACACACACACACACACACACACACACACACACACACACACACACACACACACACACACACACACACACACACACACACACACACACACACGGTGTAATGGGCGTAATAGTTTCTTTCTCCATAGGCGTAATGGGTTGTATACTGTACAAACTATATATTCTATGCCCTTACACAATACCCAACACAAAAAACTTTGCTTTTTAAAAAAAAAAAAAAAACTGTTTAGTATGTTTTTTAAGCCATTTGGTTTATGAGGACACAGAAAGAAATCGGGTTTACGTTGTAATACCCATGTCATTATACACATTTGTGTCCTCATAAACCATATATACAAGAACACACACACACACACACACACGCACACACACACACACACACACACACACACACACACACACACACACACACACGCACGCACGCACGCACGCACGCACGCACTCTCACACACACACACACACACACACACACACACACACACACACACACACACACACTTCTGATTGGCTGTCAATGTTTTTCATTAATCAGCTGGACAAAATTGTTCTGAAAGTGATTACAACAGTATCGTTCCTCTGTCTTGTTATTGTTAGAGGTTCAATGGGGTTGTATATAGAACCCTAGGGTTCTTAACTCAATTTTAAAGAATGCCAAAAAAGATTCTATATAAGAAGAAATGTCTTAAATTATTGCACAATACCTTCATGTTTAACTGGTTATTTTCTAGTGATAAAGTATGTTTATGAACTGTTTAATTCATAACATTTAATTACAACTGAAAATGATTTAGAACTAAATTCATAAAATGATCCCATGATGGGAACCCTTAAAAGGTTATATATTTGAAGCGCCTGATGTATACTGTACGTTTTCCTTTAAGAATCAGTCCTTCCAGAAAAACGCGGAGTTTTTTTGTGATTGTTGCGGGCAAAAATCCTTGATTATGCGGCCCGTTTTCTTTAAAAATGCGATGGAATATGCGGGATATTTATGCAATTTTATGCGATGAAATTGCGGGAACTTGCAGAAATTGTGGGAACTTGCAAAAAATGCGGTTTGATGAAAAAGAGAAAAAAAGTGATTCCCCCAACACCCTGTTCTCACTAGGCTACTACCTTAATGTAAAGAGTCATTTCTTATTACTTCCTTTGATAAGCAAGCATACTACATCATAGAAAGTGCTGGGAATATTTAATTTCTCATCTTGTTTTATTTCAGACTGTAACAAGTGTAAATAAGGTGTGGCCCCTTTAAGAGCTGCGCGCTCCCTGTTGAACTGTCAGTAGTGTTATATTATATGTGCGCCTCGAACACCCCATGTGTGCGGGTAATTTCTGTTTTATCTTATTTTGTTTATTAAGTAACGATGTGACGGTAGAACGTGTGACAGACAGTTATACGAGTTTGATTTGTGAGATGTCAATCGCCTCAGTGAGTCTGTCTGGCCTCTGCAATAACTTCAGCTGTGAGCTATCCCGTCGCGTAATTGCGTCACTTCATAACGTTCCCATGGAAACGGGGAAATGGCTGCTCTTGTGTGAAGCATACGCAACATTTTTCAACTTTCTGCTAAGATAAATGTGACTTTTTTGCTACGAAAATGTGAGGATTATGAAATCATGCAAACCCCGCATATTTTGCACGGAAATCGGCAATTTATGCGGCGAAAGTGCGGCGTATTTGAAAAAATGCGGCCCCTACATGAATATGCGGACTTTGGCTGATTATGCATTGAATTCAGCGATCGCATAATCGCGTTTTTCTGGAGGGACTGAAGAATGAAGTTGTGGTGTGGACTTTTCATAGAACGATTATTATTATATAGATGTGATTGTGGGATCTTTGGCCTTAATTACAACATCTAGGAATATTCATAATGCTGCTTAAAGGTAGGGTAGGCAATTTTCGCAAAGGCTAGCAATAGCAATAGCGAGCTAGCTTCGAAAGCATTAGATCCCACCCGTTTTCAAAGCCACGCCTCCTTCAAAACACATGAACGCGTACAGCAAGGAGCAAACAAAACCATCAAGAGAGGCTGTGTCAAACTACCTCATGTTTCAAAGCACATAACATTACAATACTAATGAACATAAACAACTTAAAGAACACTGAATTGTACCACCTGACGGCTGCAGATCATTTTGGCATTGATTGTGTTGCCACCGAAACTTGTACATTTGAGCCATGAACCACTCGAGTATAACGTCACGGGTTTCCATCTCTTCCAAATTACAGTAATTATGGCATAAGCTGGTTGTTTTGGTTCAGGAGGAACTGTAAAAGGAGGCTGCTGTTTGTTTTTTGGCTCTCTGTGACTGACGTCTGTCTAACTCCGCATAGCATGAAACGCGCTGATGACGTGATGTCTGTGCAAGAAAGTGCGAGGAGGTATAAAAATACATTTGTTGACAGGCAGGTAGGACATCGTATCGTTGCAATGATTGGACAAAAATGTTATGGTCCTACGCCTTGCACAGGCAATAAATATATACATATAAATACATTTAGACCAGTTAACTTACTGATTGCTATCATGAAGAGACTTTCAACAAGAATAAAAATAAATAAATTCTGGAACAAATCACCTACCCTGCCTTTAATTGTAAATGACCAGCAAAAGGCAACATGCAACATTCAATATATAACCCATCCCTTCTCTCAACAGACGTTTGTATGGGACACCGTCTCATTCCCTCTACTCTATATAGGACACGAATTCAAACATTCACAAATCTATTTCAGGACACCCAGCAATCTAAGTTGGTCAAGGACCTTTCTTCCCCAAGCCCAGTATGGTGGTAACTACACCAGCATGATGTGATGAGTGTGTCCGTGAAATAGGACAAGTTAGGAGTGCCCTCCTTCTTTGGTGTTCCACAAACAGAAAAAATGTGGGTCCAGGAACGGGTTATATGATTCAAAGCTTGTTCCCCAAGGAGGGAGAGTTGGACCCGAGCTACAAGAACCCTCTCCAGCTGGGGCGGCGTGATTTATGACTTTTCACAAGCAAGCAAAGGGGAGAAATGAAGTAAAAAAAAAAAAAAAAGGCGGTCCTTCACACATGAGCTCACTGCACCAGGAGAGAGGACAGACTTAGAGACACAAGAGAGGGAGGTTCCAACATATGCACATGGGAGCGCGTGAATCGTCCATCCCGACACGCATACACAGCCAAACACATTCAACTCAAACAGTGCTAACACAGTAACATATTCAAACAACAACACTTCTGAATGCATGCAACAAAACACACACTAATTTCTCCTCTTTAAACACACACTTCAAGTTGAACATCAGCGCTGTCGCAGTGCTTTTTCCCTGTGTGCTGTGAGGTGAGTCATCCGTCGGCTGTAGCGTAACCCAGCCGCTTTATTCTTCCCCTCTCTCCTCTTCATTTCTTTGCTAACCTGACAGACAAGGATTTCAGCCTGGTTATTTTTAACCAATAATGAACTGAATTCACCACGACTGGGATGTATGAGCAGTTTTGAGAGAGAAAAAAGAAGAGACTAAAAACTCACGTTTAATGGTAGTTTCCACCACCAGTTAAGATATTCAATGGTTAGACCACTAAACAAGAAAAATGTCTCACATTAAACAAACATATTCCATTATATTTCGCTTATTTCGCTTTTTACACCATGGAAAAGGGCATGAAGCAAAACGCAGCCTAGCATTATATTTGTAACCAAAAGTTTAGCAATTTGATTTAGCATCAGCAAAGTGGTTACAGAAAATGGTTACATGTTTAATTATATTGCATAACAAGCTTGCTGGTTACACGACAAAACAAGCTAAATGTCTTTTTCCAACCAAAATAATGCTTTAAATGAAACGTAACATGAAATGTTCCTTACTGACTGCACATAAACGTATTCACTTAAACTACACAGACATGTTTATTACTTTAGCCATTAGATTATGCCGGGTTCAAACTAGCTACACAATATTTTTGTCTGTTACAATAGTCACAGTGTCAGATTATGCGATTTTGACCCTAAATTCTTGTTGTGTCGTGGACATAGACTGTAAAAAAATTGTCCTGGACAAGAAACATGTCAGACTTTACGTTGCTTCTCGACCAATCATCGCTTGCCGTGTGCGTGATGTCATCGAGAAGGCAGAACTAGCGACTGACAACAGGTAAACAAACGAAGCGGTGTGTTTTACACTGGCTGTCTTGGCATCAGAAAAGGCCAAAAAAGAAGAAGAAAGCACGAAGAGGACAGTATGGGCAGCCTAAAAATTAAAATTTCGTTTTTTAAATTAATTTATTTTTTATTTTTAGTCAGTAGTAAATACTCACCATGTTGCTGAAGCGCCTCTGCGATTGTTCGCCAGCATTTGTCTTTTTTTTCACTCTGGTATTTCCCTCGAGGAAACATCATAAATATGGGAGTATTGTTGCCATAGCTCCACGAACCTTTCCTCCATTGCATAATTCCACGTAACACCCCACGTCACCCTACGTCAAATGGATCGTGCCAAAATCAGGTGGATATCTTGTAGTCTGAACCCGGCATTACATTTCAAAACAGTTAACGATTTTGTTTCCGATAATGAGAAATTTTGTCTTGACAAGTAACTGAAAAAAAATAAGTTGAAGAACTAAAATGACTAAGCCTAAAACTGAAATAAAAATAAATAAATAGTTAAATAGAAATATATATATATATATATATATATATATATATAATTAATGAAAATGATTAAGCACATAACAAAAGTTTTAAAACTTAAACTAAAATTTAAATGAAAAAAGAAAATATTAAAGTAAAAGATAATCAAAATATTAATAATTACTAGAATAGTATACAAATATACTAAAATAACTGCATTCAGGTTTGCTAGATAGCTACTACTTTAGCTATTAACCTAATAAACAAGATCAATTTTCTCTTTAAACAAACATTTTGCAATGTAATTTTATTTAATTTTGCTGATGCTGGGTTTAATACCTCAGAAAGAGGCTTTAAGTGAAACGTAGCATGAGATGCTTCTTAACCAACCGTACGCAGATCAAAACATCTGCACAGTAGACATGAGAGTTTGTTAGACAAAGTCTTTCTTATGGTGGTTTTAACACCTCAAAAAGAGCCTTGGAGTGAAATGTAGCATGAAATCGTAACCGAGAGCAGACCTTTGATCAGAGTATCGGCAAAGTGCATGTGAGAGTTCGTAAGATGGTGGCTACTTCAGCCATTAGCCTATAAATGAGCAAAAAATTGTTCTCTTTCAACAAAGCTGTTTCACTTTGCTTTGAATTTTGCTTACAGTGCTTTTAATGCCTCAAAAAGGGGCCTGAAGTGAAATGTAGCATTAAATGTTACTGAACACAGACCGCTTGGATCAAAGCATCTGCAAAGTGCACATGAGAAGACGGTTACATCTTTGATTACGTTGTGTAATACTGTATCTCAACTGCAGTTGCCTCACAGGCATTGAATATTAAGTTATACTTTGAAAGCTTTCAACTCACATGCGGCGTTACAAAAACACGACGCTAGCAAAAACCTAATCTAACTGCATACCTAATTTACTGCATTAGCTCCACAACAGAACTCTATAATTGGAAATCATTATAGTAGTTAACGTTGATGGTCAAGGATCAGCCCAGCCAAACCCCGTTCTTTTATGGTCGCTCGGTCCAGTGGAGACTGGCTTTGGCTTATATGATTTAGAATGGTGAGCTTTCTCGAAGTCAGCAAGAAACTGAAAACTATTAGACGGACACAGACAAAGTGAGAGCTCAACAGATAAATACCACATCCTCTCGTACAACACCAGAACTTAATCTGGTGATCAATCAATTGGGTTTCTATTCAGCAAGAGCGAGTGTTTGAAAAGATTTGTGGGACAAGGACAAGTAAGAGTGCTCGTGATAAAGAAAAAAAATCTTTAAAAATCTAGTTTAAAACGTGCCAATGTACTCTTCATATTTATGGTGGTTACACATGAGTTTGAAAAACTTTTATGCAGTTTTATTTCAAGAATGGACCCTTTCGTATTTCCAGGGTTCTCAGAATCAGAAGTCATCAAAGTTGGGTAAACTTCATGAATGGAGACAACAAATATAATTTTTGTATTTCCATGATTTCCAAGAAAAAATCCATGATTGCATTTTTAGGACTTTCCAAAAGAGGAAAAAATATTGAGAGATTGAAAAAGAGATTGTTGGTCAGAAGAGGGAAAAAAAAAATTTGCTCAAAGGTCAGAGGTCACTCTTCCGCCGAAACTAGACTAGCGTTCGGCCATTACTGGAAGCCAGTGATTATAGTTTATAAAGTTATAAATATGGATGTTTTTCTTAAAAAACACACTGCTTCGCCTCAGAAGGCCTTTTATTAACACACTGGAGCCGTATGGATTACTTTTATGATGGATGGATGCGCTTTTTGGGCTCCAAAAAATCTCAGTTATATTCACTGCCATTATAAAGCTTGGAACAGCCAGGATATTTTTTTAAATAACTCAGATTGTGTTTGGCTTGAAAGAAGAAAGTCATATACACCTACTGTATGGTTTGAGGTTGAGTAAATGATGAAATAATGAAATAATTTTCATTTTTGGGTAATCTGAGCCTTTAAGGTGGAATGGCAGTATAAATTATAGTTAGATGCTACAGTATTTGCACTGTGTAAATAGTTGTTAGGTGTTATTTATACTCATAAATCTACCTGTCTAACACTTTATTCCCACTATTAAATACCTATTAGGCACTTTCTTTTTTTTTCTTAATTTGTTTTAAAATCCTACCGTAAATATATAAAACATTTATTTTTGTGAGTGAATGCACCACAATTGCGAACATAAATGGACAACTTTAAAGGCGATTTTCTCAATGTTTAGATTTTTTTGCACCCTCAGATTCCAGATTTGCAAATAGTTTTATCTCGGCCAAATATTGTCCTTTCATAAGAAACCATAAATCAGTGGAACGCTTATTTATCCAGCTTTCATGTGATGTATAAATCTCAATTTCGAAAAATTGACCCATGTGACTGGTTTTATTAGCTTGATTTACAGTGTCAATATTTGTGTAAACGCATCATCACAGACTGTGAAAAGGGTCCATTGTTCAATTTAATAATATAGAAACCATTAGCCTATTAATTCATAGATATCATCATGTTTTTGGCGAGTCAAACTGCATGAAGTTTTACCAAATTATCTGATATTTTAAGAGGCTTATTGACACCATAATGGAGATCTGCACATTGTTGGTCGAACACATGACTCTGATTCCCCCCCAAAATTAATTTTGAAAAACATGCTCAATCAAGTCATTGTGTGTATGAATTGCATTTTAATGTTTTTTTTTTAAATAAATGAATAGATTCCAGATTTTAAAAAAGAGCATCATGTAATCGACCGTTGCAATTTTTACCATTTGAAATGACAGACTGCCGGACCAAAGTTTAATTTTACGTTCATTTAAAAAAAGTTCTTTATTGACATTGATAGTTCCATGAAGAATGTTCAACATCTTTGGAAACATTCCATTACACAAAAGGTTCTTTATAGTTTTTCATTTTTCAAATGTTCTCCACTTTAAGAAAAATGGCTCTTTTAAGAACGGTTTCACTGAAAGGTTCTTTGGGGAACCCAAAATGGTTCTGCTATGGCATTGTTGCGAAAACCCCTTTTTTAAGCTTTATTTTTAAGTCACATACTGTACAAACACACACACATTACATCCAAACAAGACGAAAAAATATATACACACTATAGTTGTGTAGTTATGTTTAAAAGTCATGAAGTCCAGCTGGAGGCAGGACGTGTCCTACTTCCACAAAGAACCTCTACTCAAACACACAAATTGCCCTGTTAGCCTCATTCTCCAACATTTGTAAAGACATTGTTTAGCTAAAAGCTGTGTTTACTCTTTATCTGAAAAACACAAGTTTCCGTAAAACGTGACAATCCCCAGGCGCCAATGCATCATCGTAGAGACGTCTGCTCAGATTGTGGCTCACTTTGTCCTATCCAAGTCTATTTTTATCAATCCGAAGGAAATCAAAGTCAACTTAAAGACTCACTCATAGCATGTACGGTATTTCATAGGTTATATAACTTTACCTTATAAATATGCATGTATGTAAATGTAAAATATCATAACGAATTGCATTCCATACTCGTCCTCCTCATCCATATTCAACATTGTCCTCACGCGTTCTCCTTTTTCCTACACATTTCAAACGAACCTTGAACTTTCGCACCTAAAACATCTTCTTGGTCATAAAGCGTGTACTTACATACAGTGGCCGTAATGCTGCGCTCCCGTCATGGTGTCCGTGATCATGCCTCTCTGCTCTGTTCTGTTACAGTGTCTGCGGTCTTCTAACTGTCCTGCTCCTTTGTGTGTCTGTCTGTAACTTGTGTGACCCAAAATGATTTTGTCATATTGCCACGTCAGTGACTGTGTGTTTGATGTGTGTTGCAGCTCTGGGTCAAACCAGTGGCGCTGTCGTCTCCATGATGACTTTGCTGTCAGTCAGACATGAAGGAGGCCTAGTTTAGCGAACAATACGCCTGAGTGTGCCTTCACCTCACAGATACGTCTTCACCATGTCTGTCCTCCCCCACTGTGAGCCCACGTCCTCTATTTCAAGCCAAGATTTGATCTAGCCGGATTTTACAGGAGCCAAAACTATCTGTGCATTAACCAGATCTGCAGGGCTCCATTTCGCAGCAAAATTCAGAATATAAGAATTAAGGCCCTTTCAATCCATTAGTTAAACTGGAAGTTGAAGTGGAAGTGGGATTTGAAAAACACACACAAATTTTGCATTTTATTTACAATTCAGAGTTAGATTACAAGTCAAAACTTTGTGTATAATATATATATTCAATATATTATTACATAGACATATTTAAATAAAAAAAATTATGTAATACAAACACTTTTATGCATTTATCTTATATATATATATATATATATATATATATATATTTGATTTACCGGTTAAAATATTTATGTTTAATTAAAATAGTTTATTTAGATATTCAAATTATATTTTTATATTACAAATCAAAAAGATTTTTTAATCACAGTCCAAAATGAATCTATAATCTAAAATATGATATTATATATAATAAAATGAAATAAATAGATTCTAATTTAAATGATATACTGTGTGTATGTATATATATATATATATATATATATATAATTAAAAGCTAATTTATATATTCTAATTATATATTTATATAATTTTACAAATTAAAAATATTCTTACTCTCAGTCCAAGACTAATATACAATTAAAATAGCATATCATATAAATGATAAAATATAATTTTAATGTCATTCATTTTAAATATACTTTATATATATATATATTTATGATTTGAAATAAATAAATAAATGTATTTTATACCTTTAATTTGAATTAATATATATATATATTTTTAACATATTCTAGTGTCATTTTTATGTATTTTAATTATAAATATTACATGATAAATAGCTTATAATAATTAAATACATTTTTACTGGTGGAATTTCAAACACTGATTAGTATTTTTTTCTGGAAATGTCCCATCTGTGGTGTGTATAATAAGGTTTATCAGTAAGTCATACTGAAAAATTAAATGCAAGACTACACTACAGCATTTCTTCAAATTTCATAACATTTTAATTATCGGATGCACCATTTCGGCCAATACCGATAACCAATAATTCTTTATATTTGAAAGCCGATGACCGATATATTGGCCAATAAATCTAAATCCAAATTTTTATATAAGTTTAAGAGCCTGATTACTAAAACAAAAGTCTCACCATTAAAAGCCAAGTCCCAAGCACACAATTTTAATGTTCTTATAATAGTTTTATGTAGCCTATATAACAGATTTTGCGCTGTGCATGTTGCACTTAACTGTATTTTCCTTTTTGAAGAGATTCCATAAACATATTTAATGCGATTCAAAACCATCATGGCGAACAATGCGCATCAGAAGTGTCTCAGATGAAGGAAATAATCCATTACTTATCGGCTTTAATATATCCGCCAAATTTATTTATTGGGCCGATAACAGTAAATATCAACATATATCATCCAATACCGAAATGGTGGCCGATACATCGTGCATCATTAATTCTAATTCCTTAAATTCATCCATCATGCACACCAGATTTAAAAAGCATTCTCCATTTAATTCAGAAGTGCACACAACACTTGCTAGGCGAAGGCCCCGTTTCCTATTTTTACCTCGTCTTCCATCACACCATGTACAGACACCTGAAATACACACACCTTCCTCTCCTAGTGGCCCTGCCGGCTGTTCATGTCACATCCCACTCACTAATAAACACAGCACACACTCACAATCACTGTCAGCTATTAGTCTCCCTGATCCAACAGCACGCTGACACCACAAATAAAGCAGCTTCACATGCACGACTGCTTACTCTCGGTCTCATGCATACTACATCTACGGTCTCAGCACACTTTCCTTGGCCTTAAATGATGTATTGGTGCTTGTCAAAATTCTTCATGCTTAAAAGACAAGGATGAGACGAAGCTTTGATGTGGTGTCCAATTATGGCCATACACAAGTAACAAACAGATGCACTGACTTCCTATTACACCGACAGGTGAAGTCGGTTTACATAAGGGAGATGAGATAAGCAAACTTGCAACAGTGATGTCAGCAATTATTCACAGTCAAAGGCAAAAATTCTGATATGCGTTGCAACAGGACACTTCACAGTGCAGGTATAACAAGATATAGTGTAGACCTAATTTAAATGTAAATTCATGACTTAAAACATCCAGGTAATACAATGTTCAAACAAACTTTTCATTAAAAATCACTGGACTACATCAAAAGCGTTGAGACATTGAGACAACGTTTGGTCCATTCTTTTCAAACTTCTCAGATACTCCAGCGACATGGGACTAACACGAGTTACGTAATCAGATTACTTCTTTTCCAAGTAACTAGTAAAGTAGTGAATTACTTATAAATTACTTTTTCAAATTACTTTTTCATTTGTCCCCATATTGAGAGAAATCAAGAGTAAGGGCAGAGAAGTTTTATGTGAACATGATGTTACTGTAATTCTATACTAAATGTGAGCAGGCATATACTCATCTCACCTACACAGAAACAGATTCTGGATTCCTCAAAATGAATAAAAACAGTGAAATGCAAACTCAGAACATTACACAAACCTGCAAAAATTAAATGTGAATTTACACAAATATACTTTATGTATTTAATCTCACTTTACTAACCTTTGCTGTCTTTGCTGCTTACCCTTGACGATCCATTTAAACCATAGAAATAAGCAAAAATGACAGTAGGCTAGTTAAAGATCACAATTCTGCATGTTTCATTTTTTTGTTTTTATTTTAAAGGGATAGTTCACCCAAAAATGAAAATTCTGTCAGTATTTACTCATCCTCATTTTGTTCCAACCCCGTAAGACCTTCGTTCATCTTCAGAACACAAATTAAGATTTTTTGGATGAAATCTGAGAGCTGGATCACTCCTCCATAGGCTTCTTCAGGGATTGAAACTTGCCAGCCCCGAAAAGTCATTAAAGACATCGTTAAAATAGTCCAAGTGACTACGGTGACTCAATCTTAAGTTTATCAAATGACAAGAATACTTTTTGTGCGCAAAAACCCCAAAAATAATGACTTTATTTCAACTATTCATTTCCTTCTCTGTGGGCCTCTAGTCAGTTAACGTAGTGTGATTGCGTAGAGCTACGTCACACGTAGGCTCACTATTGGCCGACGCTGGTCATGTGTGTGATGCGTGTGACGTACAACAACAGAAGCTTACGCTATTACACTAGTGAACTGACTCGAGGCCCACAGAGAAGGAAACGAATAGTTGAAATAAAGTCGTTATTTTTGGGGTTTTTGCGCACAAAAAGTATTCTTGTCGTTTGATAAACTTAAGATTGAGTCACCGTAGTCACTTGGACTATTTTAACGATGTCTTTAATAACTTTTTAGGGCTGGCAAGTGTCAATCCCTGAAGAAGTCTATGGAGAAGTGATCCAGCTCTCAGATTTCATAAAAAAATCTTAATTTGTGTTCCGAAGATGAACGAAGGTCTTAAGAGGTTGTAACAACATGAGGGTGAGTAAATACTGACAGAATTTTCATTTTTGGGTGAACTATCCCTTTAAGTACGAGGCTGCGTCCGAAAGCTTAAACATACTGCATTAGGAGGACGCTTTCCAAGATAGGAAGGCATCAAGGCAATGTTAGCTTCACAATGTACGTTGTTGACCAATGTTTTCCACTTCTGATGTAATTTCTAGCGAGAAATTACTATTCAAATTTTAGTAAATACATTTTAGCTTAGTTTTAGATTAGTTCTCACTATTTTTCTGTAGATCATTAAACCGTTGCACAGCCGCAGAAGTCTGTCCTAAATCAGTTTCGTGAGGCACTTTCGATCTCGGTTGGATGCAGCCAGTGTGTTGAACTTCATCCTATTCTTCTGCGATCCAGAACGGCAGCACGGCTGAAAGGTTAGTTTGAGCGGCGCCCTCTACTGTACAGGTGTGAATTTTCATTTCTTTCAGTCTGATGCTTATTCACTTCTGTGAATAAGACCTTTAGTTTTGCCAAAAATATATATTTTTTTGTAATTAAAAAACAAACAAACAAGCAAGCCCAGCTCAGGTGAGAAAAAGTAATACAAAAGTAATGTAACTTTCCATACAAAGTAACTAAGTAACTTTCCACAACACTGATAACCACATGTTTTTTCTGGACAATACCCTTTCTCTTGATTGTTTCACCCCGTTTCATGAGAATAAACTGTGAGAACAAACTTCCATTTTTAGACTGTGGCTAAAGTGGGAGAAAATGGGAAACTACTGTAGAAGTTGAAGTGTACCGGAAGCCCACCCATTGACCAGTATCTGTTTGATTCATACCACCCATTAGAACAAAAAAAGATGGGTGTGATTTACACTTTGCAACATTGAGCAGAGAGTGTACCCAAGTATCCGGAGGCCAGGGAACAAAAAAATTACTACAATAGTTAAAATAACTACATTAAACATGCACTGAAGGACTGTGGTTATCCAGATTGCCATTAGGCATTTATTAAAAACCTATTCAAGATGAAAAAAGGGGGGTGAAACAATAAAATTACAATCAACTGAGGATGGTGTTTGGATGAACACCAAATAGTCATTTCTTTTTATGTAGTCCAGTGATTTTTAATAAAGAGTTTCGTTGAACACACACTTTAATCAAACATTGTGTAGGAATTCAGAGAATGAAACATATTGGTACATATTGATTTGTACTTCACAATTTGGAACCAATCCCAAAGGATGCTAATGCAATCCTAAACAAATAAGTAACTTTTGGCGCTCTAGCGGTTAATAAACAGAACTGCATGCGTCTTGCGGAAGAACATTGTAGCCGGAGTTACTTCTCTCTGTTAATGTCTATGACGAGTCACGCAGGTACTGGGCTACTCGCAGTGGTAGACCCGTACCAGTCTAAAATAGTCCCAATATAAACACTTATTATAGGTGTATCGTAGTGATTCAGGATAAGAAAAAAAAAAAAAAACGGGTTGGAAAAGGAATTCATGATGAACTCGCTCATTATATAATTTTTGTACATTTTGAACACAAAACAGTTAAGGACTGCAGCTTTAACTATATCTATCATGACAACTCTTGGAAGAGTTTAGCATGCTAATGGATATGATAATGTTAATATTTGGACTTGTACAGAGACTTCCTAATGCCAATACACACACACACACACAGACACTGCTTACTGCTGTGAGCAAGCAAGACAACAGACAACATGCTGCTGCACAAATAGCATATACACTGTAAAATCTAACATTGTTCTCACTAACTATTGTTAAGTTAACTTTAATTAATCTCAGACAATGTGTTGAACTTACTTTAAAAAAATTAGTAATCTGTACTGTTTGCATGCTATGCCTTCATTACTCAGAAAACCCTATTAAACATTACTTGACTGGTTTGAGTACCATTTTGCCAAAGCAAAAAAAAAAAAAAAAAAAAAGGCGGGGCAAATGGTTTTTGATGCGGGGCAATTCTTAATAGACTTTTACTCATTTCTTCCACTTCTGCAGTTGTCGTTCTTCTTAGCATACGCTCATTTTCCAGTCATCTTGAATGTTATTGTCAATACAACTAAACATTTTGGGAGAACATCACATAAGTTGACTTCATAAATTCATGTTGATTTCCTAAAATTTCTCACCATTATTGTGATTAGTGTTCCCTTTGGTTGGGCACTTGAACTTCATTTATATTATTGTGATTCTCTTCCAATTGATGCAGTGATACAACATGAAATCACAGTTATTTGATTTCAAAGGAAGTGAAGTAATAAATATTATATATACAGTATATATACTTAAATTGTTTCCATGTTCTTAATGGATGTATTTATGATGTATAACATGATTATCATGTTAAATAATGATCTTTTTACATTTTAATTGCAAACACTTATGGCATAAACTTTTAATTGGGTTGATATAATCCCTCTATATTTGTGACAATATCTTACAATTTTGCTTGAGTCACACACAGACTTCAACATTCAGCATGCAACAAAGCAATTAATTTATTCATGCCGCAATGCACTCTGGGAGTACACTTCCTCAGATCACAGATAGAATTAAGTTGACAGAACTTAAATAGATTAAGTAAGAAGAACTTGATGTAATTAAGTTATGCTTACTTACTTAAATTAAGGCAACGAGTTTGCACAATTTAATTAAGTAAACTGAACTAATTAGTTTTTACAGTGTATGAAATGACCCATAGCAGATCTATACAGGTGGTGCTGGGGAAGATGGGGGGTTTCAGAGGAAATTTGAAAGCTGCAAACTGCTACAGCAAACACTGACTAACCACTTGCTGTAAATGTTAAACAGCAAGCACATTGGCTGACAATGCAAACAGAACCAAACAGCTTGTGCTGTGCAGTTAACAATGAAATTGTTAGCAGGTTGCGTTAAGGACCCATCACCCTGCACCAGTTTCATAAAAGAACCTATTTATATTACGAACAGTGTTATTTTAGTATCATTCATATTTTGAATTAACTTTTACAATTAAAAGAAAAACACTGAAAAATGGCTGATGTCCTGGCAGAAAATTTGTAAAATAAGATTACTTTTTCCAAAGCACTTACAGCGGCTGATACACGTTGCCTTAATCACTACATGTATATCTGCAGTTAGACAAATAAAGAAATGCCATTGAAAGGGCACAGAAATGCGGACATTCCTTCAGGCCTGATAAGCATCCCGAACAGAAAAGGTCAGTGTCTCCAGAGACTCTAGAAGTACGGAAGACTGATGAGAAGGATTCACACATCACAAGAGACAAACAGCAGCATCCTCAGCATCTCTGCCTATCTATCCAAATGTGATGATGCCATCAAAAATGCCCACTGCCTGATCTCGCTTTATTCCGGGTTTTTTTTTCAAAAGCCACTCCATTGACAGACTGAGGCAAATTAAAGGCAATAGAGCCACTGTTATAGGACCCAATTGTTTTTTTGTGTGACAGCAACACCTAGCCAATTCTACTCTATTAAAGGGGACCTGAGGGGTATTTGAAAAAATAAAAATAAGGTTAACTTACTGTCACAAACCCTGAACTCTCGGTTGATTAACACAAACATTTTTTTTTTTTTAGAGCGCAGATCCACGATGTGTGAGATGAAAATGTATGAGGTATGCAAATACATACGTTGATAGGCAGGAAGGATATGGTATCATTGCGTTGGGCCCGAATGCGATGATTGGATGAACATTTTATGGTTCTACTCCTTCCACAGATGAGATATATACATAAATACATTTAGACCAATTAGTGATTTCTATCAGGATGTGAAGAGACTTTCAACCAGCATAACAAAAAATATTTCTGGAACAAATCACCAACCCTGCCTTTTAAGTCAAATAACTCGCATTAAACCAGCAGTTTAAAGTCTGAGCTCTACATAGAACTAGAGTACTAGGCCCTTTCAGGCTCTCATTCACTCGTTAATGTAAAACAACACCAAGGGAGATGGAGCGGACAGATTGCGGCAACAACTACAGCGCAGGGGATGATGATGATAGGATATCTTACCTCGTGTCAAAAAGTGGGTCTGTGTACATAGGTGGAAAACAAACTGTGTCTTGTCCCTTGGACAGAGCGTTCTCTTGGCTGAGAGCTGGCTTAGTTTGTCCTTGCTTCTTGTTTTCTCCAGCTGAGCCATCTGTGAGGGAGAAACGTCACAGAGAAAAAGTACACTTTTAGGAGACAAAAATCTTTCAGACACCTTTGAAAAGTTTACTTTGACTTCAGCATCTGAATAGTAATGTAATGACGATTAATTTTCAACTCTGACCGGAATCATTTGAAGTAGGCCTATTTTGGAGCTATTTAATTAGTCAAGACAAACATGTTTCTGGATCAGCGTCCTTTAGCCTGTTGGCAAACGATATTGGCTATCAAAATAGGTTTTTTCACCAACAATTTTTTTTTATTAAAATCGCAATTCATACAATGAATTGTCTACAATTTTATGATAAAATGATTTTACTTCCTGAATTCATTTTGATATTCTTTCATTATTAATATTTGAACAACTTTTGTCAAAATCAAAGGACAATCCAGTCATTTAAAGAAGTGAGCATTATTTTTATAAAAACACAACCGCAAACACACTTACCATCTCACTAGTTCATGTTTACATTTCTAGCGTTTTGAACGTATTGACTAAAGGATTATATAAAATATAGGCAGTATAGTTTGTTAATGGGCTAATTAATGAAAGTTATGTGAAATGTTAATTAGCAAAAGTCTTTACGTGTGCATGTTGTTTAGGTGGACGGCTGTTAGGAGACTCGTTCAAAAAAAGGTAAGTAAAGAAATTAAATACAAAACTTAGAGTTTTTACATTGTTTCTAAATCCGAGGCTGTGAAAAATACTGCTGGTCTTTATACCGAACACATAGAGCGCCTCCTTCAGGTTTCAAATCAAACTGCTACCAATCTCTAAAATCACCAAGCGTCTGTAACACAAGATTGAGAGTTTAATTGCTAAAACCTTTGTACCAAGGTCTTCTATAAGGGTAAAGACTGTAGATTAATTGCATGAATAAATCATACGACCCCTAGCTTTGAGTAATAGCTGAGCTATCCTGATATGTTGGCCTGTTTATCATCCTCACAATAATCGGTCCACATTAAAATGCTAGATTAAGCTAAATTAGCTGAAAGGTTTAAACTAGACAGTTTGAGGCCATATGCTGGGTTTGTCGCCCAGGCTAGCCGGTAATCTCCTCAGAGGGGCGGATTTAAGCGGGCTATTTTCTGCCAGCTCTTAGTGGGACGCACTGGCTTAAACTGATCTTTCTGTGCCGTAGGGCCTACAACTACACTTTAAGATTAGATTACGATAACAACCCTCAGCGATTCGCAAAGGAGTTTGTGAAGGTACTGAGGCTTTGCATTTATGCAGGATCCATATTTTCACCTATGCAAACCTCATTTTCTGATGTTTATTTTTATTTGAAAACTAAAATCAAGCATTCTCCTACAATTCCTGTCATCACCCCTTGATATGGCACTATCTATCTATCTATCTATCTATCTATCTATCTATCTATCTATCTATCTATCTATCTATCCATCTATCTGTCTGTCTGTCTGTCTAATGAAATGAAACCTATATGGAGTATTATTTATAACTTTTGTATTGTAAAAATAATTCATTTTTTTTTTCATTAATAGGCCTAATCATTTTACGACTTTATTTTCATCTCTTTTACAGTTTTTTTTTTACAGTCACTATATGGGAATTTCAATACTTAGGTCACTTTTTCCAAACTTTTTACAGTTTTTCTAATCAACAGAGCATTATATTTTAAACTGCACTAAAACTGCAGTTGTTGCTTTAAGGAGGTATTTCTACCTGATTCTACCTATAAATTCTATTTTTGTTGTTGTAACCTAATTTAATCAGGTTTATGTAACATAAAACAAGGGAATGCCGTTTTTTACTTAATTGAGTTACATTGATCCAATATACAATTTCCAATAAAGCCTATAGAGGGCAGTATAGTCATGATTCGGGATATCTGCTCTGAGGGACAAAAAAGAAGAAAAGCTTTGTGAAAAGCAAATTTGGCTTCAATGAGCAACAGTGATTTGAGGTTATTACAAATTATGTTGCATCGAAGTGAAAATCACAATTGACATTATAAAACAAACATACCCTCAAAACATTTTTTTTAACCTCTTGTTCAGTTTAATTCATTAAAATTAGCTAAAGTAACACAATTGAACATTTTGTCACGACTTAACTGAATTATGTTCAATCCCCCTAATATATTTTACTTAATTAATTTGAGTTAAAAGTACATGAATAATTTTTACCTTGCAAAGCATGCTGGGAACTACAGATCCACTGCCCTGGGGTGCGTTTCCCAAAAGCATTGTATGGTCGCAAGTTCCATTGAACTCTATTGGTTAAGACAGAACGTGTGAAAATATAGTTGGCTTTGGGAAACGCACCCCTGGGCAGTGGATCTGTAGTTCCCAGCATGCTTTGTAAGGGACTGCATTAGGAGAGTAATTTATAAAAGTAGCGCTTGTGCTCAGGCTGTGGGCACTCAATGTCTTATATACCTTTACTTGGTTCATTATATACAGTGTATAATGATGAATGACACTACCTGTTTGAAAATAAAGCCTTAGAAAATTAATTAATAAATTAGGTTAATTTAAAAAATTTAGTTTGACTAATGTAATGAAGTTAAAAATGCTAGTGTAAATTAATTTGATCTAAACCAACAAAATTGTTGACTCAACTAAACTGATTTATTTTGAATAAATTAAATTAAATGTGTTCAAAAATGTCTTCAATTAAATTTAGTAAGTGTAATGCATTTTTTGTTTTAGTGTAATTATATCAAGGTGGAAAGAAACTTTCATCATGTAAAACAAAAAAGATTAAAATAAAACTTAAGTAACTTTACCCTACTGGAGAAATCGTGTTATACTGACAGTTATGCTTCAGTAAAACCTTGTATTTATATACTTATACTTATAAGTATATTATTACAATAATTGTATTTTTTTTTTTATATGTATTAATTATATCATTTATTTAAAGAAATAAATATTTTTAAAAACAAATAGCTATTTTTCTTTCTTTAAAAATAAATAAATTAACATATGTATTTATTTATTTAAATGGTACTAATGAGTATATTATTATAATAATTATATTATTTAGTTTGTACATTTATTGATTACATTATTTATTTACATGAGCAAATTATTAAATATTAAAAAAATTGTTTTTCCTTACTTCTTTCATCATTTATTTCAAAAATAAAAAGTTTTTATTCATTTAAAAAATATTTATTTATTTAAAAATAAATAAGTATGTGTTAATTCATACAGTATACAATACAGTATATTATGTATATTATAATTATAATATTTATTTTATATTTATTGATTATTTTAATCATTTGTTTAAATAAGTAAATAAACATTTAAAAACTTTAAGGATTCTTTAGGATTGAAATGAGATCTGAAGATGTTTTCATGAGATTTGCCCACCTGTGATCTAAATAGTCAGCTCACTAGTTTCTGAAAGTCTGATTTACCTTCCCAATCCAGCAGGAAGCAGGTAAGCAGGTGAGGACACACTTCTTCCAGCACGGAGCAGAAGGCGTTGAACGCACACGGGCCCTTCTGGGACAGATGATCCAGGAACAGCTCGGCTCGTTTCTTGCTGGAGTCCTGATCCAGAATCTCTTTGTATTCCCCAAGAGAAAACACTTTGTCATACACCAGGTACGGCAGCACCTTGTTGACATCCAGTTCCTTCAGGATCATCTCCCTGTTCTGTTTCAGGACCTTGGCGACCCATTTCTTTCTCCTCCTGGTGACAGGCTTTCTTCCTTTAGTCCTCTGTCTTTTATTCTTCTTGATAAACCACTTCTTAGTGCCACTTCCAAACATCTTCGCATTGAGGATTCCAACTAAGACGTCTTTAACAGTTCCGTCAAAGAAAGGAAAGTGCATATTTTTTTTTTACAAACAATACACGATCATGCCTACATGTTCTGTCCCTGTAAACGCAGCATTTGTTGTGACACCCAAAGTGTCTGGAACAGCAGGACAATCTGGACAGACACAAAATACGTGCTTGGTACTTACAGACAGTAATAGGATTAGCTTTGTCTTAAGCAGACGAGGTTAGGTTGCTGTCTGTTTCTAGAAAACAGAAAACAGACATCTAAACATAACTGTCAAAAAAAGAGTTATTAGCCTAAGCATAATGAACACGCTTCCTCTTATATTTACTGGATATGTAGTCAGAAAATATGATGATTGCGGTAGCAGACTCTGCCAATAGAGGGCGGCGCAGTTTCAGTCTTGACTGTTGGTCCTGCTGTTCATTTGACCCAGGTTATTAAACACAGAACATATCTGAGACCCAGTGCCGTTGAGTGTAGGCCTACACACGTTATTGCGGTGCGATGTCGGATAGAATCCATTGTTATTGATTTTCAGTAAAACTTTAGTAAAGTTAATGCATTAACTAAGATTTATTTAGTAAGGGATAATTGACTCCGGTCCATTGAATTATTTGAAAATAATGCACACCCAATGTGGTCCTATTAAGCACAAGACTTACAATATATATTAATTAGCCCTATAAATAATTTAAACTATTTAACTCTATGAGATAATGGTATCAAAATAATAGCAAAATGTTCAGAATGTTACCAATATATGTTTTTGCAATTTGTTTTAAAAAAGTTTAGGTCAAACGGTGTCGTAGTTTAATGGATTTACAGTATTGCATACATTTTAAGTTATAAAATGGTTATAAAAGTTATAAAATGCTAATTTAAATGGGTTCAGTACTGTATATTAAAAATATCAAATTAATAATCTGAAAAGCTTGCCTTGTGCATTACATGGAATAATATTCAGAGTTATTTACAGGTGGTTTAATACCTTTAGGCCAAAAGGCGTTGTAGTTGTATGGATTTACAGTATTGCATATTTTAAGTTATAAAATTATTCTAAAAGTAATAAAATGCTAATTCCAAAAACAGAGCCTTGTGCTATAAAATGGATATTTTCGAAATATTTTACTATTAGTTTGATACTATATAGATTGTTTAATTGATTCGTAGGTCTAATTATCCTTCCCTTAGGTAATTTTGATCCCGAAACTAATTTGTAAAATTTGTTTTACAAAAAATTGAGTGTTCATCGGAGTGGTCTAAGACCTTAGGCCTTTTGTTGCACTTGAACCACGAATACACAAAAAATTGACTGGATTCGAGGAGTTTATGTATGTAATAAAGTAACAAATCAATCATTCCCTCGCGGGTCAATCTGACGCCTTTAAGAATTAATGGAATGTGAGAAATGCTTCAATACACATAGAAAAGCCTAAAACTAAAAATGCTAAAACTTTACTCAAAAAATGAATTTATAATGTCTTCATGTGTATCTGAATGCATACCGAAGAGATAACGCAAGAACTGACTTTAGGACCCAGCGGAAAAGCTCCTTTACTTCATATAGAGATAGAGCATAAAAAATAAATAAATAAAAAACAATTAAAAAAAATACCTATAAGGCCATCTATAGGAAGGTACATAAAATAAAAAAATTGCATCAACATTGTTTGTTTAAGTATAAGAAATCAAATGATATAAGCTTTCTGGGAAAAAGTATAGTTTTAGCTAGAGCTTCGGCTCATTTTGACGCACGAGGGAAGGATTTGTTACAGGATGCGAGAGAATAATGAAGGTTAATATATATTGTATTTCTTTAAATTAATATCTGAGTTGGTTCGCGCTCAAAACATGAAATGTTTAATAGGTATGAAACTGAATGTCTAACGAATGTCAAGAAATGTCAAACTACTTTACCGCTATGGGAGAAAGAGAGTGCTTTCCGTGCACAATAAAACGTAATTGAAATAATAACCCAAAAAAACATTGAAATAATTTGTTGTTTTTATCCTATTGTTTACTATATTTATTTGCTTGGTCAGTTTCGCTGAGGGGTTGGGCTTTTTTGCTGTTGTAAGCTGTAAGGACCTTTGCAATAACGAAAATCATTTGGTGGAATGATGTGGAACTGTAAATGCGGTAATTAAAGCCCTGCCTGGAACTAATTCAATATAATGATATGACTATAAAAGTTACCTTTACTTCAGTTAACATCCATAACTGACTGGCAGACATCAAGCTTGCTGATAACGTGATGTTATCTGTATTACTTTAGGATGTATCTCTTTAGATCTCTGACTCCGATATATCCAGTTCCAATAAGCACTAAATAATGCCAAACAATACAGTATAGAAAGTTCACAATTTCTTTAGGCACCAATTTAGGTGAATGTGTTATTAAAATTGTAAGCAAGCTATACTGAATTTAATAGTACAGAAATAAGACCAACCCTAAACTAAATGTTATGCCATGATGAGACAACAGGCTGGTTGTCACGCATATGGTATTACCATCAGATGCCATCATTTTACCATGATACTGCCACTTTTTTTTCATTGAAGACTTATTACATTATTGCATTTAATAGTGACTGATTCTGGGCATTTGACATTGATTTTCCCACTGCAGGGGAAAGTGAATCAATCAGATAATATTCCTCTGAATAATGTGTCAGCATGCATACGTGACCGACCCAACCCTCAGTTATCAGTTCCACATAAAGAAGGTGTTCCACTCAAATGTTTGATGATAATACACATTACAGCATCAGGAAGTTTCTTCAGAAAATGTATTTATCCAACCTTGTCACTAGATTTGGGTTAGCATTATTGCCACTGTACATTTTTATTGTTATATTACATCTTTACCTAAAAAATCATTAACCATTCACTTCTTGAAAGTCTTGATTAATGGTTGAATTGATTCGTTTTGATATGTCTTTCATGGTGGCCATTAAACATGAATGGTTACAGTGGTTTCATTAAAATTTTATATATTTTCTAATGCCAAACTTGTGTATTTGTGTATACACACACACACACACACACACACACACACACACGTGTGTGTGTGTGTGTGTGTGTGTGCGCATTCCATTAATTCATTCATATATATATATATATGTGTGTGTGTGTGTGTGTGTGTGTTTGTGTACGGTATGTATGTTTTTGTTACATATAGGATATATGTTTGTGTGTGTGTGTGTGTAACATTTCATGACATCAGAAGAAAACCTTTCCCACATTATTTGTTTGACGTCAAAGGCCGTGTGTCCAGTCACACTATTATGACATTTCTGCACGTCTGCCACTTCTTCCCGTAAATTGAGACGCTTTTTATGGAAATGAGTCACACAAGATGACAAAGGAAACAAAGCACAATATATAGCAATGTAAATATTCAACTCTTTTATTTTGTTAATATCATTTTATTTCGTATTTTATTTCACATATACAATATAGTGGCCAAGAGTGATGTTCGGCCTAGGAAAATTGGTATCTTCACTCTTTATTCAAATATTTTTAAACATGTGGTAAAGATTTTTGTAATGCATATTGTTTAGTTGTGCTTGCAGTCAATTGTTTTATTTGTGAGAATGCAGTGAAACATTTTTGTCCAGGCTGTCATACAAAGAAATTATGAACATATGCAAAAACAAGACAGAACAACAAAATATTAATAACTGATTATGTTGTAGTCGATGCTTTTTCCTGAGCTTTTTTTTTTCTTAGCATTTTTGTGTGTTGAAAAATAAAACGTGTAGCTGTAGTTTGCCTTTTTTGCTAAATAATTCTATCAGATAAATACCTTAACCAAGTTTCAACGGTATTGTATATTTTTTGTGAAATGAAGTAATAATAAAATAGAATTACATTTTTTTTTAACTCATGCATATATATAAATTATTTTTATTTTGTTTTACTATATTTAGGGTCATGAATAATTACACCTTCCACTAAAACTCATCTCAGTAAATTCTTTGAGCTAATAATATATATTAACCTGGCAGCAAAGCCATATCTGAATTATTCCTTAAATAAATAAATGCACTGCCTCTGATAATTTAGATAAAGAAAGATTTCATTTCTAAAATGAGGGAAGAATTAGATTGTTTATAAAGAAAGTTGCCTTATTCCCATTATAAAATGAGTGTTTGAAAATAACTGGTATTCTCAACCTTTTCTAAATATATAATATAATATAATATAATATACGGTAATATAATATAATACAATAAAATGGTAATACAATACAATATAATATATTACAATATAATAAATATAATATAATATAAAATAAATCACTCACATACACATTGTAGTTGTGCCCATAGACATTGCATATACACTATAAAAAAATGCTGCCTTAAATTTACAATCAACTTGGATGTTTAAGTAATTTCAACTTAAATTACATCAAACTGGCTTTAAAAAATGATTTGAATCTTGTATAACTTATGATGAGTGAAAGCAATGTAAAAACATATGATGTCATAACTTATTGATCATATAATTTTTTACAGTGTAATACATTTTTATTTCCCATGTTTAAAACCATTATATCAGCGACAGTTTATTGCATCATGTGACAATGATAACGAGACTCAAATGACAACTACAATACAGTCAAAAATTGAATAATACTGAATTTATTGATCATCCATTACAGAATTGTATAACATATGTACTTTTGCATTCAGACAGAAAGGAAAGAAAAATGCTTTAAAAATGATTAATTTAGCATAACAAAAGATCTTTCCTCTGGCAGTAATCAATTTCTTTGAATGAAATGCACCCCTAATATGTTTGTTACTAAAACCAATTTTTGATTTGATGACTGCTTTATAATTATATTTGACCTCAAAACGTTATTTAACAACTAAATGTCAACTCGGGCTGGACATTGAAGTATAATGCAGTAAAGGAATAAATAAGTCCAGCTCTTATAAAATGAATAAATATTGATTACTAATTAATGATTCGATTCCTTAAATCATTCCCACATAGACAGTCTAGAAGTTCTCATAATGGTGAAGAAAATGTGTCTGGTCACGTTTGTTCATTTGCTGGCAGGCCTTCTCGACATTCTTAGTCAGACCGGGAGGACCACAGCTGAACACGCCGATCTTTTCCACCTTTAACCAAGAGTAGAAAGAACCGCTCATAAATTGCGTACGTGAGGTTGATATAACTGCCACATTGATTACAGTTTATGACATATTAACTTAAAATAAAAATGACTTCCTTCACAGGATTCCATGGAAATCACAGATATTTACTGATACTGGATGATTAGAAAAATGTAACGGTGAGAGTTTAATGGTAATGCTGTAATGTAGAGAAATGAACTGGCTTTCTGACCTCTGGATGAACTTCCTGTAGCGAGCTGAGAAAAGCCGTAAAGGGGGGGCGACCGAAGTGTGTGACGGACCGCAGGCCGGTGAACAGACTCCTGTTCCACACCTTCTGAAAGTGCCGCTCACAAACATACTAACAAAGAGAAAGAGAAATATCCAAACATGACTTCATAGCTGTTCAGCTGCTATAAATTATGTCACAGTAGTTCAGTGGAACGGATAATAACCATATAAACCAATTGGCTTTAGTCATAAACTCATTCTCATATAAACACAATGGGCCCTATTTTAACGATCTAAGCGCATGGTCTACAGCGCATGGCACTAAGGTCGTGTCCGAAACCACTTTTGCTAGTTTAACGACAGGAAAAATGGTCGACACGCCCGGCACATGGTCTAAAAGGGTTGTCCCTATTCTCTTAATTAATAAAGGGTGTATTTTGGGCGTAACGTGAAATAAACCAATCAGAGTCTCATCTCCCATTCCCTTTAAAAGACAGTTGCGCTCGCACCATGGCGGATTCGCTATTTACGTGGCGGAATTTGCCAGCAGAAAAACTGAACGCTTCTCTAGCGAGGAAACGGATCTGCTCGTGCGCGAAGTTAAAGCGTGCAAGCAGAACATCTATGGGACAAGCCCACCATATCTTTATGAACACAATATTAATCTTTTACATTGTAATCCTTTTATTTTTAATATTTGGCATGTTTGTGTGCTGCTGTGTATCCCTGTGCGTAATAAGCAGATTGTGCGTGCGTTGTGGACCCGCCTATAGGAGCATATTACTAATGCACTCCTTAAATAACAAAACAAAATATTGCGCCATTGACTTTAGACCAGGTTTGAGTTGGTCAATGGCGCAGTCTATTTCAGTTGCCTCAAAATAGCAACGCGTCAACAATGCGCCTGAACACACCTCGTTTTCAGACCAGCACCGCATGGGCGAACAGATGGGCGCAAATGCATTTGCTATTTAAACTACGTGGAGCAGGATGTGAAAATGATAACTGCGTCGGGCTGAAACTAGCAAAACACACTTGCGTAGCGCTTGGCGCTGCATTGCGCCGGGTGTATGATTAGGCCAAATGGGTTTACCAGCATGGTGGTGCGGAGATCGAATTTCTCAGCCAGCTGTGTGATGTAGATGTGCACTGACACCAGCTCCTGGCTGTCCATGTCCTCCACCTCTCTGATGATGTCAGACACCCACTCGAACTGACGCTGGGTCCGCGTCACCCAGATAAAATACACCTGGAGCCGGAGGACGTACATCTTTTAAAACTTCAATCAAGGGACATTCAAAAAACATATGTTTTTAAAAAAGGAAACTGTACCTTTTTGCACTGAAATTTGACCTTGACTGAAGATTTGAACACCAGGTCTTTTAAGATGGAAGCGAAGGGTGTGACTCCAATGCCAGCACCCACCAGCACTGACACCTCATAGTCTGTCCACTCCTGGTGACCCTCCCCAAACGGCCCGTCCAGATACAGCTGTGTGAGAATTATTGTTTTATGAAGATAATGAATAAAAAACAAACCTTTCATTTAGCAAGTTTAGTAAATTGAAACCATATACTTTTACATATGTATTTATATGTATGTGTATAAAAAGTCACCACATATAACATATAGTATAATTAGTACAATATAGTATAATTAGTGCTCTCAAACGATTAATCGCGATTAATAGCATTTAACATAAAAGTGTGTATATATATATATATATATATATATATATATATATATATATATATATGTGTGTTTGTGTATAAATACTGTATATATACTTGATTAGTTCATATATATACTTTGACATATTTACAAACTTTTATGTTAGATGCAATTAATTGATTTGACTGCACATAAGTAAGGTATCATGTACATCCAGCCGGTTGTTATCTCAGAATAAACCCCCGACAAGGTGACGAAGACCCCGACGCGAAGCGGAGCATCAGCCTTAAGGGAGTTTATTCTGAGATAACAACCGGCTGGATGTACATTATCCCGCTTATCACACGGCTACTTGCCACATAAGTAAATAATTAGACACGAAATATTGATCTGAGTTCTTTAAACGCAAAGCTTCCGCGAAGAGAGCAGTTGCTAGCGTGGCAAGTTTAAACTAGATGGACATTTAAGAGATAAGGTATACAGTCATAGCACTTATTACACAGCATTTCTCCACATAAATAATTATGGAGATAAGAGATATTGATTTCAGATTAAACTGTATCTTAAAATCGTACCTGTTTGTATCTTATAATCCAACAGACAAAATAATAGTCACAAAATGGCAGCAATCCACGATACTGGATGACATAATTAAATAACTGCACAAAATATTGATTTGACTGAGTTTTAATATTTTATTAGCTCACCAAGCGCAAAACTTCCACGAAGAAAAAACATTCCTAGCGTATAGCGCTGCTGACTTCAGTAATCCGGATGAGCCTGCGTTATCTGTTTTTAGTGGTTGTTATCTGGGAATAAAATACCTCTGGAAGGCACGATTGACCAATCAGAATCAAGTAATCCACATTTTGCTTGTCTGGCTTGGGCATTTTACCTTAAGGAACCTCGTCTACCTGATCTGATCCTTAAAAAAAAATGATTGGCATAACCTGATGCATTCAGGTTTATCTACATCTAATCCAAACATAAACTTTTACATCCTTGCCTTGGGATATCCTCCAAGATCCTGGAGTTTCTCAGGGGTGTAGGCCTCTCTGAGTTTGCTGGTCCAAGGTCCCGCTACACGGATATGAAGGCTGAGGGTCTCCTCGTGGGGTGCGGAGGTCAGGGTGAAGGGGTGGTACTCATCCGTGCCCAGCGCCAGGCATGCGATACGTACCCACTGTCCCGAGCGGTAGACAAAACCTTGAGGACGCTTAAACTCCAGGTATGTTACATCTGCCAATTCAAAGGAATTGAGAAGCGTGTTTGTTATCATTGTTACCTCAGAATAACTTGTGATTTTAAACATATTTGACAACAAAGATGCGATATGACAGGACACTTGTTTGTGCGTGTATTATATCATTTTGAATTTGACTTGAGATTCCCTGTAGTGAGACGCTGTATGATTTCACAGCCAGAGCAATTAGGAGTGACACTTTACAGCACATGACAGAGCACTGTGCGCTCGGGCCCTGGGAGACTCGCAGATAAAAGAGCTTTGTGCTGGATCTGCTGAGACGGAGTGTCGTCTACCTGAGGGCAGCAGCTCGGCTTTCACTACTGGGATCTCCACCTTCTTCCTGTTGAGGCTGATGAGCTTGTCCAGGAGGAAGAGGAGGCCCGGGGGGATCAGGTAGATGTGGAAGCGGGGCTCCTGAAGAAGGCCGTAGCTGCCGTGGATCACCGTCTGTCACAGGAGACGAGAGAAAGACGGCAAGTCAGATGTGTAACTCTCTCACAAAACAAAGCAAACAAATCAAACAAAAATCAAACAAACAAAAGAATTATTGTTGCTGTTTCTTTTAACTTCAAAACTAAAAATAACACTCCCAGTCTTTTTTTAAAAGAAACAAAACAAAACAAGAATCAAACAAACAAATAAAAAGAATTATTGTTGCTGTTTCTTTTCACTTCAAAACTAAAAATAACATTCCCAGTCTTTTTTAAAACAATACAATCAAACAAACAAACATGAAACCGAAAAATATGAATTATTGTTGCCGTTTCTTTTCACTTCAAAAGTAAAAATAACATTTACCAGTCTTTTTTTAAACGAAAAAATAAAATAAATAAATCAAACAAACAAATAAAAATAACATTCCCAGTCTAAAAATAAAATAATTTATGGTAATATTTTTCCTTTGTGGTTTAATAATGTATGCATTAAAGAGCATTATTAAATATGTTAATATTAAAGGATACACTTTGTTTCGATAGTAGACTATCAAAATGAAGTGTAACCGTTTTAATTTGTCCTTAGCGTACTATAATTTCGTCATAGTGTTTCAATGATACAGTAAATTGCAACTTTGGGGGGATTGTAGTCTTGACATAAACAGTACTCACTTTGTCCTCTTCACCTCAAGTCACACACAAAAAACACCATTTTTTCAGGACAAGCAAATAAACAGTTAAAGTTTCTATCATAAAGGAAATTAAAAGTCCTACAGCCGCCGCTACACTGTTATGATTTTTCCTACTACCAGTATTTTATCCATATTTAACTTTATTTTTCTCAGTACACAATACTGAACATCAGACACATTAATGAAACTAGTGGTGTGCTTTTTTCCCCCTCACCAGGACATAGACGAGCACATAAAGGTGGTGTGTAATCCAGAATCCTCTAAAGCTGATGCGTCTGAAATAGTGTGAGGCGAAGACATACATAAAAGCAAAAATCAGCAGCAAAAGGACCCCAGTGAGACCTGAAAGAAAAAAAATCCCCAGAGGTTTACAAAGAACACACAAACCACACATCCACAAACATAATACATTCAGTCTATTAATTGATTACTGGTTATATCAAAACAACTCTGAATATGCAGCCGTACCAGGAACTGTCTTGAAAAACCAGAAGGTCCATTTCAATGGAAGCTCAGACCTGCAAATGATCAACATATAGCATCAGTTTATTCATATTTTTTATTAATATCTTTTAATTATATAATATTATATATTTATCAGGATCAGTCCAATAATTAAATCAATAATATGAATTACCCATTGTTGGAGAACACTCTAGGAAACAAGCAGGCAAGAATGCTGAGGTCACTGATGCAGAAAATGTAAACGTTGACCACATGACCCAAACTGTGAACAACTGTGGCACAAAAATAAAATTAATAAATAAGTGCATAAATATAATGAGTGTATTACACATAACGTTGAGGAAGTTACAATACACAATGGAACTTTGAAACCTGGTCATTAAATGCAACCATTGAGTCATATATGCCATAAACTTCACAAAAATGACTCGGCGGACATACAAATTGTTAAAGCAAAAATATGGCGATTAAAAGTTCAACGGGTTTGTTCATGTGGTAATTTTTTATGTAATTGTTTATGTGGCACAAGAGGGATATTTTCTCCACTGACCTGAGAGGATGACAGCAGTTATAGCCATGTGGCGGTGAAGGTCAATGGCCGCATCGAATGGGATGTATCTGTTGAGGAACGTCTCTCTGCACATGGTTATCAGGTTACGGCACACGGTGAGGAGCATGTAGGGAAACAGGAAGGAGATGGCGGCCGCAGAACCGCGAGACACAAGAACGCCCACCATGGAGGTCTCTGGGATGCCACTGTCGTGGGCCTGTAAACCATAGTCTAAAAACATCGCTATTGGTTTGCAACTGTTAGTGTGGAACTCCAGTGTCAAAATGCATGACCAATTCAAGATCATAATAAATAAGTCAATTACGACTAATCATTGAGTGGCCTTAAATATGTATAATGCAACATTCAATGATGAAAAGAGATGGGACACTTACAGTAGCATCTTTCCAGTGCTAGCCCAGCTGTGATCCCGTACATAATGATTACGCAAATGATATGCCTCCTGTAGTTTTCAATGAAGCGCTTGAACTGCTGGATCCATTTCTTCACTGGGTTTCGGTTGTAGCGCTCTCTCTGAGGACTCACGTACACCTTGGGGTCGCTTTGTCCAACTCTGGGGAAACTGGACATTTTAATTATGTGGCAAAAACAACTTTATTGCTCAAACTTTAAAAAGGCTATATTGGCACAATCCTTAAAGCCTGTTCTGACTCGGGTCATTATATGTAACAGATTTGTGATTTTATCTGTATACTGTATGTGTATATGTCTTGCTAGTTGGTAGGTTAGACAGACGGACGGAAAAATAAAAATTAGACAGACTGGTGGATAACTGACTAGATAGAGAGAATGGCAGATAGATAACACTCTAGATTGTTATCCGCCTATCAGTCTGTCTTATTAGTTAGTTATATGGCTGTCAGACAGACAGGTGGTTTACTAACTGGGTAGAAAAACTGCCAGGGAGATAACTATTTAATTGGAAAACAAACTAGAAAGAAAAAAACAGATAGAAAAGTAACTAATTATAAAAAAGAATAACTATCTACCTAGATAGAAAGACAGTCAGAGAGATAACTAACTAATTAGACAGACAAACAGGTGGATAACTAACTAGATATAAAGTCCACTCGAGATGATGACGTTCAAAATGAAACCTGGCGGACATTATGTCACAGAATGGCATAGTTCCCACAAATACTGATTGCCACATTTCTCAATAACCAACAAATAACAGGTTTCACAAAGGCTTAAATCTAACACCTAGCTGAGCTCCTAATGACCATACACATGTCAGAACATGTTGCATAATGCAACACATGCTCTAAAATGACCAAGACAGAGATATTATACATTAACGTCTTGGTCTGTCTTTGACGAAGTTCCTGGCCTTGCTCCCCCTCAGACCTGTGAGTAAGCTCTTCCACTGCTGAAGAACTACAAAACAACAACAACAACTTATCAGCTATATTACAGAGAACTCAAATGGCACTTTTTAAAATGAGTACAAAGTTATATATTTTTTCTTTACCTATTTTTCTTAATGAAAGACACTCGCTGTTGTTTGGCTAGTTTTTTCTTACCAAGTACTTCCATTCCTGAGAATACATGCACAGCAGTTTCAAAGAACAACACCTCTGTGTTGAGTGAACCTAGAATTATAGAGACATTTGGGGGATTGGAGCATAAAGAAAAATATATCCTTCACCTTTAATATTGAGCTGAGCTGAATGGTCTCGCAGCAGAAAGTGAAAGTCCTCCCACGAGAAGGAATCTTTGTTGTAAAGACCAGCGGCCTGAAGCATAGCTGCTATGCCATCATCAGCCTGACTCTTAGATAGAGCACTTCCAGAGATATCAATGAAAGACCTGCACAAGAAATGAGAAAATGCAACTAGCAGAAAGAAGAAATCTTTCAGAGGAACTTATATCATCTGAATCTTAATGTCCAGGTGATTATCAAAAAAATCTTGGCACAAATTGGTAACTTTTTTCTTCAAGGCTAAAAAAACAGGATCTGACATCAGAACCGACCTGAGTAAGGAAGTGAAGTCTTCCTTGGACAAGAAGCCATCTTCTCTGATATCATGCATTGAAAACAGAAGCTTAGACTTCTCCTCTGGAGTACCTGAAATTGCAAGCCAAAAACATCAAACATTGGAACACTCTTAACCACATAACATAATAACATTGTAAAACATTCTAACAACATGACCAGGTAAATTTGTAGCATTGTTACACTGCAAAATTACAAAATTGTTACATCCCAACAATGTAACAAGGAATTTCTGTAGCATTAAAACATTGTAACACCGTTAAGATGTCACATTTTTGCAATTTTACAGTGATGACGTTACAGTGTTACTATGCTAAATTCTACAACATTACCCTGTCACATTGTTAGGGTGTTACATATGTACAATTTTATAGTGTTATGATGTTACAGTGTTACAATTGCATGATGTTACAATGTTACAAAGTTGCCTTGTTACATTGTTAGGATGTCACAGGTTTACAATTTTACAGTGTAACCAGGCAACTTTGTAGCATTGTAACATCATGCAATTGTAACACTGTAACATCTTAACAATGTGACAATGTAATTTTGTAGAATTTACCATAGTAACAACACTGTAACATCAACACTAAAATTGCAAAAATGTGTCATTGTATCATAACACTGTAAAATTGTAAAACTGTAACATCCTAACTTGTAGCATTGTAACAGTAAAGTTGTAACAGTTTAAAATGGTAAAATTGTAACATCCTAACAATGTAACAAGGTAATCTTGTAGCATTGTATCTTCATAACATAACACCTGTAACATTGTAGCGATGTAACTTTGTAGAGGTGATAAGTCTTAAGTTATTAACACTAAACTACCATAGAAAAGATCTGAACAACCTCACCTGTCATAAAAATGACAATAACATCCAGGAACTCCTGAAAGGAAAGGTATCCATTACCGTCCTTGTCAGCCAGTGTGAACATAGACTCTACAAAGAGCGAGTCAGGCTTCAGACCGAACACTCTGGCAAATTCAACTCGCGTGAGCTCACACTGTAAAGCTTCTCGGGTCCTATTGCTCAAGTCTCCTGCATCACTTTTATTAATGTCCAAGACCTGGAGTCAAAAAAGACATGTAAGATGCTACCTCTCAACTTTGTGACACATTGCCAGTGGAATGAGGACAAAATGACCTTTAAACATATGAAGAAACAAGAGAAAGGTATGTGTTATACCTTTGAAAAAGCATGCTTGAAGAAGGTTTCCACAATCTGTTCCCTCTGTTCTCTGGTCACGGCATCTCTAAGCATTTCTTTCTCGCTCATTTCCATCACAGTTAGACTCTGAATTCTGCCGTCCAGCTCAGATCTCAGGTGATTTAAGAACTCTGATCTCTGACCAACGTCCTCGAAGAACAAAACCTTTCGGCCAGAAATCCAACTTAATGTCTCATTGAGCATTCGTTGCATGATGATGCAGAATGAACTACCAAATTCTTACCAGATCATACTCTTTGGGGATCTTCAAGAGTAGAGCACGATGCTGATGGTCATTGGGTATTATCACTTTCAGGTGTTCTTGATTGCCGAAGCTGTGAGAGCTGAGAAGAGAGCCGTTCTCATCAAAGGTCTGGAATAATTTATTCTCGTTGAACGCAAGAGTGACTTGTCGGGGTGCCGTATTGTGCCCCAACCACTCTTTGGCTGAACACAAAAATGAAATCAGAAACCAAACCCCCCCCAGAAGTTAATAAACTCATCTTCATTGGCATATCAGGCCAACATGACATCGCAGGTGATGTTACTGACCAGAAGTTCCATGAGCAGGTTCCTTGTGTCTTGTGGAACCTCTGAGCTTCTTTTGGAATCGTTTGTATCTGGCTGTCCGAACACGAGCAACTACACAAGCTACTATGTAGCTTACTGTTGAGAGATCAGAAAAAGTAAGTGTGTTGAAAAATGTTTGGGTGGCATATGCATTATATTAACTAACGGGTAACTTGTGACAGTTTTTTGGCAAACAAAACCTTGAAAGTGAAATGTTATATAAAAGGTAACATTCTTTGACAAAAAAGTTATATATATATAAATAAATAGTTTATTTTTATTTCATAACATGAATAACATTCCAATCTTTTTTTAAACTAAATATTAAAATAATATAATATAATAAATATGTATTTTAATATTTTGTTTAAAAAAAGATTACATTTCGTTTAAAAAAAGATTACATAAAAAAATACATTCATACATAAGTACTTTTATAATTCCAGATCAAATACAATTGTCTGAAGTAAATACATTAAACTGTAATTCAATTATAGTTCAAAGGTGCAGTTAGCAATTTCTGAGAAACGCTGTTGATATTTTAAATCACCAAAACAAACACGCCCCTGCCCAAAAGGACCACACCCCTATCTTGATATCCCCGCCCCTAAATTCACAAACACGCTATCCAGCACAGCACAGGCACTAATGCTCTCATTAGTGGACACGCCCCTTACTGCTGATGGCTACAAGTGTGTTTTGGTGCTCGATCCGATCCACTTTCAGCCCTGTTTCTCAAAAATCGCTTACTGCACCTTTAATTACTGCATGCAAGTAAATTATGAATAACACTGACCAACAGGAAACAGGAACAGCACCGTCACTGTTACGCCAAAACCAGCTATGCTGCTGTTGTCAAAGTAACTCACAGAGACGGCTTTTGTGCAGGGGTAAAGATCGGAGGCTTTGATTGGCTGAGGCTGGGGGCAGGGATCACCTGTACAAAAAGCCCAAAATAAACAAATCATGACTTTTCAATATGATTTGTGTGTGTGTGTGTGTGTGTGTGTGTGTGTGTGTGTGTGTGTGTGTGTGTGTGTGTGTGTGTGTGGAATATGTTGATGCGTGTGGGTTGTTTATTACCGTCCACCCAGAAGAATGCATTCTTTTGAATGTCGCCCTCCTCTGCACTGGTGATGTCCAGAATGACATCATGAAATGTGGTGTTCTGAATGGCTTGGATCTCCTCCTCAGTGAACAACCTGAGAGAAAGAGCAGCTGATACTTAGCCAGAAATACCTCTTACGTGTACTCGTCCGACCAAATTGACAAGGTTGTTTTTCATGTAATCATCACCAGAAATTTTCCCACCCATTTTGTCTGTTCTCAAACCAGAAGCGATCAGCGTTCCTTATGCGTTCAAACTGGTCCATGAGGATGGCAGAAAACACTGGACCTGGTCCTTCCTGTGTTTCTAGTAGGCCACCCACAAACAGCTCTAGTCTGGATGTGTCGTTCTCATATAACTCTGCAAGCTCCCTTAACAACTGGAAAGCAGTGAAAAGAGATTTAACTAAAGAGAGAGAAGATTTTGCATTTGAATGAGTGGTGTTTGCAAGTGCAAACAACGCCGCTACAATAAAGGAGATTCGGGGTAATTGTTATTAAGATGTTTGCTGATGGTTCATGCCATTAGGGGCTTTCGCACCGAGTAGTTCTAGGAACTAGCCACCAGGATGGTTCCCCGAGAACTAATGGTTCCCCTAGAAACGTTTTCCTGGTTGCATTCGCACCGCCATTAGGAACTCTGCAGTGATGTAAGCCACGCTTGATGTTTTGACTTTTATTAAGACGGCGCAGCGGACCTTTATTTTGACGCCGCTGAGGACGCCTGACCTGAGCACACAGCGCGCCCATTCTCCGTCTTCTTTAGTTTTACGATCTGTTTAACAGTCCTGTCTAGTACGCTATTAGATAAGACGGTTATACATAGAAAGTAGACAGTAATGAACAGATATTAGCGTACGCTGTGTGGTTGATGCCCAATGTTGCTAACTGAGCAGAATCATGTTTCTCTTGGTCCCCTCAAAGTTGTGCTGGATTTTCTCCTCAGCGTAAAGGTTGAGAGGTCCATCTATCATTGTTTTCCATGTTCGTAGAGTTAGTTTCCGGAGTAAATATATAGGCTATAATCTGTGTGTTTACACAGCTTTTAAAAAAATGGCGGGTGCTGGCGGCCAATCAGTGTATATTAACGTCACGGATAGTTCCTATAGTGCTGGGTTAGACCCTACTCCGATGTAGGAGATGAATTAGTGTCTCCAAAAGGAGTTCCTATAACTATAATCGTTCCCAGTTCCTGCACTGCGAACAAAATCCGGGTACTCCCGCCAATAGTTCTAGGAACTATGAAAAGGTTCCTCCGATGTGAAAGCACCTATTGATACTGTAAACAGCACCTGCGTGTTATTCAGTTTAGGGTTGATCTCCTCCCAAGAGTTGACCGGCCGCATGTTGAGGGCCGCTCTGATCTGGTTATAACTCGGCAGCCCAAAATCACGCCCCCTCTGGATGGATAAAGCCACTGCATCAGAGCGTGAGAAGCGGAAGGGGCCGTACATGTAATCTAATGGAGAAAAGGAATAGAGAAGATGAATTAACCAATAGATCTTCTTGATGTCTACACACACAAAATTCTCCAAGAAATCAAAATGGACAATTCTTGTTTTGTTTTTCAAATACAGTATTTTTTATAAATGATTTATCAGTGCACATATTTTTTTTAAATGGATAGTTCACACAAAAATTAAAATCCCTTTAATTAATGAGCCCTCATACTCTTTAATCAAAATAACTTCCCCTCCCTCTTGCAGAATCAATTTCTTCTCTAATGATGTGTTTACTGGCGTGAGGGCGGGGCAACCTGTCACTCACATGAGATCGACCAATAGCAAACCACAACCATCCAATCAATTCCCAATGGACAACATCAAGCCCCGCCCTACATTTTTTCTTGTTCGAGAAGCAGTTTCACTTATAAATCACAATTGGGAATAAAAGACTATCGCAACTTCAGTTTCATGCCCACTTTAAAAAAAAAAAGCCAAAAAAAAAAAAAAACAACCTCTCAAATCCTCGACAATGACGTTGTCCTCACGCTCAGCGATCTGAGAAGCCATGCCCATTATAAGCTCATCTACATCCTGACTGGACTGCAGGTTTGGATTCTAAAACATATACAACTTGATATGAAATATAACTTAATTATATATGAATGTAATTATTGTTATTTAATCATTTTAATTAAAATAATTACTAAACACTAATTTCTAAACAATTTTTTATTTATTTAATTAGATTAATAAATACAAATAAAATATACAATATACAATAAAGAAATCCTTTGGGACAAAATCAAGCAACATTTTTGTACCAAGCCACCATGTATGACATTTTTATTATATGGTTGCATAATCCAAACCAAACCCCGTCTGTTATGACTCACATTTCGGTTCCAGAAGGTGTTGCAGAAACGCAGGCCAGGAGATTTACTTTTATCGTTGTTCACAGCACTTTTATAGTGACACGTCCTGTTTCTGAATCCCCAAAAGCACATTTCAACACAATTACAGATACAACTGATGATTTTATACTACCGATTCTATTTCATATAAATGTTGTTCTTTTAAACTTTATATTCATTGACGAATCCTGGAAACAAACTTATTTAGGAGCAGAACTGTTTTCAGCACTGATAATAATAATATGAAATGATTCTTGAGCATCAAATCAGCGTATAAGAATGATTTCTAAAGGATCATGACGTGACACTGAAGACCGGAGTACTGATGCTGAAATCTTAACCAAAACTCCAAACTTTTGAATGGTATTGTGAGTTTTTAATAGAAATACTTAAATATTACTATCAACAGTGGTTTGTAACAATAAAATTTTAAAAAATGTAAAAACTTTAAAAAGGATCAGGTGCATTTTCTAAAAGTAAATAATTGAGATATGTACCTTTTATATACACCAGATGGCGCAAGAGTCAGTCCAAACCTCACAGCAGCGGCTTCAAACTCAGCAGAGATCCCTGGATCAACATGTTTCTGATAACCTGCAGAACGACAGAACGAAAGCAGCGCTGTACTATTCAACTCATATTATATATTCTGTTATTAGCTAATATTATTCAGTATATTTTTTACTAGTCCCTGCTGTTCACAAAAAAAGAAACCAAAATGAAAACAAATGGGTAATGTAACTGAAGTAGAGCTTACTGAATTGAAGTAAAGTTTACAGTAACATTCATTCAGTTAACGTTTTACAGTAACTTAACATTCAGTTAAGTTACTACACGTACTGCATTACTGCACTCAACAGAAATGACATGCTTGCAATCTGTTAACCTGTAATGACGTATATGCCGACTGCATGCTGTCATCTACATGTTACGCAAACCATAAGAGATATTTTAACAAACCACAAATTAGCCAACCTTTTGACTGGCGCGTAAAGTGTCCTCCCGTTTGCAGCATATTCTGCCCTCAAACCACCCATTAAACAGGAAGAGACCATCTGACCCACGTCAAGTGACCAGCGAGAGTTCATTATGTTCGATATACCACAATAATACACTAACAGTTCTATAAATAATTGTAAAGTGGAATATTATTTTCTATTCTATAGAAACTCTGCTCTGATTGGTCAGATGGCCCAGTCTGTTGTGATTGGTCTTCATCAGCACTTGATACACAGTGATATGAACAGTAATGATGGTGTCAGTTTTATCATATCTATTCAAGCCCGAGTCCTTTTTACATTCACAAACAGCTATATTACACACTACATGGAAGATATCTGAAAAAGCATATATGGGGCACTTTTATGTGATATGAGAGTGGAAGTGAATGGAACTTAAATTCTAGTGTGTCATCTGAGGCTGAAACAAACCACAGATTACCTGAGAATGTGCACATTCAAACACAAACACAACTCACCTGGATAGGAAGACACTTGTTTTCCCAGATAGGCCGGAAGCCACTCATAGAGTGCGATATTCTAAAGAAAGACAAAACACATACACCTTCAATCTTCAAATCTAGACCAATGTCCCTATATTCATACCCTAGTGTTCAGAGGAAATGTGAAGTGAAGGATACTGCGGTACATCACTCCAAATTGGCAGCTGTGCTGTTACATGAAGTGAGTCACTATTTGCTTTACCTGAAATGTGGCAATAACCCTCTTTCGGGCATTTTGGAAAAGCTCTTCGTCTGACCAAGAGGGGTGTTCCTTGTACAGTTTGGAGGCCAAGTAATTATGGTAACGAAACCAAATAATTCCCTCAGTGACCGAAAAGATGTTCTCATTGCCCCAGGCATTCCCAAACTCTGAGAACACACAAAACGTGCAAAACCACAACATGCAACATTTTCATGAGCTTTTCGCAATGCACTTAAAACATTTGAGTAATGAAATAACACTTTATTAAAGGGTATTCATAACAGAATAAAAATAAGTAATAAAGCCATACAATATTGTGAAAATACAGTAATCAAATAAACCATCTAAAAGGGTTTAAGTCACTCCGCCCTGTATCATGTACTTTATTGCTCGGAGGAAACTATGGTTTACCATGGTGCATTTTTGTAAGGAATGTTACAAGAAAGCATGACTAGAAAATAGTTGATATTTCAAGTCTTACCAAACGAAAATTTCCTGATTGGCCATGCAACTACTGGTTGTGTGGTGATAAACGAATGTACTACAACTTGAAGAAGTAGCTGTTCCATATCTCACCATAGAGTTTCTGTGAGTCGGGACTAGTACTACTGGGATCCGGCGCACTCCACATGAGGTAACCGCTGCTACCATGCCTGGGCATGTCCTGTGAAGAGCCTGAAGCCAAGAGTCCTTTGGAAAACGTTCTCAAGGCATCACACCATGAGCTGGAGGATCCATAGATGGAGCTGCCATCTATCCACGCTGTCACGTGATTCACCTGAAATGAATTATGGGTAGATCAAAAACTGAACACCCCCATTCCAAATCTCCTACAGTCAATTGTGACTACATGCGCACCTGTGTACGGGGATTGTTGGGACTTTTGCCCGTGCTCGGGTCCCACTCTGCTCTCTGAAACTGGAGCAGGACCGGTTGTGAGGAGTTGGAGCCAAAGACGGGATCTTCTTTTTGGACTTCAATATGCATGAACTCAGGTGGGCAACCAGGTCTACGGGATTCTGAGATCTCAGACCACACATGGTAACCTAATGTAGTAATAAAGAGCATGTGTTAAAGTGGCCATCGGAACCAAATTCTCTTTGACCTTTTCAATACAAAGAAAACATCTTTTGAAAATAAGCTGCAAAAACGTCTCATTAAACTCTATAAAGTGCTTAATTCTTAATAGCACCAGTGCATAGATGTGGTTTTAAGCAATAAAATTTTCTTTGTGGAATGTAAAATGTTCTTCTTTAGCAGCCATCGGGCTATATGGTTGTATTTTAAAACCTGTATTTTCAATGATTATTCACTTATAATCTTCCCAACCAGTATGCTGTTAACCTGGGAACCTCTGCGATCACTAGCTACATTTACATGCACCAAAATTATCTGTATATTATCGGACTGATGGCTCAGTCTGAGTGAAAACCCTACATGTAAACAGATAGATCAGAAAGAAATTTAGATTGGATTGAAAAGTGTAGTGTACAGTGGCGCTGTAACGTGGAGGAAGATTAGGACGAAAAGTCCGCATTTATTGTAATTGCATGGAAAAGAGTGACCAGTATAAACTCGCAATTGAGAGAAAAAATTCATAATTGTTAGATAAAAAACTTGCAATTGCGAGAAAAAAGTCATAATTGTGAAATATAACCTTGTAACTGCGAGAAAAAAGTCAAAATTGTGAGTTAAAAAACTCGCAATTGTGAGAAAATAAGTCAGAATTGTGAGATAAAAACTCGTAATAGCGAGAAAAAAGCCTGAATTGTGAGATATAAACGCGAAATTGCATTAAAAGATTTATGAGATATAAAAATATGCAATTGCGAGAAAAAAGTCAGAATTGTGAGATAAAAAAATCGCCATTGCGAGAAAAAAGTCAGAATTGTGAGATTAAAAAAATCACAATTGCGAGAAACTAAAAAAAATCGCAATTGCGAGAAAAAAGGCAGAATTGTGAGAAGAAGAAAAATCGCAATTCATGAAAAAGTCAGAATTGTGAGATGACAATTATAATTTATTATTGCGAGTGGAAATTATCTTTTTTATTTTTTAATTTTTTTATTTCATGTCGGAAACAAGCTTCCATACTTTAAGGTAAATTACATTCAGGATGCCTTTACTGAAATGGAATCTCACTGAACATGTCTTCAAACTGTAAGTAAAGAGCTGGCTGTGTCTCAATCAGCAGGCTGCACCTAGTTTAAATGAAGGAGACACTCACCGAAGGCCAGGGAGAGAAGAGTTCTGTTCTTGTATGACAGGAGACCGGATTGACCCTTCATGGCCGTGTTGCTTATCTGGCGGGGGTTGGGCAGGTGCGGTTCCTGTCGGGGCAGATAAACTCCATCCGTATACTGCGCCGGCAAGAAACGGACCAGAGCTGCATCTGGAGGGGCAACATCCTGATGTTTAGAAAAAAATCTTAATTTTTTGGTAAAAACCATAAAAGAAGAATTAATTCACTCACCTGCAGCCCCTCGATCATGATATGCCAAATTATTGTACCACCCATCATACCTTTGAACTTCCCAGGTAATGGCAGAACTCGCACCTGTTTGGTTCAAGATCAAAGGGAGTTTGGCAGCACTATAATAACTGAATGAATAAGTCATTAACAAACATTATATGATTCACATTACTGCATGTATTCAAGATGTACATACACATACTTTTTTATCTAGGACTTTTTAAAATCTAATTTACACCCCAAACCTTACCAACGTTAAAGTATAGTTATGGTGTAAAATTAAGGAGAAATATGTTAAATTCTGCTCTATTTCTAGGGCAAATAAAAGCTCATGTGACAATGAGACTTTTCTACACTGCTTATTTATTGCGAAATAGTTTTTTTAATAACCTTGAAGCACAAAGTACTGCAACACTTCATTATAAGTTTCATGAATAAGATAATTGATATTATTATGTTACATAATGTTTAACAAATGTTTAGTCAACGAATAGCTAATGAATATTCAAATAGCTGGAAATGCATGTATTTTCCTATTTACAGTAAACAGAGTGACCACTACTTCTATATGTAATTTTTATTTTTTTTATAATTATTATTATTATTATTATGTATAACAATACACATTGTATTATTAGAATTAGAAAAATAATAAAACATATTATAGAGTGATGCAAGGGGATCAATTTTATTTTTATATTTCAAAATAGATTAGACAGACAGACAGACAGACAGACAGACAGACAGACAGACAGACAGACAGACAGACAGACAGATAGATAGATAGATAGATAGATAGATAGATAGATAGATAGATAGATAGATAGACTCACCAACAGCTTGACAGAGAACAGAGAGTGCAGTTAAAGTCCTCCAGATCACCGCACATAAACGCATTCTTGCAAACCAATGAAGCACCTCTTCGCCCAAGAGCACTTCACTTCAGACTAGAGAAAACACTAAGTGCTGTGTGTGTAAAAGTAGACACAGATTTCCTTTAAGAATGACAAAGCATGGACCTCGAAACAAATATTAAGGCAATTAAACTGACAACACAGTCACACCTGTCTTTACAGAAGAGCAAACCTCGCCTGTTTATTTTGGCAGCGAAAATAAAAGGAAGAGTCCGAGAGTGACGGAATGAGAGTCCGACCCACATCCACACCTGATTGTTGCGCACAGAGTTTACCATGCAGGGCTGGTCATGAGCGGTGACACCTTTCTCTGGGAATACCAATCAATGCAAATCAAAGCTGTTATTAGGAAGCGTGATCGTTTAAAAGATGAGCGCCGACCGGATCATCTTATTTCCAGGACTCATATTTTCCCGTCTTGTTTTACAGCTCTCGTTGCGTCCACAGGTGAGTTGCAATGGGGCATTGTGGTTGGGTTGAGATTTGAAATTTCTATTAAGCGGCATCTAATTCTGTCAGACTGGGAGAATAAGAGAATAAACTTATGATAATCATAATGTACGCTTACCTGGACCTACCTAAGCGGCATAGCGGGCTGTTATTGATCTTTTTCTGTGTTGCATAATTGCATAAATGTTTTAATATAGATCATATCCAAAAATGTGAAGGAGATGGGCTGAATTATCAGTTTTACCCCTATAATTAATTTGAATCCTCCTGTAAGACAATTGAATTTGGGAGGTCTTAAAAATAGCATACATCTCTTGCCTTTTTTTACTAGGCAATTTTTTTTAACTATGGCAATTTTTTTTACCACTAAAATTAAAATTGAAAAGTGCGAATATTTTCACCCAACTAACAGGAAACGTTTTCAGAACTTAGAATAACGTTCTGACAAGCTTCAATTGACCGTTCTGGCTGCGTTAACAACGTTCTTTCAAAGTTATCATGGTAGGCTATAGCTTAGACCCTACATCATTTTCCTTGAAAAGTGTTAGTTAAACGTTGATCAGTTGTTTTAAATGTTATAGTCAACTTGTGACTTTTGAATGTTCTCTGAACATATATTACGTTCCCGCATAACCTTTGCAAAATGGAAAAAAATGGAAGGTTCTCTCGCATAGGCTAACCAAGAAAAAAGTTTTAAAACATGTAAAAAATGGACGTTTAAACCGTTCAGAGAACATTCACAAATAACTTTTTTATAACTTAATTCGAACGTTAGCAAAACATTCTGACAAATCGCTTGCGAAAGGTAGCATAACCAGCAAGACAGGCTGCTCGAGCACATCTGTATGATATTTCAACAAAACATACAATTGCAACAATTTAGCACTTAATTACAAAATCACAAAAACTACAAAAAAGGGGGTTTATGATTGACGATTGCAAATTTCTCTGGAGCGGCCAAACTAACGGGTTGCGCGAGACACACCTCAATAGCGGCCGTAAAATTTCGATACCCTTGAAAGTCACTGTATAATTCGCACACTAGACTGTTATCTGCAATCTTCAGGTAACCGAGCCTCTGACCAACACTGTCCTGCTTTCAGCTTTAGTTCTCGCCTGTGGAGGGAAGATGACTTTCTACGATGGCATTTACCCGTTCTACTCGCTACAAAGAAGCCCGTTCATCATCGACATCAGCCTGCTGGTCGCGATCCTGGTTTTCTCGGTTCTGGCTGTCAGTTTCATCCTCATTCTACCAGGAATACGTGGCAAATCGGTGAGTGAGCGAGATCAATTCTTCAGTAGAACACTATTGCAAAAACAATTAATCTTCTACAGCTTTCCAATAAGGGAAAATGAAAAATTGTAGAAATGTAGTCTAAATGTAATTTTATGATGGTTAATAGGCTACTTGTATTTTTTTTTTAAATGTCATTTCTTTCACATTTTGATTGATTGTTGTAAACTCTAAAAGGTTTCCTTGTAGGCTACCTTGAATTAATGTGACTTGTCAAACATAGCCCATCATAGAATTTAAAGTATTTCTTTCTATGGTTTTACACATTTTGAGATTTAATTTTCTATTTTCTAATCTTAAGGTCTGAACACTAAGACTAAAATTACACTTCTGAGGTATTTTTGTCAGTTTAGCTGACATTTTTGCCCTTATTAACTTATAAACCTATTGTGTAAAGTCTTTTACATCATCTTTTTTGTGTAAAGTTCTGCAAAAAAATAAATAAAAGAACATTTAAATATAATGTCCTCTTTTTTCAGAGACTGTTGTGGATGTTCAGGATAATCATTAGTTTATTTATCGGAGGTGTTTTAGTTGGTGAGTATTTCAAGTATTTTCACTAAATAAGTTCATTAGGAAATTTGGTATAGTTATTACTGTATAGTGGCTTCAAAAACTATTTTCACACTTCCAAGTTAAAGTTATGCTTTACTTCACCAATTTTTCAATGACTTTTAACCAAGGTCAAAGTAATAACCAGAAATTGTCTTTCATTAAATTTAATGCCACTTGGTTTGACATGTTTGTTATGTAATGCAATGACATTCACATATTTTTAAGTGTAAGTATGAGTCTAAATAATTCAGCTGGAACAATAGAAACAAACATCCCTTTAAGTCAACTTATTATATAAGAGCTGCTAAACTTGTATGGCCTTCATTTTTATTCATGATCTGCTAAACTCTTCTTGTCCGCTTCAGTGCTGAATTTTACTGGAGACTGGGCTGAAGCCAGCGTGAAGGCCAACGCCACCTACAAATCCTTCAGTAACGCAGTGGTGTCCGCTGAGGTGGGACTGCACGTGGGCCTGTACGGAATAAACATCACACTCAGAGGTGAACAGGACGAGTCCGCAACCTTTTAGGCCCACTTTTTTGAGCCACAAAACTCTGACCGGGTCTTTTGACATCTGTTTCAACAGGCGAGCCAGTATCGCAGATAAACGAGACCATTGACTACAACGAGATCTTCAGTTGGTCGAGCAGCGTGGATGAGCAGTACGGCGATGCGCTCGAGAGGGGTCTTCCCAACCCCATCCTTTACATCGCAGAGAAGTTCACACGCAACAGCGCTTGCGGGCTCATCTTCCAGTACAGATACTCAGGCCGCTTCGCCTCAGCCAGTCTCTGGTAAACCAACACACACTCACCACCAATCTCTTACTGTAGTGTAAAGAAACTCCGTCCTATTCAACAAATGCAAACAAGCTAAAGTAAAGAATGGCCTTCTCCCGCAGGACGGCTTTTTGCTGCTGGCTGGTGGCCAATATCCTCTTCTCAATGCCCGTCATCCTCTACGCCGGGTACATGATGATAGCCACGGCTGCTTTCATCTTCTTCTCCATGGCTTCCTTCTCAACTATATACAACGTGTCCCAATGTGACTTCAGTATAGGAGCAGAGTCCTTAAGGACAGACTACAGCCATTCCTTCTGGATCGCTTTGGCAACGGGTAAATGCTCCTAATGGGAAAGCGGGCCACTCTTGAAAGGTTTTTGACTCGGAAAGCATGTAAAATACTTTATAACATGATTACGGTTGATTTTCAGGTTTACTGTGCGCTGTGATTGGTTTGTTGGTGGTGTTAATGGATTGTCTATTTCCTGCGAGGATGAGGGAGGCGTTCAGTGTTGGCGTGGACAACGAGGAAGACGAATGCCATACTGGTGAATGCTACATCAACTCAGGCTTTCTAGAGGGAGTTACCTCTGATGACATCACACAGTCGGGGAACGGCTCTTTGCCTCAGCAGATCACTACATTAACAGTATGTTTTATACACAAATAAATGCATTTTCATTAACATTAGCTGAAACTAAAAACTAAAAAAAAAAAGATGTTTTGAAGAATCTTCATGCTGCTCTTTTCCATACAACGACTGCATATTACTACTAACACCAAAATTAGGTCATTAATTGTTTTAAAATGCACTGTCTTTGCTGTTGAAATATTTATTGTTTTCTTTTTTCTTTCCTTCTTTCTTTTAACAGAGGCTTTGAGGGGCGCTTTGTTGTCGTCCACAACTACTTCTTGAAAACTTGCAGACTGAAACTTTCTGGGAGCAGCTGTATATAAAATTGTTACTGTTTCTACTGTTCTATTCTATTGTTCTACACATATGTATACATGTACGTAATGCACAAAAAATAAAATAATATTAAAACGTAAATATAATTCTACAATGTGTCCATTTGCATTATTTGTGTTACAGTATGAACTTAGTAAAATGAGATACTATGCACACATTATTGCAATAACAAAATTTGGCCATACCATACCAAGATTTTGTCACAGTGTCTGGTTGTGTTCCCTTGTTTATCACTAGAGGTCCTCATTCTCACGGTGTCCTTCACATTTGACTTCAATTCCCAGCATTCTGTCTGTCACTGTCACTCATCAGTTCATTGCACTCAGCTGTTTCCCGTAATCATTGTTCCTAGCTGTTCTGTGTTAGTCTTGTTAGATATGTGTATATATTCCCTGTCTGTGTTAGTATGTGTACGGAGTCGTTGGTTTATGTCACCACACTTTCTAGTCTTTATCTGACCGTTTCTTGTTTTTGTCTTGTGTTTTGGATTGCCTTATTGGATTTGACCCTGCCTGGATGACTATGAGTTTGGATTGCCCTTTAATTAAAAAGACTACTGCTCTTGGATTTTCTGCCTCCTGTGTGTGTTCCGTGACATAACGACTCCGTCCTCAGAAATCCAGCAGTAATTTTCAGTTTTCTTTTTTTTTTTTTTTTTTTTTTGGAAGATCTCGTTCCCAGTCACCATGTGGATTCCACGTAGCGAGCTTGCTCCCGCAGAGAGAGAGAATGGCATCTCGTTACTGGAATATTTTTCTAGATGCGCACAAAGGCATGAGGAGATCAGGGCAGTTGAGGCTTCACCACTGGTCTCATCGAGCGCTGGGACTCCGTCGATGGTTTTGTCCAGTTCAAAGGCGGCAGAAATCCGTCTGAAGGGACGGAGGAGGAGGAGAAGGAGACCTCTGTCTGCCCAGTCAGAGACAGTTCAAAGGCGGCAGAAATCCGTCTGAAGGGACGGAGGAGGAGGAGAAGGAGACCTCTGTCTGCCCAGTCAGAGACTGTTCACGTCCCGTCTGCCCAGTCAGAGACTGTTCACGTCCCGTCTGCCCAGTCAGAGACTGTTCACGTTCCGTCTGTCCAGTCAGAGACTGTTCACGTTCCATCTGCCTTCCTGGACCTGAACTATCTGGAGCGTCTGGCTCGGATCCTGCTGCTGTCTCCTGTTCCAGAGCCGGAACCAGTGTCTCCTGTTCCAGAGCCGGAACCAGTGTCTGCTGTTCCAGAGCCGGAGGCAGAGCCATTGCCTGTTCCAGAGCCGGAGGCAGAGCCAATGCCTGTTCCAGAGCCGGAGGCAGAGCCAGTACCCGTTCCAGAGCCAGTGCCATCTGCCTTCTTGGATCTGGACTGTCTGGCTCGGATCCTGGACATGCCCGTGTCTGCTGTTCCAGAGCCGGAGCCAGTGTCTGCTGTTCCAGAGCCGGAGGCAGAGCCAGTGCCCGTTCATGAGCCGGAGGCAAAGCCATTGCCCGTTCCAGAACCGGTGGCAGAGCCAAGGCCTGTTCCAGAGCCTATGCCTGTTCCAGAGCCGGAGGCAGAACCAGTGCCTGTTCCTGAGCCGGTGTCTGTTCCAGAGCCAGTGTCTGTGCCAGAGCCAGTGTTTGTTTCTGTTCTTGTGGTTGTTACAGTTCTGGTGTCTGTTCCTGAGCCGTCCTCTGTTCCTGAGCCGTCCTCTGTTCCTGAGCCGTCCTCTGTTCCTGAGCCGTCCTCTGTTCCTGAGCCGTCCTCTGTTCCTGAGCCGTCCTCTGTTCCTGAGCCGTCCTCTGTTCCTGAGCCGTCCTCTGTTCCTGAGCCGTCCTCTGTTCCTGAGCCGTCCTCACCTTCGCCCTGGCCGCCCGAAGGGTCGTCTGCTTCGCCCTGGCCGCCCGAGGGGTCGTCTGCTTGGGGTCGTCATAAGGATTGCCTTATTGGATTTTACCCTGCCTGGATGACTATGAGTTTGGATTGCCCTTTAATTAAAAAGACTACTGCTCTTGGATTTTCTGCCTCCTGTGTGTGTTCCGTGACAGATTTAATTCATAACCACATGAATGTGGAAGTTTACAGGTAATTTAATTCAAGGTGTATTAAACCAGGCTTATCATAAACTAGAAACTAAAACCATAAAAACACATTTTCATTACTTGAAATGAATGCTGTCAAATTGATTAATCGCAGAGGTTTTGTCAGGGTTCTGTCACTTCTGTCTAGTCTATTTCTTGGATTTGTGACAGAGCCCTGACACTCCTGTTTTGTCTTGTACTGTGTAGCACACAGCTTGTTTAACACTAGCTGTGTGCTTTTCATGTTTCGTGTGAACACGTGGCTTATGAGCGTTTCATTAGTTGCCTGTTCATGTCTGGTTTTGTGTGAGCACATGGCTTTTCGTGTATGTTTCCTTGTGCCATGTGCTCTCCTGTCGATTGTCTAGTCTCTCCCATCTTGTTACCTGATTCAGGGCTCTCAAGTGTTACTCATTGAGCGTGAGTGTCACTCATATCGGTTATTTGTCACGCACTCCCGCCACACATTGTATTTCTCATGTGGAAAAACTATTTATAATATATTTAATATGCCGCAGCGCCCAAAATTTCTCTGGCCGCGCCGCACTCACTGTGGAACCGGCAGGAATCAAGTTCACTTTCGTTCACATTCGTTCACCCACAGAGGAAACCACTGGAGCTCCGAGCATCACTTTGAGCACAGAGTAACTCATGATCACCTGTTTTAATGTTACAACAAATTCACAAACAACGACAACTTGATTGCTGTTAGAGAATGTTTCCCAGATAATTAGCATCAGTTTTTCATGAGTGTCTGTAACTTAGCCAACAGTTTTACAGCCTGTTCACTGACAACACCTGCTCAGAACAAGTTGTCTAGATCTAGTCATATTTTCGTTATCACAAGGGGGGAGTGTCACTCTTGCCTGTCTTCAAAACTTGAGAGCCCTGCTGATTATTGATTCATTTGCCCCACCTCGTTACCTCCTTTGTTTGTTCTCCCTATTTATTCTCCAGTTTTTGCAGTGTTTGCAGGCCTGTGCTGGTTCGTACACTGTGTTCCCTGCTGTGTGCTTCAATCAAGTCTATTCAAGTCAGTCTTGTTTTCCACCTCGGGGTAGTTTAGGTTGTATTTTGTTTTGTTTTTATTAATAAAAAAATACTATTTTTCTGCGCTTAAGTCCTCGCCTCATCTCCTCTACCCCAAACCCTGACAGGTTTGTGTTAATATATGTGTGTATATATTATTGTATTTATGTACATAATTTATGTGTTGTGTGTGTATATATACATATAATTTTGTGTTTTATAATGTGTGTATATATATGTTAAATGCGATTAATTGTGATTAATCGATTTGACAGCAATATTGGAAAAAAAAAACATGAACTGAAATAAAAATTTTAAAAAATTAGAAAAATATTTTCATTTACTTTAAATTGCCCTAAATAAACTACAACTACAGAAAAAACTATATAGATATAAAAAAGCACACAAAATAAAACTAAAAAACAACAAAATTACTAAAACTTTATTAAAATGACCAAAATGAAAACAAAATATCTAATTCAAAATATTAACAAAAACTATAATAGTACATCATTGGTACTAAAATAACACTGCTATGTGTGTGTGGATTTAATGCTTAGAGAAAAAATTATAAGCACTAAAATTACATACCTGAAATGCAGATGGGGTTCATTCATGAGATAATTTGGACTCATTCATTATATTATTTATAATATCATGCATGAACATGAATGCAGCTCAGGTTTTCTGATTAGTATATCTTTAAGTCTTCAAAATATGAATAAATATGAACTAGTGCAGGGCATGCTGAACTAGTAATCTACAGAAATTAGTCATTCATAGTGTACAGTACCCATTTATCACAGAGAGACAGAGGACAGCAAGAAGAACTGAAATGCAGCCTATATTCAGAAAATGTAACAGTAATCTTTGGATTTTAGCATGCTTTAGTCCAATTTTTGAGTTTGTGAAATGAGTATTGTTAATTAAATGTAGTGATGATGCCCTACTTTGTCGATTAAATCGTCAGTATCTTACAGTCACTTGGTATTTTTCATTCATAAGTACTTCTAAGTACTTAAAGAACTCAAAAGGGCTGGTAGCACTTTATTTCACAGACTTGTTCCCCATGTACATACTATGTACTTTTTATAGTAATTACAATAACTGTACAATAACAGGGTACAATTACTAGGTACTAACCCTGAACCTAAACCTAACCTTAAACCATGTAGTTACCTTATATTACCCAGTACTTTCTTAGGTAAGTGTACTGGAAGTACACGCACTGTAAAATAAAGTGCAACCAAAAGGCTTGAACTAAAGGCATTCAACATACAAACTAACAACTCTGCCATGGAAGACTGTATGTATAATTGCATTAATAAGCAAGTAAAAGCCCCTCTTTGATAAATTATGTGTGCATGTGTGCATGTTTGCACTCTTTCTAATGATCTTTACATGCAGTCTACAGTCACATGAAGCAAGATGAATATTTTTCTGCTTTTCTTAGGAGCTGTACATTTTTTTAACGTTGCAGGAAAAGGTCCCAGGTTTATGATTCCTTATATGTACACCGGAGTCTCTTGACCAGTTAACAATCTGAACATGACGGCTGGCATAGTTTTCATGTTAATCTGTTGAGAAAAAGAAAAGACACGTCATTAATAAACTACGTAATAAAAATAATTGAATGCAAAAATGCTAGAAAGGATGATTACTTAAGATAAAGGTCAGCTTTTTTTGACTCACTGCAAAAAGCAAGGGTTGTAAAGTACTAATTATTCTTCATAACTGTACAGAACTTGCGTATTGTTTTGAGGAATTTGTTCTGTACTCGAGTTCAGTCGAAACTGAAAACTGACTCAATTACACTGTCCTTACAAAAAAGCACGTATATAATTAGCTTCCATTTTTTATTGCGTGTTTTTAATTGCTTTTAACATTTTTAAAAAATAATTTTACAACAGTGTTAAAACGATACATGTCATACATTTTCTATTTTAGGCATGTTCCTCATCCACACTTAATACATAATAATAATACATGTATAAATAGCCTGTTTCACATTTTTTCTCAGAAAAACTTGATAAATAATTTGAGTTCCCTGGCCACTTTATTAGGTACACCTGTTCAGCTCCACATTAACACAAATATCTGATCAGCCGATCTCATAGTAGCAACTCAATGCATTTAGACATGATCAAGACGATCTGCTGAAGTTCAAACTGAGCATCAGAATGGGGAAGAAAGAAAGATGATTTAAGTGACTTTGAACATGGTATGGTTGTTGGTGCCAGACAGTTCAGATCAATTCACACGGGCTCACCAAAACTGGACAATAGAAGATTGGAAAAACGTTGAGTCTGGATTTCTACTGTGACATTGGCGTAAACAGCATGAAAGCATGAATCCATCCTGCCTTGTATCACCGGTTCTGGCTGTAGTGGTGGTGGTGTAATGTGTGTCGGATATTTATCTTACCTTAGTACCAATTGAGCATTGTTTAAACCCCACAGTCTTCCTGAGTATTGTTGCTGACCATGTCCATCCCTTTATGACCACAGTGTGTCATCTTCTGATGGATACTTCCAGCAGGATAACACGCTATGTCTCAAAGCTCAAATCATCTCAAACTGGTTTCTTGAACATGAATGAGTTCACTAAACTGAAACTGACTCCACAGTCGCCAGATCTCAATCCAATAGAGCATATTTGGGATGTGGAGGAACAGGAGATTCGCTTCATGGATGTTAAGTCAGCAAATCTGCAGCAACTGCGTGATGATTTCATGTCAATATGGACCAAAATCTCTGAGGAATGTTTCCAGCACCTTGTTGAATCTGTGCCACGAAGAATAAAGGCAGTTCTGAAGGCAAAAAGGTCCAAACCGGTTACTAGCAAGGTGTACCTAATAAAGTGCCCATTGAGTGTGTATATGTATATGTATATATATATATATATATATATATATATATATATGTGTGTGTGTGTGTGTTTTTTATATATATATATTTGTTTTACCTTAACCAAAGGATTAAGGATTTGTTTTACCTTAACCAAAGAAAGTTTTTGGCCAAGACATTTCTGGCTCTTTAATGGGCTAATATTTGAATGGACCCCTTCCAGAGGCTAGATTATTACTAATGTTCCACCAACACATACGTATATATATAAAGCCGTACCTCTCCTACGGACACTGAAAGGGCGTGGACGATTTTCTCATGCGCCATCGCCACCACACTCTGTCCGTTTATCTCAATTATTCTGTGTCCGACACGCACCCCTCCCCTCTCCGCAATACCTCCACGCATCAGACTACAGATCTGCAATTCAACAACAGAGTAAAATTGCAAAGAAGTCATGATACAACAAAAAAGTAAAAAAAACTATGCAAACACACAGCAGCTGATTAGATAAGCTAAGTTACTGTAATGAAAACTGCATCTTTTGGTAAAGCATTAGATGTCATTTCTTTTGTGATCCTTGACTCTTACTATTCCGTTCTGAACGCTGAAACCGAGCTGGTATTGCAGGTCTGGTCTCTTTATGAGGACAGTAGTCACAGGTGGGCAACTCACTACACTCAGTTTCACCTGAACGTGATTCTTCAAGGCCTGAAACAC
>JAPDVR010000025.1:19365848-19478348 GCA_026230005.1 Gila orcuttii
TGTTCAGCATATAACTAGGTAACTTGCCGGTCTTTTTTGTCCGGATGCCGGCTCTGTACTACTGTCCACTGGACTACTTTGAGGAACCTGTCGAAAACATTAAAACAGACAATAATCATATTTTGATATATATGTACAATTTATAATTGACATGATGATGAGACATGATTATTGATAAAAACATAAGGCTGAAGCCATAATATAAGTGGATGGTAGTGCTATTGTATTAAAAAGCCAGTAGCCAATATCTAGTCAGTTGTAGCAGTTACAATTTAATATTTCAAGAGCCCAAAAATTAATTAGGCTAAACTGTTTAGATTATTGTGGATATACATGGAAGTTTATATATTTCAAGTATATGTATAAGAAGAAGCGAAACAACTGAATTTTTAAGGAATACAACACAAAAATTCTGCCCCTGTATTAGTTAAATTAGCACAATTAGCATTAGCATAATTGAAACCAAATGGTTAAAGGTTTGCATAAAGGAATGTTGTGTTGTTTTCCCAACAACCATTTTTTGTATTTTTCTTACAAAAAGTAAGCATCGCTTTGCTTCAGAAGGCCTTTAATAACCCTCTGGAGTCGTATTGATTTTTTTTTATGATGGATGGATGTGCTTTTTTTGGCTTCAAAATCCCAGTTACTATTCACTCCCATTATAAAGCTTGGAAGAGCCAGAATATATTTTTTATTATAACTCCGATTGTGTTTGCCTGAAAGAAGAAAGTCATATACACCTAGGATGGCTTGAGGGTGAGTAAATGATGGCGATAATTTAATTATAATTGTTTTCAGTGAACTAACCCTTTAACACTAACAATTGAATAGTCTATTGTTTAGAGCAAATCTTCAAATCTGACTGGCCACCTGCCCAGAGTGTTTCCCTCCCCTGCAGCCCGAGACACATCCCCATGACCTAACGGGACAAGAGGTTTGGAGAATGGATGGATGGAAATCTTAAAATCTCATTGGAAACACTTGTCTGATGCTTGTCTAGAAGGAGGCAGACCACTGGTTGAAGTCCGGTGCAATGTAGTTAAGAGTCTCCAAATAAGACAAAACTGTGTCTGATCAACATGCAAAGCTACCATCCACATTTTTTGGCATTTAGGAATGGGTCAATCTGGAATAAATGCTACTACAATAACAAGTGTTGCAGAATTCAAATAACAATAACAATAACAAATGTTGCAGAATTCACAGTTACCTGTTCTTGACTAGACCTTGTCTTCTCCTTTTGAACAGGTTTGGCCAAGTCTTTATGCAGCCATTTGTCTGGGGACTGTACAGGTGTATTAACATGGGCTCTGGATTGGCTGTTTCTCCTGCCTGATGATGTTGAAGAGGCCCTGGAACTGTCAGGAGCCCCTTTTCCATTATTTGTCTGATCAGGTGTCTGATCTTTGTTCCTCCATGAGTTATTTGGAGCAATTTTAAGTTTGGTCTTAACTCCAATCACAATCTGGTCTTCCTCAACATCCCCATAGCTCCTTGTCTCTTTTTCACCCTTTGGTTTGTGATTACAAATGGGATGGTCATGTCCTCTGTTTTTGCTGTCTCCAGGACTTTTACTTTGCTCGTGTGAATGTTTCCCATCTCTGTCCCTGTCGTCCTCTCTAGAGTATTTTAGCAAATGTCTTTTTTTCCAAGCACCTCTGTCCTCTGGATCTGCAAATTTTGCTTTATTGTTGACCCAGCTACTGCCCTGGTAAGCAATGTCTCTGTTGTGTACTCTCTCCGAATGATGCCCTCTAAATCTGAAACTTTGTCTAGCATCTCCTCTACATTCTCTGACCACTGGGACATCACAATCTTTTGGACAGCCACTAGCACACTCTTCCTGAACGCTTTCCATTCGATTCCTAGGAGCAAAACTTGACCCTGGTGGGATATCCCTTGGGTGTTTGGGAATGCCCTGGTTCCTTCTATAGTTACTTACTGAATCACTTTCTTGCCCCAATTTATCATGACTAGATTCTTGGGGACGACTTCTGTTGTCTTTGAGAAAGACTTCAGAACAACCGCCTTTATGTGGGACCTCATTGTTGTTCAACTCCACTTTGTTCCCTACATAGTGAAAAAAATCATTGTCTTCTTCTTCACTGTCCTCTTCCACTTCTTCCTCAGTCTCTTCTTCATCCTCCTCATCCTCAGCCATGGGGGCTTGTACGAAGGTCGTCTCTGTGATGGGCTCTGGTCGTTTGTAGACCATCGTTGGTGCATTTTTCTGTGGTACCTTGGAAAAGCCTTCTGAGTGTTTCCAAGCCTCCTCTGGTGTATAGCTATCCCTGACTTCCCGCGATGTGCCTGGACACTCAGCACCATCTGCACCTTCATGGCAGTCCATTCCTTCCATGTAGCTTTCATCCTCTGGACAACAGTGGACATAGTAGGTCATCCTATCTGCTTCAGTCTGCAGTTCCTCATCTTCCTCATAATCACGCTCCTCCTCTTCTTCCCCAGATCCTACATTATCATATTCGGACAGCGAGTCTTCTTCCATGCTATCTGGCTGAAGGGAGCTTTCGCCTGGGATGGAGTCATCCCCAGACCCATCACTCAACAAGGACCTAGCTTCCGTAGGCGAGGATGGTTGGATGTCCAGCTTGTCGTCCCGAAGTTGCTCAGGAATTGGATCAACTCCATCTCCATTGAGCTTTTCACTTCCCTCAGGTGCAGTGCTAGAGGCTGAAGGATTGAGCTCTGAAACAAAGGCTCTGGTCCCTGGTCTTCTCATGAGAGCCATGACTAGCTTCATCAGACCCACAGAAGTAGGACTCTGTCAGCCCTGAAAAAAAGAAGTGCCAAAAGTGAGTAAAAAATTGGCTTTGATGAGAAAATATAACAACTTTACAGTAGGTGGTGATTGTAAATGGAAACATAATACAGTACACTGTTTATGTCAAACTGATGTAGTCGCTAATGTCATACAGTTGATCAATTCAAATCAGAGACATCTACTAAGAAAACATCTTCTAACTACTTTTACCTACCTTTATAACCTACCTACAATCCCTTTTAAGTTATTTTCCCTCTAGATATCCATGCAGCGGCAAATTTGTGGAACATTCTTCATATTAAACCACTAAAATGAATTTAAGATCAAAATCACAAGCAGCTTTCTGTTGGTCAATGTGGTGAATCCATGTGACCAACTTGAACTTGAAATTAGCTTGGGGGGATCTTTCGCCCTTAAATTACTGATTGCGTAGATTCCTATATTGATATGACTGGATTACAACCGTAAATGTGACCGCACCTTTATGCAGGGAAATACAGCCACATAATCATCATAAGGATTTAATCATTTATTTCATAAAAATAATGCAAAAACATTTGACAGGTCCAAAAGTTGCAACATACTAACCAATAATAAAACAGGTATTAGCAAGGTAAAGATAAAGATATTCTCAATATGTATGCACTTAATGTTTGGGACAATAAATTATGTAGTAAAATAAAGTGTGCAAATATCCAGCAAGTGCTGGAATAAAATGCACCAATATCCAGAACTGATTTAAGGCATAATTCTATATGCAATTTATATCTACACCTTGACTTCCCTGATCTTTATTACATGAGCTGTATTAAAACCTCTGAGGAAAACAACCTCATCCACATCAAGCACAGTACACCACAGCATCAGGGAGACAGATCTGCACGATTCAGCAGGTGTATCAGCAGGAAACATGCTGATATTTTCCTGCACTACAGGGATTTCTCTCTTGATGAGAGGCATCAGATTCCCAGTGGACATACGGCGTCCTGCTTTTGATTATGTGTCTCACTTAATTTGTCCCTTTATACAACACAAGCTTGCTTCAACACAGATGGCCAAATTTGTTTTAGGATGATATCTTCATAATTATCAAGTTTTTTTTCAGGATACTGAAAATCAGGAAATGTGGAATCTGGGTAACACCTACCTGCAAAAGTGGAGCAAATGAACAAAGTTTGAAAACAGCCTTTTAAGCATGGCTTAAGTGTCCAAATACTTTTGTAGGCCATTGCATTGCTAAATATTTAAGAATGGAAATTCAGTGGTGGCAGTAGAATGTTTTTTCAGCCAGTTAAGATTAGCTAAATTTGCTAATCTATCTGCATTTAATGTGATTTAGGTAAATTGGCACAAAAGTAAATTGATTCTTATTCCTTATTAATTAGGTAACTCACAGTTTGCAACTTGGCCCAGACCTTAAAAGAAAAAACAGCAAGCCTAAGCTGAAAGCGTGGTTGAAACATGTAATCGAACACATTAGTATCGCTATTAGATCAGCAAGCAACTTCTAACCGGCCAATACACTTGTCTTCCTTAATGTAAATTTATGTTAATTTATGTTCAGGTCAATGAATTTGCAGAGGGTTTTTTCCCACTTGGTCTAAATTGTAGAGCTTTCTTATTCAACAATGCATACTGTAAATGTGCCATCACTTACTTTTCTGTGAAGCTCATTTAATAAAATAGGTTTGAAATAAACACCATTTTGAGTATTTGAATGCACTTAAAACTCAGGTTTGAATAGATTATCTTAAGTTCCTGAATGTCACAGGGTTCCCACTCCTTTTGCCCAATAAATTTCCATGACTTTTCAGATAATTTTTGAGATAATTTGTTTAAGTTCATTTTATAGAGATAATTGTACCCAAAAATATCCATTTCAATAAAATATTTAAATATCTTAGAGCAGAAAATAATAAGGAAATAATATATTTACTTATTAAAATACCCTGATATTTCCAGGTTTTAAAAGCTTTTTTTTTTTATTCATGAAAAGGACTAAAATCATTTATACATTGCACTCGAATTGAGCAATTTTTTAACTAATGAAATATTTTAAAACACAACTCGAAAATAAACACCTTAGTAATTTCCATGACTTTCTAATTCTTTAGTTTAAATATCCATTGTTTTTCTAGTCCTAGAAACCATACATTTAAAATTCCCTCACCATGCATATCTATATTTTCATATTACCTTATAACCAATGTATAAATAAAAAAATACAAGGATGCCCATATCTGACAAACTAAATGGGCTGGTAAAGGACAATTACACAAATGCACAATCTGTCAAACATGGTTTGAAATGTGAAGGTACAAGTGCAACACCAATATCTAGGAGTTTCTGTCTCATCTAAATGTAAATGTTTTTGTCTGGACATTTCCCTGCTGAAAAAAAACCCCATCATAAACCAGCCTAGGCTAGTAAAAGAAACACAGCTTTGTAGGCCTTAACTGGTTTAAACTGGTCTCCCAACCTGACCAAGCTGGTGTTCAGTTGGATTAGCTGGTCACCAAGCTGGTCTCGAAGTCTGACCAGGTAAAAAGTGTCCCAAACCTCTCTAAACACCCCAACAGACAATAAAATCGGTTTATGCTGATTTAAGCTGTTTTTTTTTTTTTAGCAAGGTTGTATGATCAGATAACACATTATATGGTCAGATTTGTACAGCTATTGCCCTATACAACAGCCTCGCAAAACATTCTTTCTATTCTGAATTTCACATTTTTTTTTAAGTTTCTAAATTAACCTCCTTCCTTCAGCACCAAAATAAGCCTCGCGGTTTTGACGTCACGATCCATTCTTCCGTGATATCGAGCTATGGCAAACAATTTTGATATATATTCATTCCAATCAGTAATTTAATTTTTAGGCTACAAGTAGGAATTGTAGGCTATTTCTGATATGTGAAATTGGAATTTCAACTAAGAAATCAATTCTTTGAGTTTGAAAATATGATTACAGATATCAAGAATTAGCCCTTTTTACTAATTGAAATTTAATTCTTGATATCAAGAATTCGTAATTCTGCAAGCGATTGCGTAGTTGTTGACATTAAGAATTCACATTTTTACTAGTGGAAAAGTAATTCCTGATATTAAAATTATTAAGATATTTAAAAAATTGCCATTGTTACTAGTAGAAATCTAATTTCTGATATAAAGAATTATCATTTTAATTTGTAAACATTGAATTGTTGATATCCTGCGAATGATTAACGTCAATACAGCTTGCCATATCGAGAATTACTGCAACATCCATCGACGCGGACTCCTCACAGCACAAATGAATCACAAACACAGCTCATACCCCGTAAATCATGGCCAAAATGCTATTGCTTCTGCACATTACACCATAAGGAGCATGTGCCCGCCTCATATCCAGAGAATATGAAAATACGTCGCCGTTTCAGCGTCATTGAGATCCCACATAATGTGCACGCGCTTAAAAACTGCACTCACTCACAATGACAAAATAACACGTGGCGATGAGCATCAGCACATTGTGCATTTTGTCTTTTTAGTGCAGGTATTATAAAACTGACTAAAATCGAAACGTGTAATATATATCATTTTAAAACCGACCGACGATCAGCTTTTAAAATGAAGTGCTTACCGAAGCCAGTTTGGCGTCGCTCAACCAAATGAATATCTGTCGTTGTTTTGATCAGACATTTACAGACCAAATGTTAGGACATGTCTTTCATGAACCACAGATGCTGAGGAACGTGGATGTAGCTTATACACACACACCCTCAGCATCCCGGGACAGTGAAGCGCTTTATGACTTTTTTTTTAAAGAGACAGTCAAAATCACAGCAACGAAAGCTATAGGCTACTAGAAAATATCAAATCTTCAGATCCTTCCTTAACTTAAAAATAATTTATTCCTCTGTGACAAGAGCTCTTCTCTGTCTGAAGTCAACAAACTTAAAATATAATACATATAGCCTAGTCTTATCTTTATCAATCAAATAGCATTAATGTCTAGGAAAAGCTGCATAACTATATTGTATACAGCATACTACATCAATGTAGTGCATACTTTATAAAGTATGTTTCAGTATGCAATATTAAACATAGTATAATTGGGGCTGTGTCCGAAATTGCCCCCTAGTGCACTATTTCAGAGGACAGCCATTTATAGTGATGTCTGAATATATACTGGATAGTACGATGGCCGAGAGAGCTCAACGCGCTGCAACTTAAGAAAACACATGCAAATAGAAAAAACAACCGCAAATTAAGAAAGCATCTTCATTAGTTTTACAACACACGTGTGCTCCAAATACTCACAACACAACCAAATACAGAAACGCGCTGCAAAAGTTCACAACACAAACAAATGAAGAAACGTGCTGCAAAAGTTCACAACACAACTAAATACAGAAACGTGCTGCAAATAGCACAGAACACAACGAAAATGTTTTCAGGGGACCCCGTCCCCAATAAGTGTACGATCCCCAATAAGTGTACGATTCACTCACTCGTTTTCATTCACTTCTTCAAGTGAACTTTAGTTCTAGTGGACTACTGTATGGATTAGTGAATGAGAGTTTAGGGGGCGATTTCGGATTCAGCCATCGTAATTTCCTCATTATTTTCAACTGGGATGTTCCCATAAGAACGCATTATGGCGTCCATAAGCTGAATAGCTGTTCTTAGGACAGAAATATCTTATTATTGCTGTTAACATAACTGTTACAAATAAACACATTTTATAAAAAAGAGTTTTTATAATATGCTTTATTTATCTGTGTGAGTGTCTCAACTTTAAAATTGCTGTCTCATCTTTGGACCCTATACATTACCTAACATTTCTTACCTATGAAACTTATTTAAACATAACATTACAAAAATGTGTCCAATGTTACTGATGTATAGTTTAATATCTTAACCTCACGTTCTTTTTCTCTTTTTTCTATTTTATTTTTCAGCTCTTTGTTAACTCTAATATATTTTGTAAACATGTACTCTCTGTATGTTTTGCAATAAAACAAAAGTAAAATAAAAAGTAGACATTGAGCAATAAGTATGTCCCATCTGGGTTCGTCACTTATTGGGGTCACCTGGAAACATTTCCATTGTGTTCTGTGCTATTTGCAGCACGTTTCTGTATTTGGTTGTGTTGTGAACTTTTGTAGCACGTTTCTGTATTTGGTTGTGTTGTGAACTTTTGTAGCGCGTTTCTGTATTTGGTTGTGTTGTGAGTATTTGGAGCACACATGTGTTGTGAAACTGATGAAGATATTTTCTTAATTTGCGGGTGTTTTTCTATTTGCATGTGTTTTTTTCATTTGCAGCGCGTTGAGCTCTCTCGGCCACCTTAGGATAGCCTATTATCGAATACATCTTTTCAATTCCATAATGCACCACAATAGCAAGTGTAGCCTACAATTGATGTACACTCATCAGCCAGTCGCTAAAGAATATCCTTCAGTGGAAGCTTCGCGCCAAATTAATTTCAGTGTCTTGGCAGAAAATGGTGTCCCCAGCACTTCTGGCGCACTCAGTATCAAATTCACTCACTCGTTTACATTCACTCATTCAGTGTACTGTTAGTGAGGTAATAAAGGGAATAGTGAATGAGAGTCTAGGGCGCGTTTTCAGATACAGTTGGGGTATCTTGTCACATGACCGCTCTGTTTCCATGTAGCATGCTACATCCAGTGGAACTTATTTAGGGTAAAAGCCACATTAAAATGTTCTCTGAGAGATTAATGTACAGTCCAAAGAGCAAAACAAAGTTCTGTAAATAGTTGTTCATATATATAGATCATCAAAGAATCTAGATATGTTAAGATCTGTAAAATCATGACAATTTACTTTGCATACAAAAACTATGAAAGACTCCATGAAATCAGTCGATGGGCAGTTGTCTTATTGGAACAGAAAGGTTGAGTGGGACATAGGTATTGACAATTGACTTTATAGCTACAGTACATCACAGCCATGAGCCATGGCTGTATCCGAAATCACCCTTATTCAATATTCCCTACTTTAGTTCACTAATATAGTCGGCATCTCTCTGGCAAGACGAGGCCCTGTCGCAAATGGCACAATTCATATGCACTTTCGGTCTTGTGTACTTACTATGGCTTCCGTGTGTGCGTGTCCGTTAAGTAGGCTACATGAAACTGTAGGGTGTCCCATTTATTCATTTTAGGTTCCCTCAATGCTCACTTTTTGTTGAGCCTCCGGATCTTCTTCCGTCACAAAATTGGAGACTCAGAGGAAGACCGCTAGTGTTTAGGGTGCCATTTGGGATATGGGCCTACGTCCCCTATAGACCTTATTCAGAGCAGCGCCATAACAGGTATGAAAGCGAGGCTATGGATAGACTTACCTGTTTTCAATGGGATCTGCTGTAAAAATTCTAGATCACTCAGAATTTTTTTTTTGTCAACTGAAATTTCTTGGAAATATATTTTTGCAGTGTTTTATCAGCAGAACAATCAAAATACACATTAAAAAACAGTACAACCCACTGAAGAGATGTGTATGCTCACAGCCTTGCTTTCATTCCCGTTAAAAACCAAAGATGGCGCTGCTGTGAATAAGGTCTATGGTTTCAGACACCACTACAAATGGCTGTTCCAGAGAGAATTTGACTAGACAAAATGAGCGTAGTGCAGGATGAGTCATCAATATTTTGTTCCTTTTTCTAGTAGCGAGAAACTGTAAACTTTAAATGTGTATATATCGGCTAACTGTTCATTTTGTCAACGTAAATTAGCATAGATGGCCTCAAAGGGAACACGCGGGCTAAAAATAGGCTTTTATTTTGAAAGGTCTTGAAGTCTTCGCGCAGTGCGTTCAGCTTCACTCCCTCGTTCCCCTCAGCGACACTGACATCATGGCGGACGCCGATTCTTGGGGTGAGAATTTGTGTAAACTTCATCGTTATTTTTCCTTTCTGTCCGTACGAATTCTTATTAATATGTTTTCTCTTATAAATTGTAGCCTTAAAGAACGGCTGTCACTAAGTAATATGTCTAAACGCTGTTCTTTTCCAGATGCCGATAGTTTCGAGCCCGAGGCGCCCATCAAAAACGCGGCAGTTCTTGACAAATGGGAGGGCGAGGATGAAGACGACGACGTGAAAGTTAGTAACGGATGCTTTGTTTGTCGTTCACAAATCAAAAACGTGTGTTTATTTCTCTAACAATGAAAAAAGTCTTAATCTATCAAGAAGTTACAGTCAGCTAACTCTAGCTAGCTACTCTTGCTAACTCAACAGTGTCAAAACAGCATGGTGATGGTGAGTCTAAAATATGTGTCCAGTTAGTATTAGCAGCATAGGCGTTCACCTGCTTAAAGACATAGTCTTAAGTTAGTAAGTGAAATTATAGTTATTATGATTACTAATTTCATGCTAAAGGAATGTTTTGCTTACAGTAAGTAATTAATTTACTGTACTTAGCCTTTTCACAGCAGAACATCAATGTCATCTGTTGCATATCTCAAATTGATCATACTGTCTCAAAATAGCCAGCCTTCATAAAGAGGATAGATTGAGCTTACTAATGTGGAAGGAAAGGTCTCCAGATAGTCATAATTTTATGCTACCTACCACCATGACCCGTTTAAATTTGTGGTTTGAAATGCATTTTTATCTCATGTAGGATAATTGGGATGATGATGAAGAGGAAGAAAAGGAGGAGGAAAAAAAGTCAGGTACAGTGATATGAAATGAATAAATTGGTATTTGGCGAACTGTCAACGTTTAGGATAAAATATTTTAAGCCTATGTATCTTTACCTCTTGTAATTGATTATAGCAGTCAACTTGTATAGTTGTGTGTGACACATTTTTGGTGTAGATTTCTCGTTCATTGTCAATTAATCTGGTGCTATTTAAACTACATACATAATTATAAGAGAATTACAAAAATGTTTTAAACTTTTGAAAATTATGCACATTCTTCAAAGCAGTTATAAGGTTTCAACTGTACTTCAAGTTGGAAAGTTAAAGTTTGAGTTTCAATTGTGTATTTTTCATATATAGAGGCTGAGGCTAAACCTACAGAAAAGAAGAAACTCAGTGAAAAGATAAAAGAAAAGGAAAATTTAGAAAGAAAAAAACAAGAGGAGCTCAAAAAACAAGTAAGTTAAGACACGGCGGTTTTTCATTTGTTTAATTTTTTCAGTAAAAAGTTATGAATACATTTTTTTAACTAGTTTAATATTTCATTTACATTGTGACACTGACAGCTTTTTTTATGTACAGCATTTTGTAACTGTCCCATTTTTCTTATATACATACGCTACTGTTAAAAAGTTTGAGGTACGATTTAAAAAAATATATAATATGTGTAGTATGTTAATGCATTTAATCATCAAGCGACAAAGACAATTAGCAGCACAACCGTTTTCAACATTGATAATAAGAAATGTTTCTTGAGCATCAAATCATCATATTAAAATAATTTGGATCATGTGACACTGGAGTATGCTGAACAAATGTAATAAAATAGAAAGCACTTGTTTTAAATTGAAATAATATTTCACAATATTACTGTTTTTACTGTAATTTTATGTAATAACTATAAACATTAAAAAATCGTAATGACCCCAAACTTTTTAACAGTAGTGTAGATAAATGTATGTATATTATGTTAACTCGTACCTTTATTAATAGCAAAGTTTGATTGAAGGATATATTAAGACTTTCACTAAGCTTAACTGTAATTTTTTTTAACAGTTAGAGTCATCAAAAGAAAGCACTGAACTCACACCAGAAGAGGAGCAGGCAGAAAAACTTAGAGTGAAAAAACTACAGGAGGATTCAGACTTAGAACTAGCAAAAGAGGCATTTGGTAAGTGCTTTCAGTATATACATATCCACATTTCTACATTTTGAATTTTTAACTTTTAATCTCTTTTGTAGGTGTAGTATCAAATAATGTTACAGGAATTGATGCGATGAGTCCCTCTTCAAAAGAAGACTTCACAGAGTTTGAGCGGTTGCTAAAAGAAAAAATATCTCCCTATGAGAAGTCTATACACTATTCAAGCTTTTTAGAGACGCTGTTTAGGGACCTGTGTCTTTCATGTAAGTATGCCCCATTTTTGATAGTTCTTCATTTATTCTCGATGTAAATCACGTATGATTCCAATCGGTTTTGCAGTGGAAGTTGATGACTTGAAGAAAATTAGCAACTCACTGACAGTGTTACTAAGTGAAAAGCAGAAGCAAGAAAAGGTATGAAATTCATTTAATTCCAAACATTAACTAACTAAACTGTTTTTATATATATATATATATATATACACACACATTCTCTCGCACTCGCTGTCGAGCGGAAACCTTGTATGTCCAAATTCGCTACTTTTCAGGAAATGGAAAAAACACTATTTTAAAAAAAAAATTAAATTAAAGATGGTGTTGTCATCGTCAGACACTTGCATCTTTATAGTATTTATGTTTTTACCAAAATCAAGCTCAAATGGAGGTTTTTGAGCAGCAAATTTTCTTCAAGTGTTTTGTCCGTCATTAGAACGGCATCTGAGGCAGTAAGTGCATCGTATTATTTTCAGCAACTTACAGGTTATGAAGTTTATTGTAGCTGTAGTAGCTATGTGGGCAATTTGGCCAAAATCTCATGTTATTAAAGATAAAGTTTTTTTAATATATATATATATATATATATATATATATATATATATATATATATATATGTATATATATATATATATATATATATTAATTAGGGATGAGTGATAATTTTCGAATATTTGATTAGTTGATTTTATTATAGAATATTGAATAGGTTGTGCGATTATTGTCTTTAAAAAAATCCCCATGTTTTCGGTTCTGATGCGGTGGTCACACGTTCATGTAACCAGAGGGTGGCGATGCCAATAACGCATCTAAAAGATGTCAGTCAACTGTCAGACAACAGAAGAAGATACACATTGTCTCACACCAGAGCATGTGATCACTGACCAGAGTGATGATTTTTCCTCCAGAGCGGAGAGCGCCTTTATGAAGACTCAGCGCCACTCGCTCAGAATGCCCTTTGTGACGTGCTGGTTAGAAAATATGTGAAATAAGTAGGGCTGCCCGTGCACAACTAAAGCTTTTTTTCTAGTCGACTAGTGCTAGTTCATTTAAACCATTAGTCTAATTGCATATTTATATTAATTTAATTACTTGAATATATATCGGAGAGAATACTAAACCATAATGAGCGTTTTCGTAATATATTGCCTATTCCGCATCTCAAACGCACGCATAAAGCTTGCCACAAAGAACCGGCAAAAGTAATGATTATTCATGAGACATTTTAATTGTTTATTGATAAACTAGTGTTTTCTGTGTCAGTGTCGGCTGCAGAGATAAAGTTGACGATGCTGAATCGCCATCTTCGCAGTAGTGAACGCGTATATAGAGAGAAATGCACACTTCATACGAATTAGTTTTCAATTTTTGAATTGTTTTGTTTAAAAGTAGACATTTATATATTATATATATCATATATTTATCTATAGATATATTTCTCAGGTCTGTGAGGCATGTAGCTTATGCGCTGAGTTTCGGTTCATTTATGAGACAAGCTCCAGTTCACGTGCCCGCGCCTCCATGTCCTGATTATATTTTGTGCTATATTTGCTTATTTATTAAATCCAGGCAATTGGTTGATGAAACATTGATTAAAATTAAGATACAATTTATACAAAATGAAATTCACTTTAAAGAAAGGCTTTCTACAAAACAAAACTTAATGAAGTGGTCAAAATCATGTCTGACCAATTCCAAATGTCTCCCGATATATTGGGCATCTTATGATCCTATCTTACTCATCTCATGCTTTTCCCTTTCAATATAATCAACATAGATAAAATATAAAAAAAAAAGTAACACATTATTTAAATATAAATATGAAATGTAGGCCTGTTTAAGTTTAAGTTATATTTAAGAGTCACATGCTCTAGTGTGTAGCCTATACATACATGTGTGTGTGCATGTGGGGAGGGGTGCGATTTTCGAATAATAATTGAATAATACCCAGCGATCTTCGAATATTATTTTTGCTTGAAATGCCCATCCCTTGTGAGTGATTGTTCTTTGTTTTTTGATGAACAAAAATTTTGTCATAAATATGTTTTTTTTATTTATTCAATAGGCAAACAAAGGTAAAAAGAAAAAGAAGGGAGTTATACCAGGAGGAGGTTTTAAAGCCAAGCTGAAAGATGATCTGGCAGACTACGGGGAGTTTGATGGCGGTTATGCACAAGACTACGAGGATTTCATGTGACCAAGGCTTAACCCATTTATAACTTTTGCTGGTTGCTGAACCATACACCTTAACAGCATGACCTTACACCACAGTCAGGCCCACTTACCAGAATCATGCTAGAAAACTCTGAACGCCATCCCACGCAATGCACACTCTCCCCTCAAAGAGGTTTATGCAGAGAATGAATTAACTGAGGTAATTTTCTCTGTTGTGAATTTAGGTCAATGTTTGTTGAAATATAAAACCGATAAAACGGGCTCCTCCTTGCAAATGTGATCAATTAATCGTGACAGTCCAGGATTTTATAAACGGAGTGTTATTGTTCGGTAACTTCTACTTGGAAATAAATGACATTCTATGCAAATTTCTTTCTGTACTGATCTCCATGTCGTTCGATTCTCCTCGGGCGTTATCCTTGTTGAATGGGATGTTCCTTTTGCAAACCAGCCCGATTTTGACAACCTGAAGTGATATCGAAGTAGTCACATGGTTCATAAATCATGTCTACAATCAAACGATTCATTTTTTTTTGTTCATAGACGATAGTGAGCTCAATTGTTTAGATAAGTAAATCTAGAGTGTAGCATACCTAATGTAAGCATAATACATTGAAAATAATGCCTTTTCGTTTGTAGCTCGTATTGCATTCCATGTAAAGTCTAAGACCAAAAGTATCACTCTAAATGAACCGTTTTGAAGATACATTGAAGCATTATTAGGATTACCTCAATTTTCGCAGAGAAAAATATGCGAATAATTACAAATATAACTTTTCATTGCAGCACATTATGCAGTTGCTCAATTGACCTCAACCATGCCCGCAAAGAATGAGTGTGATTCTTCTGCTGATGATGATGTATAAGGGACTGAAAGTTGATGTAGGATCTTTTCAGGCGTCGTTTGGCTTTCCATTTTCTTGACAACTAAGTGTGGTAGACATGCTCTAAAGAGACTTACGATCAGCAAAGCCGATAATAGGACTCTGCACTGTTTTATAAAGATCTAATTTAATAAAAGTTGCTTATAATTCATATGTTTTTCTGTCTTTTTTTGCTTTGTCTATATCTGTAACCATTGCACATTCTTTGCTGAGGGATGAAACAATTATAGGTCCTTCTCAAAAAATTAGCATATTGTGATAAAGTTCATTATTTTCCATAATGTAATGATAAAAATTAAACTTTCATATATTTTAGATTCATTGCACACCAACTGAAATATTTCAGGTCTTTTATTGTTTTAATACTGATGATTTTGGCATACAGCTCATGAAAATCCAAAATTCCGATCTAAAAAAATTAGCATATTTCATCCGACCAATAAAATAAGTGTTTTTAATACAAAAAAGTCAACCTTCAAATAATTATGTTCAGTTATGCACTCAATACTTGGTCGGGAATCCTTTTGTAGAAATGACTGCTTCAATGCGGCGTGGCATGGAGGCAATCAGCCTGTGGCACTGCTGAGGTGTTATGGAGGCCCAGGATGCTTCGATAGCGGCCTTAAGCTCATCCAGAGTGTTGGGTCTTGCGTCTCTCAACTTTCTCTTCACAATATCCCACAGATTCTCTATGGGGTTCAGGTCAGGAGAGTTGGCAGGCCAATTGAGCACAGTAATACCATGGTCAGTAAACCATTTACCAGTGGTTTTGGCACTGTGAGCAGGTGCCAGGTCGTGCTGAAAAATGAAATCTTCATCTCCATAAAGCTTTCCAGCAGATGGAAGCATGAAGTGCTCCAAAATCTCCTGATAGCTAGCTGCATTGACCCTGCCCTTGATAAAACACAGTGGACCAACACCAGCAGCTGACATGGCACCCCAGACCATCACTGACTGTGGGTACTTGACACTGGACGTCAGGCATTTTGGCATTTCCTTCTCCCCAGTCTTCCTCCAGACTCTGGCACCTTGATTTCCGAATGACATGCAAAACTGAGCAACAGTCCAGTGCTGCTTCTCTGTAGCCCAGGTCAGGCGCTTCTGCCGCTGTTTCTGGTTCAAAAGTGGCTTGACCTGGGGAATGCGGCACCTGTAGCCCATTTCCTGCACACGCCTGTGCACGGTGGCTCTGGATGTTTCTACTCCAGACTCAGTCCACTGCTTCCGCAGGTCCCCCAAGGTCTGGAATCGGTCCTTCTCCACAATCTTCCTCAAGGTCTGGTAACCTCTTCTCGTTGTGCAGCGTTTTTTGCCACACTTTTTACTTCCCACAGACTTCCCACTGAGGTGCCTTGATACAGCACTCTGGGAACAGCCTATTTGTTCAGATATTTCTTTCTGTGTCTTACCCTCTTGCTTGAGGGTGTCAATGATGGCCTTCTGGACAGGAGTCAGATCGGCAGTCTTACCCATGATTGCGGTTTTGAGTAATGAAACAGGCTGGGAGTTTTTAAAAGCCTCAGGAATCTTTTGCAGGTGTTTAGAATTAATTAGTTGATTCAGATGATTAGGTTAATAGCTCGTTTAGAGAACCTTTTCATGATATGCTAATTTTTTGAGATAGGAATTTTGGGTTTTCATGAGCTGTATGCCAAAATCATCAGTATTAAAACAATAAAAGACCTGAAATATTTCAGTTGGTGTGCAATGAATCTAAAATATATGAAAGTTTAATTTTTATCATTACATTATGTAAAATAATGAACTTTATCACAATATGCTAATTTTTTGAGAAGGACCTGTATTTGGTAATTTACAGAATCCTGTTGATCAGGCTTCAAGCATGAAATGAAAATCCACCGTATAGATCCTATTGTGAATGATTCATCCTGTACATTGAATTTGTTAAAACGTATTTCTTACCAAGTTATGTTCCATATTTGAAGTTGGTGTCACGAAAATTGAGGTTCCTATTAGATTTTGTTTAGGCACTAGGCCTAAACCAAAACGTTATGACATTCAAATTATGATTACCTAATTTAGGATGATTAATAAAATATGTGATGATAAAAAAGGCAAAAATAGTAAGCCAAGTGTCCTGCTAGCTCTAACAGGTTAAAGGGATAGTTCACCCAAAATCAAAATTTTCATAATTTACTCTCCGTCTTTTCAAACTTGTAAGTCTTTTGTTAATCTTGTAGAATTGTAAAATTAATCTAACACAGATGATCTCTGAAATCTGAGATTTCTGTCCCTCTATTGACAGTCTACGCAAAAAAAGTACATAAAGAGATCGTAAAACTAATCCATATGAATTGAGCGGTTTAGTCCAAATTTTCTGAAGAGACATGATTGCTTTATATGATGAACAGATTGAATTTAGGCTTTTATTCACATATAAATCAACTCGCATCAGTTGTGGTAAACGGAAGCTCAAGCATGTTCATTCTCGTGTTCATTCTCGCAGCACGTTGAGCTTCCGCAAGAACCAATCAGGTGGGTTCGTGCCCTTTGAGCAGGTACAGTTGAGCTTCTGTTTACGTTCGCTGATCAATGTTTACATGTGAAAGCGTAAATTAAATCTGTTCTTCATATAAAGCGGTTGAGTCTCTTTCAGAAAATTTTGGCTAAACCGCTCAATTCATATAGATTAGTTCTACGATCTCTTTATGAACTTTTTAAGCGTCAAAGTGGTAGTTGCGTAGACTGTCAATGGAGGGATAGAAATTTCTCAGATTACATTAAAAAGATCTTCATTTGTGTTCCGAAGATAAACGAAAGCTTTGCGGGTTTGGATCAACATCCAGGTGAGTAATTAATGACAGAATTTTCATTTTTGGGAGAATTATTCATTTAAGAGATATATTGTCCTTGACACGCAGGCATGAGGATCGACAGTAGTTCTCTATCATATCATATTTTATGAAAGTGAGTGTTTCTTTTAGTTTCTTAAGAAATGTTTCTTTTAATATTAAAAATCAGCGAAGCAATTTTGTTAAAATATTTTTTCTCTCTAAGAAATAGTAATCAAATTTCTACTCTTTTTTTTTCAAGAATTTCATCTTTTTAACGAGGCCTTTTTCTTCATTACGATATCAGGACATGTTTTACTTTATGCCCCCCAAAAATATCTAAATGAATTTTTGTAGAAAAATTAAAAACATGCCCATCATAGAAGAATTTATCACTAATACGTCATTCACAATAATACAAAACAATTCATCTTTCAATAATCTTTTATTGTACTTTGCATTAATGTAACAAGAAATATTCTTAATAATGTTAAAACAACAGTAAAATTGCATTTATACAACATTTTATTTATACAAACATTTTCACTCATTGTATCATCTAATACTTTATTAGCTACAATAGATGTTTATTAAGGATAAAGTGGTCAAGGGTGTGAACTTTGAGACTGTTTGAAGAACCGTTCTGAAAATTATAAGCCAGACGGAAAGCAGTGTTTTATTGCGTTGCAGGTTATGAAAACGGCACACACAATGTCCCAATCTTGTCCTTGTTGCTCATGGCCGATTATCTTGATCACACCATGAATTACACCCTCTGCTATTGGTCATGTGACCTGTGCACAAAGGGTCCAGTCTTTTCCCCTTATTCCAACTTATTGGTTTTCAGACCAAAGGAAAACAACAGAGTGATTGTAAAGATAAGACTTGAGGATAATTAACAGCAAATCCAGACTTAAAAAAAGTAATTCCCCATCATCCATTGGTTGGGAAGAAGGGAGGAGGTTTGTTGATGTGAGGTTGAATCAAGTGTGTGTGGCCGTAAAATGTGGTCTTGCTTGTGAGGACCGTTATATAAAAGGGGTGTACAGTTCAAGCCAACCCATCTCGAAACGTGAAATCCAACCATGAGTCCGTGCGTCTTCTCAATCTTGGTCATTTTGTGGCTGGTAATGGCAGTGGAAATGGCCACCTTGGAGGGCCAGCAGATCCTCCAAGCCTTGCACTGTCCGTCCTGCGAACGCATTCATTGTTCCCCTCGTAGAGCGCTGAAGCTCCAGTGTCAGGGTGGTGTAACCACTGGGATTTGCGGTTGTTGTCCAGCCTGTGCCAAACTCGCAGGAGAAAGCTGTGGAGGCACCTGGGACTACCTGGGGAAGTGCGACGAGGGGCTGGTTTGCGTTTACCAAGAAGCTACAGATGGAAAACCAGAGGCAGAACGCAAGGGAAGCTGCAAATCAGGTAACGCTGAAGCTGAAGATGCCAAGTTACCCTGCCAGCATGTTACAGAGAATCCTAAAGGTCTAAATTAAAGTGCAAAGTTGGTTCTGGAATTCAGGTTTCTCATGGTCATGGACGATATCAGGTAATGCCAGGCCTGACAAGTCATGGAAATTGATATATTCGAGGACAAATCATTTCTATAGTGAATTTAAAATAATTTATTTTTATATGATTTAAATGCGTTCACTCATGAACGAGTGGAACAGTCATGGTAATATGTTGGTCAAAAGAAGTGAGAAGCCTGTGTGAAAAGCAAATATGAAGAGTCAACAGGGGTTTTCAAACTGGAGTCCAGGGACCCACCGGAGAGCCACAAAAGTGTTTCTAGGGGGTCTGCAGAAATTTTCAGAGAAAAAAAAAATAATAGTAATATTAAACATAACTTTTTATTAAAATTATTGCATTTCATTCTATTGATATTCATAGTTTCACACAAACACACAATATATAGACATATCTCACTGATATACTATTATAATTTGTTAAATAGATTTTTTTTATTAATATTTTTAAATATATTTATACAGTTTTTATTAAGTTTTAATTATTTTAGTACTGAAGCTAAAATAAAATGTTGCATGCATCTATCTATCTATCTGACTAAAATGTATGAAAATTCATGAAAAATGAATTAAAATTGACAATATTTCTATTTTGCTATACGTTTACATAATTTCATATTTTATTCATTTCTTTTGGTTGTAATATAACAATATAAAAGCCAATATATAGATGTATCTCACTTGATATACTATTATAATTTGTGTTATTTTAAATTAAGATTTATTTAAAAATCTACATATTTATATAGTTTTTAAGTAAGTTTTAATCATTTTCACACTTCAACTTAAGCTAACCACAAAATGTTATATATATTTTTGAAATATATAAAAATAAAATATATATAAAATAAAATTTTGCTATACATCTACATAGTTTAATATTTTATTAATTTATTTTGGTTGTAATATAACAATATAAAAGCCAGTCATTTAATTTTTATAAAATACCATACTTAAATTTTTTCTCACATAGTATAATTTTGCTCATACAGTATAAACTGAACTTTATGCATTAAAATATTTGGCTGCCTTTATATTTCCCTATAGCGATCATCATATTTGGGGGATCTTGCCATCTAAAAGTATGAAAACCCCTGTGCTACAATCCCATCATGCATAGTGTGCACCTGCTTATGTTTTAACTTTAAGTTCAGGTCCACACTATTGAAGAAAAAAAAAGAAAGAAAAAGGCATCATCAAGGTTAATGTAATTTATAAACTGTGAAGAGAGATATGGCAGTCTAGGATTCCTTTGATCTCGGAGCACTTTCCCATAAAAGCAAAGCTCTTATTGTTCTTATCTATAGTGATGAAATCCACAACCCTTCCTGAAGAACTGCATCCGTATTGTAACGGGATTCCATCAATTTTATTGTCTGTTTTTTTTTTTCTTTGACCTGCAGAACAATATTTCACAATATTATCTGGCCCAAAAAAAAAAAGTTCGGATATAAACAGGCGAATGCTTAGTCTATGATTGGATCATTATTGCAGGGATTATTATGTTTCTAGCATGTTATATGTCTAACTCTAACTGATGGAGTGTGTAGCTTTTCATTTCTTAAACAACCATGTAGGAAGACACATCATGACCATGTTTCAATGTTAATATACATCAGGCTCAAACTGTGAAAGAATGGTTGGGAGGGAGCATGAAGAATAATTTTCACACATGAATTGGCACCTCTGAGTCCAGACCTTAAATTCAGTGAAAGTCTTTGGGATGTGCTGGAGGAGACTTTACAGAGTGCATTGTCAATACAAGATCTTGACCAAAAATTGATGCACCAAACATTTATTTCCATCAAGAGGTGCCACTAATTGCTCATTTTCAATGCATTTTGGATTTGTACTTCCAAACAGTGCTTGAGGTTCTCAAAGCCGACACTTGCAGACCTGAGTGCACATGGGAGTTCTGCAAGGCGAATCCCAATGAAATCTGCTCAGCAAGGTAACTTCTGCTTCAATTTTTCTACATGTAGTCTTGATATTGGATTCGTCTTAAATGATTTCAGACTTCATTTCAGTACAGGAGGTTACTGGCATCAGTTGTCTCTCTCGTGACTGTTAAATTCCCTATATCCCGTTGCAGGTCTGTATCGATGGAGAAGCGTGAGTGTGGAGGTCACTGCCAGCACACAACCTGCTCCAGCTGCTTGGTTCTCAGACCTCCATCTTGTGCACAGTCCTGTTCCTCAACAGACCACGTCTGTCTGCATCGCTTTGGAAGGTGTGTGCGTGGTCACCTGACCGAAGAAAAACATCCACCCGTCTGCCACCAAAACCTACAGGTCAATTTTACTTCTGTGTTGCTCTTTATCATTCTTTTTTTTTTTTGACAAAGCTGAAATATAATTGTTTATTTCTATGATGATTACCATATTGTTTGTTTTAATTAAAACAAAATGCTTTTATTGAACTATACTTTGGGGCCATAGTAAAGATACATACACTTAAATCTTATATTAAAGGGGCTAAATGTAGAATTCAGAAACCCTTGTTATATAGCGACACCAGTGGAAATTAAGTGAACTGCAGACAGAAACTCACTGCTCGTGCTCGCACTCGTAACAAGAGACTGAACGTGATTCAAGGCCCTGATACTCACGGCAAAGTTCTTTTTCGTTCTTCACTAAGGGGTAAAAAGACGGACGTAAATGATGGTCTCTGGAGCGTAACGTCTCATCCTTTTGATTTTCCCGGCAAAAAGTCCCGTGTCCTTCACATATAAATCAGTCAACAGGTTTTTATAGACAACCTGGGAAGTCGGGGAAGGTCTCGTTTTCTTAAGTTTCGTTACAAGCTGTTCACACATTGGCAATTTTTTTAATAAATTGATATAATTCTTATATATACCCCTTTAAATAATAAATATGATAAAATAATAATATATTTATATATAATAACACACACACACACACACACACACACACACACACAACATTCTATTTTATTAATCATATTTATAATTATTTGTTGTTTTATTACAGTATATATACTAGTGTATATATTTTTTATTTTATTATAATATTTTTATGTAAATTATATATAATTACTTTGCTATTCTTTTAACAGAGTAAGTCTGAGGGATTCTTTGTGTGTTTGGCTCCTGCCTGTCCAACTGCAGCAAACTGATTCTACATTTTAAGAGGAACTCAAATAATGCAATCCAGTTATAAAATGTAGCACAAAAGGCAGCTATTTTTATTAATGCATTTCATTACTATTTAAAAAAAAAAAGTTAAATGTTATAATATAAATCAATAATAAAAATGTGTGATTTATAAATGCGCTGAAATGTTTTGCATTAATGTTGTACAGCTCTTGTATATTATTAAATACAATCTAAAACACTGTTTTCTCATTACAACATGCTAAAACCATGTAAAGTCTATGGGGCTACAATAATATTTTTTGTCAATAAAAAAAAGTTTTTCTTTTTTTAAATAATGTATTCTAATATTTGTACGTGCAAATGTTTTCTGAATAAAGCTGGCTTTTAATTTCACTTTTTAAAATTTTTTTTTTTTCATAAAAGGGACTAATAAGGTCATGCTGACCTGTTTGGAAAAAGTGCCCAGCGTAGACACGTTCCCACCCCTGTCTGGCTTGTAACTCAATAACAATATATTTATGAGCGTGCAATTAGACATCCATCCATGAGCCAGAACAGATCAATAACAGATCAACCTCTTCACAATTCTTTTGATGTCTATCTTATATAAAGCTGCATCGAGAAAAGAAATGTTAATTGTTAAGTGATAAACACATTGCCATACTGTTCATAGGTTTATAATATGCTTCCATGTTCTAAACCTGAAAAACAACACGTGACAAATAAGTATATCATTACATTTTTAATATGGAATAATTGATCTTTTTTATGATATCAACAGTAATTGAAATATATGCATTTAACTAATTTTATGCATGAAAGTACGTACCACTAAATAAAATTTTCGAATCTACGGTGCACACAAATGTACGGAAGCCCTGAACCGCAACGTAAAAAAAAAAAAATTATAGCATTTCGAGATTAAAGTCGAAATATTTCGAGATTAAAGTCGAAATATTTCGAGATTAAAGTCGAAATATTTCGAGATTAAAGTCGAAATTCCGAGAACAGTTTTCTGTCGAAGTTCTTATTTTTTTGTAAAGAAATGCGCTCGTGAAGTCGAACCACTTCTGGCATGGATCTAAATATAATAGTAGCTTTTTACTTTTATCTGTGCTTTAATCAAAAGGAAATTCTACAGGTGCTAATGAATTTTTTTTTTTTACGTTGCGGTTCAGGGCTTCCCTACAAATGAGTCTCCGCTCCTCAAGATGAAAAACATGCCGCTTTTGTTATCAGTCAAATTTTACTGCTTTTGTTTTTGACTGATAAAAACAAGCCAGACAAAACGTTCAGTGTGCCAAGAGCCATAAACTACAACAACAGCCAGTTTACTAATGCATTTCACTCTGTCCCTTACGAAACACACTGTAATCCTGTTGCAGTCATTTAATTTTAATAATTTCACAATTCAGATTCTCTGAATTATTCAAGTTGGAGACATTTATGCTATATCAAGTCTAATTTTCATTACAGTTTTAATGATACTGACCAACATAACATGGGTTCTCTGCATAGTTGACTTGATCTAGACAGTACAATAGCCTAGCAACATGAAAACTCAAAAATATGTATCTATTATAAAAAAAAGCACACAGACCTCCTCCCTACATGATTATTTTTATTAATATAAGCAACAGTTTTGCCAATGTCTAGGTTGAAAAGGCAGCGCTTTCGTCTTGATCATTTGGTTGTAACTAGTGTAGTGAACCCTTTCAAAAAGTAAAAACAGGCTACATGCTAACATGTAACATTCTCGGTGGCTAACATTAGTGCTCATTCTGCGGTTTTACTTCTGACAGATGCACAGTGTTTATGTAAATATACGTAAAGAAAAGAAAATGAAGGATAGCGTGTAAAAATCAAGTGATACATGGAGGAATGTCGTGTTGAGCGGATAAAATAGTTCCTGAGTCTAGTCCCTCTATCATGATAATCTTTGTGAGTAAAAGGCACTTTGGACGAGGGCGTTTATGTGATGCGACAGTCTGGGTTACCGGAACATTCTGTGCCAGTAGGACTGAAAAGCGGACGAGTTGAAGGCACTGATGAATACGAGGAGCAGGATATAGAGGCCCATCATGATGGCAAAATGATGTCTGACGAGCCACGACCTCCCTTGAGCATGTCTGGAATCAGAGCAGAACATCATTTTAAAGAGCAAGTTAATTAAACAAATAGAAAACAATAAAAATTCTTAAGTCTTTAAAGTTTCTAAATGATACCAAGTATCTTAAGTATCCTAAAAGTGGTCCATATGATTAACTCACTATAGTTATGTGTGTTAGAAATCAGGAATGGTGAGAGAACATTGTGCTTGGTACGTTTTTCGTCTTCAAACCAAACTTTGGTCTTCAGCCGACAAAGTTTAAATCCCGTCTGGCTAGTGCGCTTCTCATAATGTTTACACGTTAGGTCAGTAGATGGAGAGTAGTTTGGTTTTTTTGTGGCAGTTTGAACGCATTTGACCACATGAGTGTTTAAACTATGAAAACAATCCGGTCAAATGCGTTAAAATAGTCCAAGTGACTACAGTGGCTCAATCTTAAGTTTATCAAGCGACGAGAATACTTCTACTACCTCTGGAAGTGGTTGAAAGTGGACAAGCTCAAAACGTTTTAGACCCTGTTTCCACCTGTATTTTGTGTCATCCACTTGTGATTGAATTGATGAAAACGCATCTAAATACTTAATTAGAAGAACCGATATTGATTTTTAAATCCCAAGAATCAATCTTTCAGTCTATGCTGTTAATGAATGAACAGAACTTTGTATCTTGCCTCCCCATTCAATGAATCTCAGTAATCTTTGTGCATTGTTACTCCTGACATGAAACTAAATTCGATAAAGCGAAGCACATGTGAACTGATCATCTCTTCCCCTTTACTACAAGTTCCATGAATGAACATCAGAAGGTATGTTGAAAAATCCATATCATGTCACATTTAGTGCTTCAACCGCAGAAAGATGTAAATAAAACAGCTTGTAAACAATGTAACGTAGTCATTTAATGACCATAAACTCGATAGTCAGCTAGAAAAAAAATATATACATAGGAGTATTTAGCTAAATATATGCACCATATTGCATATTCATTTTCTTTTACTTAACCTGCTCTTAAATATTTAATGTATGTTTAAATAAATCTGTTATGTTTTCATGACAGCCCAAATTTAAGTGTTTATATTTCACAAAAAATGAGTAGAAACATAATTTCGTTATTATTATAAGATTTTTATTATAAAAACTTCCTTCTGTGCAATTTAAATGCAAGTAGCCAACAAATCAGTCAAAATTAACCTTTAAAATTATAGTAATGCACCAAATGGAGTTCCCTGTATAGTTTACAGCATTGGTCAAGAGATATTTTTCTCTTGTAGAAACTTTTTTTAGAAAAAAGTAGAAACTCCAATTCATGGATATTGAGTCGAATCGAAATTGAATCGAATTGAATCGTGAAATTTGTGTCAATACCCAGCCCTAAGTCGTATGATAGCTTTGTGTAAGAAACATACAAATTTAACTTATTTAATAAAAATCTTGACAGTCAGATCTTTTGAATGAATTAGTTGATATAGTTCACATTACCAGTCTATGATTTGTTCACGATTGGCTGTGAAAAACATACTTTTTAAACTTAGTCTCTAACTCATTGTAATTGTGAAAAAAAAAAAAGTGTCAGGCACATTCCTCAACACTTCTCCATTTGTGTTCCATAGAGGAAACAATTATGACTATGAACTATTTCTCTTTTTGAATTATGAAAGTCCTGCAAAGAAAGTCTTTATATAAAGGGTGCCGTCTACTGAGATGCACCAATTGTGTCCATGTGAATGAGGACGTCTCACCGTGAGCTGTAGCGTCTCTGGGAATACACCAGCAGGTATTTCACTCTCAAAAGCTCGTTGTTGGTCACCACAAAGTATTTCTCGGGCACCTCGCCGCCTTCACTGTTCCTGGCCCTCAGACGCTGGCGGTCAATGCTCTCGGAGTCTGAAACACACAGTGAGAGCTGAACTTTAGATATCTGCTGGGATGGTATCATCATAATGGATAGACATTTTTACACAAAACTGGAATAAAAATCAAATCAGTGTTTACTTTCATTTTGTTGACAAGAATGTAGCATATTACTGTTTGAAAGATTTATTGTTGCATACTGTTTTACATTCAAAATTATAAAACGGTTAGTTCCAATCCTTGATTCTGATTGGTCAATAGTTGTATTTTATTCACAGTAAAACATGGCTATGACCGCTTCACCCAACGGTTCTATGTATCACTACACAACACCCCTAGTTTGACCTCATTGATATTGTTCATTGAAGCTATAACTGTTGAGTATTGTGAGAGATCGAGTGAGCGACTGTACCTGCATTGACAGAAGACATAGCATTTTCCTTCAGGTCAGTCCTATATTCATAATAAAAAAATCTGTTTGAATGTCCGCTGCCATGTCTTATCCTTTTAACAGTTAATGGGTTTTCCCGTGCCTATAGTCATCCTTCTCCGTGATCACAAGTTTGAGTCCTTTCAAAGTCTTCTCTACTGACTGACTCACTCATAAAGACAGTCGTTGCCGCCATCTATTGGCGAAATAATGTGTGTAACTTATTTTGCCGTTAACGGTTAGGGACTTTTTTTCCAGCGGAAGGTGATTTTACTTCATGAAAGTTGCATAGATACATATTTTTCGGCTTTAATATTTGTATTGTGTGGTAACCGTTTTCTAAAAGCTAGGGGTTGCACAACGCCCTTCAGCGTGACTTATTCACGATACAGCACAGCCTCTCCAATAAGGGGAGAGTGGGGTAAGATGTGCCAAACTACGTATAATTTGTCACATGACTATATCTTTAAAAAAGGGCCAATCAGACAGAGGTGACTTCATATTTATTAAGCGTTTAATTTTTAATTTAGGAAAAACAAAAGCGTAACAGCAATAGCATAAAACATAATTATTGCCTTTCAGTATTGGCCTGAATTTTAATATGAATATTTAAATTTTTCCTCACTGGTTTATGCAAATATGAACAATAATAAGAGAGTTTGTGATTTATACTCTATGTTTTATTGCCTACAGGACCAACTTAAATAAGTGGCTCATCTAACCCCACACACATCTATATACTGAAAAATACACAACAACTCCATTACAAACATAATCATAGTATCCGTAGTGTTATTCGAACACGGGAATGGCTCACAGATCTGAAAAGTTTGATTTATGAAGATTGACAATGAACACATTAAATTGATAAAAAAGTGACAATAAAGACATTTACAGTTACATAAGATTTCCATTTAAAATAAATGCTGTTCTTTTGCACTTTTTATTCATCAAAGAATCCTGAAAAACAATGCAACATGGTACACATAAAATATATAAAAAATAAAACTTTTATTTTAAATTGAAATAATATTTCACAATATTACTGTTCTTACTGTATTTTTTTTTAATCAAATAGGCTAAATGCAGCCTTGGTGAGCAAAAGACACTTCTTTCAAAACCATTAAAAAATCTTAACGACCCCAATCTTTTGAACATTAATGTATTCAGCTGTTCATCTGACACATTACCTTTCTTCTTCACCTGACACTTCACATCAGGATGATCGATGATTTCACACAAGGCAACGCAGCTGATCAGAGGCCCGAGGACGCTTTCCCTCCACCCGTTACCGTGAGGACTGTAAAGGATGGCCATGCTGAGGTCACTGGTCAGGTATGTGCCCTCCCCAAACAGTGAGGTCTGAAATATCAAATCATAACCAAAGATTAAGTGGCTTACTGTGTTGAACAAATGAGCAGATAACATTGTAGTTATAATTATCATCTTCACACATATTATCTAAACATGAACTGATAAGGGCCAGTCAAACAGGCATTATTATTTGTAGTCCACTATGATAACCAAAGAATGATTGTCTGGAGAGCATCCAAAACAGGTATAAATGAGCATCATCCTCCAACGCACATCATCCACATGCTGACCTTGTTCAGGTGGCAGTGTAATCCGTTGTGTATGATGGAGTGGAAGTTCTCCAGTCTGCTGCCGTGGAATGCATAGATGAGATCTCGTCCAGCCCGCGTCCTCTCAAACTTGGAGTTGAGCAAATCACAGTACTGCAGTTCAAAGAGGAAGTCTGGTGCTGGAGCTGAAATACCCTCACTTTGGGTCAGCTGGCTGAGTCTGGCAAACTGATGGAGTGAGAATGAACACCAGTGAACATGCAGGGATGTGCCAAACTAAACAGACTAATCTGTGGGATGTCTCAATGACTAGTCCAGAATACCAGGACCGAAAATTATGTTTGGTTCTGTTTTCTTAACGATTTGTACATTATTCCACTGATGCAAATTAAAAACTGAACTAAAATGACTAAAATTATGAATCTTATTATTGAATCAAACATGCATAAAGCATGCAGTGTAACCAATGTAGTCTGATTCCAGAACAAATGACTGGTTCCTTTTAGTGAATCAGAAACATAGAGCATGACCAGAGTTGCTTCATTCCCAAACCAATGATTCTTATGAGCTGGTTCTTTTTACAGAATCATAAACAAACCGTGTGACTGTGACCAGTCAGTGCAGTCTGAACTAATGACTCTTATGAACCGCTTATTTTTGTTGATCGGAAACATGGAGTGCTACTAGTGTTTTTCCTTCCTCAAATGAATAATTATTATGAGCTGGTTCTTTTTAGTCATTTACAAACACATGGCCAGTGTAGTCTGAACTAATGATTCTCATGAGCCGGCTCTTTTTAGTGAATCAGAAAATAGAGCTCCATCCCCTAACAAATGATTCTTGTGAGCTGGTTCTTTTTAGTGAATCACAAAGATAGAGTGCTTCTAGGGTTCATTCCGAATAGAGTTGTCAAAAAGTACCGACATTTTTAAATTGTGTCGCTTTGAGCGCTGTTGAACCTCTGATTGGCCAGATTGTGTTCACATGCTCATTGGATTTGTCTGTGATTGGCTACAGTGATCATCTGTTCAAAAGATTTCTTTCTCAAAAGAATTAAAAGAACTCTTTATAGAACCATTAAGAAGAATCATAATCAGATTTGTCTGTCAAGTGCAAGGATCTAAATGAAGATTAGCAATACCTCCTCTTTCTGCAGGGTCTTCACAGCAAAACTCTTAGAGGACAGAACCCAGTGCACTAGAGCCAGATGATGATCTCCATCACCATGTCCAAGACGCACCAGATCCCTCACGTTTGGTAAAGTATCCACATCGTTTTGCTGTGAGGAACATAGTGGAATCAAAATTATAAAACACGTTTTGTTTGGGAAAGCCAACATCATGGAGAGCTCAATTTCTTCAAACGTCTTACCAGATCTTCAAAGTCCTTGATCTCTCCTCGAAGGTAGCGAGGAGGGAAGGGTCTGAGTGCCGAGTCGCGTTTGTAGCTCTGGACGGCGGCCACGAAGAGACTGCAGCGCAGGTCCGCCGCTACTGGGTCTCGATGCAGACAGGAGCAAACCAGCTCTCGGACCGCAGCTGTGGGGAGAGGCGGCTGCATTCCCAACTCTGAAACACATTTATCATACCAATAAACTGTGAGAGATTTTCATTAATGCATAGTTAGGGATAGTTCACCCAAAAATGAAAATTCTGTCATGAATTACTCACCCTCATGTCGTTCCAAACCCGTAAGACTTTTGTACATCTTCGGAACACAAATGAAGATATTTTTGATGAAATCTGAGAGATTTCTGTGCCTCTATTGACAGCTACGCAACTGAAACTGTGACGCAAAAAAAAAAAAAAAAATCAGAAACAGATAATCCATATGAATTGAGCGGTTTTGTCCACATTTTCTGAAGAGACACGATCGCTTTATATGATGAACAGAATAAATTTAGTCTTTCATTCATCATAAAAAGCAATCGAGTCTTTTCAGCAAATTTGGACTAAACCACTCAATTTTGTGGATTAGTCATAATCTCTTTATGAACTTTTTGAAGCATCAAAGTGCGTGGTAGTTGTGTAGCTGTCAATGGAGGGACAAACATCTCTCAGATTTCATCAAAAATATCTTCATTTGTGTTCCTTAAGTCTTACGGCTATGGGACGACATATAATCATTATATTTGTTAATTCACTGTAGTAACTGTAATAATAATAATTATACATTTCCTTTAAATGTTTGTATGGTTACCATCTTGTGTTAATTCTAAAAATGGAGTTTTAAGAAAGTGAAGAATTAAATAAATTAAAAGAATCAAATGAATGCATAATTAAAACATTTAACGTTAATAACTTGTTGTCAGTGGGACTGATAGCTTGGCCAGCAGATTAGCTGCTAATAGTTAATAACAGGTAGTGAAAGCCAAACCGTGATATAAACGTGTCTATCATTTGCTCTTGGACTTCTAATGCTCGAAAGTGATACGGGTTTAATGCAATAGTTCGTTTAATAGTCTCTGCTGACTTTGTTTACATGTTAAGCTTGTTAGCTGGTTAGCTCAGCTTATCATCTCATTAGTGGAGAAATTCACTCAAGCTTCAAGACACAGACGATTACTCATCGTGTACTCATCACTCCATTTGTAAATACATTTAAAAATATCAAACATTTGCCATGCACATATGAATCTTACCTTATGTGCCTGAAGTTCAGGCATCTGACAGCCACCGGAAGCTAAACGTGTCCAAGAACTGCTGGAGGCACAGCGACTCACTCCACCAGCAGAGGGCGCCATACACTGAGAGCAAAAACATCTTCTCCTTCTTGTTTAATGGCGATCCACTCTTTAGGAGTGTCGCCACCTACTGTACTGGAGAACAACCCGTATTTCTTACATGGGTGATGATTGAAATCTGAATGGATGTTTCATACTCTGTCCCAGTCATTGCTATTATTATAGCTGTTAACTCTGCCGTGTACACAGACAATTCATTGGGCAATTTCAAACTCATTTGTGTTTTAAATGTCAGAACACATGCATATTCCAACCTCATGATTGATAGGTTCTTTAGAACCATTCGTAAACATTTGAAAACGGAATAAAATGTGTTATTTCAAATAGCATTGACCTTGTTTCAAATATCTTTGTACTTATCTAGTAATTTCAAATCTATGAGAGGTTCTGGAGCACCAATAATAAGAGTCACATTACAGAAGATCTTACTGTCATTCTCCAACCAAACCTGTATCTAATGTTCCCTCTAAGCTGCGCGCGTGCGCGGCCGCGCACTTCTGATGCTGAGGCCGCCCACTTCTGAAGCCGCGGCCGCGCAGAAAATATTAAAATGCCACGCAGAGGACTGATGCAAAATGTGTGGGGAAATACATTTGATTGTAGTTTAAGTGAGAAATAATTTCAGTGCTCTGGTCAACCGCTATAGAGTGAAAACTGGTGAATACAGTTTACAGGTTTCATAGAAAGAGAATGATGTGAGCGCGTGTGATTGGCAGTCTGTCTTGTGTGCGGACCAAATAGCTCAATACAAGAGGCAACGAGAAACGCAGACATGTGAAATAAAATCACATCATAATCTTTTAAAGAGGAGTGGTTTGATTAAAGTGGTAGAAATAACTGTTGATGGACACAGAACGGTAACAATTACACACCCACCCGCGTGCAAATTCAAAATAGGCTACATCATTAGTTTAAATATATGTTTTTGTGTGTGTGTGTGTGTGTGTGTGTGTTGGGGGGGGGGGGGGGGGCTGGGGGGGGTTCAGGCATGGTTAGATTACTATAAAAGAGTTCACATATTCACTTTTCTTGAAAATATTTAGCTATTCGATCTATTTAAATGCTTCAGTTTGTTTTCATATTATAATAATATAATATGTAAACAAACACATTGAAGCATTTAAACTGATATATATCACTTCAAATACTTCAATTCGTTTTTTTAATATTATATTATATTAGGCCTATATTTTATTATATTATAACTAAATAAAGAATCTCACGGGCTCATTGCCATTAAAAACTTTGAAACCCCCTGCTAAAGAAAATATTGGAAATTCATAAGAAATAAACAATCATTTAACTTTGATGGTTTAATGCTTCCTGTACACAATTAATTGACTGTACAAAAACACTTTATGTTTTTCCCAAACCGTCTCAGTGTAACAGCTTACTTTTCTTTCATACTATTCTATTATTGTAAAGAATTGAACTGTCCTGCAGAAGATTTTGTAAATTATTTTTCATAGGATTTCTTGGTAAAGACTGTACAGTTAACAGCACTGTGAAAAAAATATCAGGTAACCTAAAATGTGCTTCATTTAGTGACTTCTCTAATTAACTGCTTGTTTTTCAAAAATATGATTTAATACCAATAAGTTAAATCAAGGGTCAAATAAAATAGAAATGGCACATTCAAGTTAAAAGTTACAACTGAATGTTGAAACCATTGGGTTTCTACGTATGCTGTACAGGTCAGGTATAAAGAATATTTTTGCTCAGGTGGCGAAATATGAAAAAAGTTTTGCTCAGCAAGAAAAAAAATTAGAGGGAACATTGCCTGTATCCTCCATAATATGAATATTCCCAGCAATACTCCAATACTTTGCGAGTATGATGATTATTCGCTGGTCCTTGAAGATTTACCAAGTACATCACTGCCAGTTTTTCTAGATGCATCTTTCCCATTTCTATCCCAGTTGTGTCTGCAGGGGAAATGAAAAACATCTCTGAATGGAGTGAACTATGAATACTGTAAGTGATTCATAAAGGAGCACATATATTCTCTGTTTTTTGTGATGATACAACACTGTAAAAAAAGTTGCTGCCTTACATTTTTAAGTACAATCAACTTGAACATGTAAGTCATTTCAACATAAATTAAACTGACGTAAAAAAACTAGTTGAATCTTGCAACTTATAAAAAAAGTTAAGTGCGATGAGTTAAGCAATGTAAAAACATACGTTGACCTAACTTATTGATCATATAATGTTTTGCAGTGAACCCTCCACAATATAAATATTCTCAAACAATATTTAATGTATCTCTATGTGATAATGATAGACGGATCTATGGTCTTACTTTATCTAAAATCTATCGACCTGACAATCTGTCTTTCTTTCTCTTTTTTGCCCTCAAGAAATTCCAGATACAACACGGATTTCAAGTGTAGATACTGATACTTAGATGATGTGAGAAGCATTTTAGAGCATGCATTGTGTTACCAAAAGTGTTTTCTTATTTCATTGTAACGTTACAGAGCGCTGAATATTATCGCCAGAGGATTCTTGGAGATCAATTATTTATGAAAAAAACAGGTCAGCGTTTTGCTGAAGGAAAGGTACATGTTTCAGTTAAGTAGACCAAAATAATTACTTAAGTAAATGGAGTTAAATCAACACAATACTTTCAAACATTTTACTTTATCCATTTGAGTCGAGATTACACAAATGAGTTGTTTTAAACATACAGTGGCAGTAACAGTTAACAGATTAATGACATGGTCCTTTTTTATACCCTAATCAGGCAACGTATCTCAGGAGACACAACTCATAAAATGCAAAATATATCAAATTTTTAAAAAATTCTTTTGGATGTTTTATTTAAGTCCAGATGATATAAAAAATTAAATGAAATTATTTTTTGCTTCTTTTAAAAGAGAAGATCTTTTTAAGATAGCTACTAAAAATAAAAAAAAATAAAAAAATGTATCTTGATTCTTACAAATTAATAGTTGAATGATCTTCCTGGATTGTTTTACTACATTTTAAAAATACTGGTCAGTTTATGAAAAATATTTTTAATTTAACACCATTTTGGCTTAACTCAATATGTTCATGTTAATTAGACCAAAAACAATATTTGATGCTTGTTAAATTTACTTATGTAAATGAAGTTAATCCACATACAACAAAACACAGTGATTTATCAGAAAATTACCATTGTTTGAAGAAAAACTTAAATCAGTAAAAATTACGTCAACAAAGCTTGATGTGATGTTAAGTTGTTTCTCATTTGATGGTAGTAAAAAAAAAACATTATATTTGATTATTATAATTGATTATTATAATCATAAGGTCGAGTAGAATGAAAAAAACATTAAAATGTATTTAAAGATATCTAAGCTTAAAAACTTTAAGAAATACAAACTTTGCCACTGTTTATTATGTGCCCAGTTTGGATTCTTCTCACTTGTACAATATACTTGGTTCTCAATACAAAAATTTAAACTCCATCACCAATCAATTATTAAAAAATACATAATGCCAAACAATACAACAGTTGTTACTGCAGTTTCTTCATGAGATATTCTTCATGCTTGAACAAAGCATTGACCAGGTCCTTGGCAATGCTTTCACAATTCACACAGTCAAGCAGTTCCCTCATCTTCATCACACAGTCCTGCAGTTCCCTCATCTTCATCACACAGTCCTGCAGTTCCCTCATCTTCATCACACAGTCCAGCAGTTCCCTCATCTTCATCCGGCGTGTTGGATTCGCTCGAACATTTGCAACTGATTCATTGTGCAAGTCAAGATCGTCAATGATTGGATCAATGTTCTTCATTTTTTCAACCAAATGACTGGTGTTTGCTTTCAGAAACCCTTGATGATCTGAGAATATAAAAATTGAAAAATTAAAACAGGAAAAGGAAAATGAAGGCAAAATGGGAAAGAATATAAAGATTGAATCTAACCTTGTATTGACCTGTTTCTCTTCTTTCCCAGTCACCCCTTTTGGACAGTATTTGGCTTTGATAAAATCTGTAGTAAAATAAATAAGTGCCGTAAAATAAAAGGCTATAGTTACAATTCTGAATAATCCAGGAGCATGACACCAGATAAGATAAATTCATCAGACTTATTCTACAAAACTTGTACATGACGCTGTTAGATCAGAATGTAACTTTCCTTAAAATTGGTCCCAAATAGTTAACTCCGACTGCTTAATTAGGATTAATTTTATACATTACATAGGCGAAAAACTGTTTTAATAGTTTCTCATGTATCACACTTACAATTTGCCGGTACATTTGATTCGGCAGAAGTCATGCTAATCTCGAAGGAGCTTATGATAGGCAAAAACACATGGTCACCATTAGATGCAGAGATTTTGCCTGTTTACATAAAATATCTGTCAGTTCATCTGTCAATTGTTCATTTATTTTATTATTGGAACCATGAATTGAGTTAATTCGTGGCTTTGATAAAATCAGCAGTAAATAAAAGGATATAGTAATGTAGTATAGTAAAATAATCCAGGAGGATGACAAATTTGCACATGACGCTGTTAGATCAGAATGTAAATTTCCAATTGGTCCCAAATAGTCAACTCGGACTGCTTAATTAAGATTAATTTAATACATTACATAGGTGAAACTGTTTTATTACACTTACAATTTGCCGGTACATTTGATTTAACAGAAGTCATGTTGATGTCAATGGAGGAGCCATGAGTTAAACCAGTTATGATAGGCGAAAACACATGGCCACCATCAGATGAAGAGATTTTGCCTGTTTACATAAAATATCTGTCAGTTCATCTGTCAATTGTTCATTATACACCCAATACAGTGCCTGCCCCCCTTTTTCACAGTCGCTGGTTACCGGAAGTGTTTTTACTTCCAGAAAACGCCTGTTGCACTCTATAATGTTTCTCATTAAAAATAAATATAAACCACACTAACATGTTACTTGGATGTCCGATTGTCCTGCAGTGTTTGCTGTCTCTAGAGAGAGAGAGAGAAAAGGAAAGACCATGTTATTTTAAAGGGAAAAAATCATGCAATCATCCTATAGGCAGTAACGCAGTGCATTACAGTACATTGATGAAGTTTACAGTTCTTTTCCATTCAGGGGGGCATAATGTCATAAATATTGAACCATCTGAAAGAAGACGCTTGACGGTGCTCAGCGTCAGAATCTATAACTAAATTATGAGAATGTGTGTTGTGAAAAACGCTAGGCTATATAAATAGCTTTGACTTAACTTTTATATATTTTTGTTTTCACATTGTGCCATTCATATTTATAGCTTACATTTTAAACAATTTTATCATGCAAAGTGCTAAAAGTTAAAATAAAAGACAAAGTAAAAGAAGAATTAAAAAGTAGCCTACCGAAATTTAAAAAGTAATTGAAGAGGAATAAAATACAGATTAAATAATTAAATAGGCCTATGCACATATAACCATGTCTGACTAAAATAATCTAAATAAGATTTAAAACTGAATAAAAACCAAAACATTTATTTTAAAGTCCTTTTAATATGGAAATCCCGCAGCGGCCAACTACAGCTGCACACACATTCCTCCTCCAGAGTGTCAAAACGCCGGTGTGGGAGAAAAACACTCGGGGATATTTTGTATCAAAACTTTAAACTTATTGCATCTTTGTAAATACATTCATACGTTATATTGACAATGATGTGTTACTTCTTCAGTACTCTGAAACGGTAAGCTGATTTTTATTTTTGTCATCGGTTCATAAAACTGCATGAAATATATGTGATGATTTTATTTCTGATCATCCGTTCATAACTGTATAGCTTCTTCAACAGTCTAAAATGGAAGATTATTTTTATTTTTGGACTGCTATAATTGGAATATTTTTTATTTACAATGAATGATACAAGCATTTTATTTATATACTTTTAAATGAACAATGTTGTTCAACTTTAGTTACTGCGAGATATTTTCTCACTTTCACTCCCCAGCAGGGGGTGCAGGAATAGGGTGGCGTCGGTCTCACTCACTCACAGACAGACGCACACACAGCGCTGAGACCATGCCTGTCATGCGCTGGTGTTTGAGAGAGAGGGGGGAGGGAGAGAGAGAGAGAGAGACTGAGAGAGGGCGGGAGGGAGAGAGAGAGAGAGAGACTGAGAGAGGGGGGGAGGGAGAGAGAGAGAGAGAGAGAGAGAGAGAGAGAGAGAGAAGAGAGAGAGAGAGAGAGAGAGAGAGAGAGAGAGAGAGAGAGAGAGAGAGAGACACACACACACACACACACACACACACACACACACACACACACACACGTAGCTCATGTTTTCCCTTTATGGCTTCTGTAGAACACTGCCCGCAAATTTATAGCCACTGCTTCAGGAATGGGAGGGTATCATATGTCCCCCTCCCTCTCACATGCAGCCACACACACACACACACACACACACACTTAGCGCGGAGACTGTCAGATGCAAAAGGCCGGTGAGAGAGAATCACTCGGAGGAACTCTTTTCAACTTTTCAAAACATTGTCAACTCTTTTCAACTTAAACCCAATTCTCTGAAACGGTAAGATGATTTTATTTTTGGACACCCCTTCATAACCCGTATGTTTTATTCTAATCTATATGCGACATTAGAAAAATTATTTTCTCACTAACCCCGGCACAGCTGGCATGGAGAAAATTTCCCACAGCAAGAAGTTATTTCCCCCCCAGGGCTCAATAGGCCAAAATCAATGGGCAAAACTAAATGTCAAAATGATCCATCATAATCCGGATCAAAGACAACTGTCAAACCCGGATCAAAGACAACTGGGAACTTGACGTATAATACAAAGGTCAATAGGGCAAAGACAACTGTCAAAATAAATGATTATACCCCCAGATCAAAGACAACTGTCATACCCAAGATCAAAGACAACTGTCAACTTGATCGATCGATAGGTCATAGGTTAATCCCTAGATCAAAGGGACCTCCGGAACACCCCCGGAAGGTCAAAGGTTAGCCCCGCCCACCTGTCAATCATAGGGTCATAAATCATCTTGACACAGGCTGTATGGTTATGACTACTAACTATGTTGTGTTATGTTATGAAGTATAAGAAATGAAAAGATATATGTATATATAACTTAATTTTGGTCAATATACTCTTTTATTAATATCCTATTTATTTTTTAAGAATTGAATTAGTCTTTTTCTTTATAAATTCACTCCTCTAATTCTGGTTCTGTATTAATCATATAGCTGACTGTAATGTCTAGTTATGGTTATTGTTTCATGTTTCTTGTCACAGTCATGTCACGATATTGTCATGTGATTCTCTTGCCGTCTTGTCTAGTGCTTCCCTTGTCTTATGTGTCATGTTCTGATTGGTTCATTGTTTCATTGTGCACAGGTGTGTCTTGTTCAGCCATTGGTCTTGTGTGTATTTAAGCCCTCATGTTTGCCATGTGTCTTTGTCAAGGATTGTTGTGTGTAACCACTGTTGTTAAGCGTCATGTCCTTGTTTTTGAAGCCATGTTTGATCTTGTTTTGATTAAACTGTACTTGGGTTCTGTGGATTTAATGTTACACTGACGATCATATAGGTTTCTTTTTAATATCATGTATTCCTTTTTAATAGCTACTCCTGTATCATATTCATTTATCATCCTTTTACTTCTAATTATTGATTTAATAATGTAATCACTGATATTTATGTATTTATAATTTGGTTGTATTGTACTCTTGTTCTCTTTTGTGTTCATCCTGTTTTTCTTAGAATTGACTGTTATTCATATTCAGGAGAAATAGACTGCATATTGATGATTTCTGCAGACATACGATAATGCATTAATCTTAAAACCACAATAGCTTATCTTCTCCAACCTACTGCACAGTTGGCAAGATCACCATGACTTTTAGACATGGCCTGATGAATGCTAATCTATTCAGAAAGGGCCTCAAGGGGCGCAGACTTATCTAACTTAAAGACAGAGATGTTCCAATAAAATGTTGTAACTCTTTATTGGGGTTCAGATCGATCAATCAGCTTGCATTCTTGTTCTTACTTTCTTAAAACCTTACTTTCTTAACCTACTTTGTAGGTTATACTCGTATCTCGTCGATAACAGCATTTATTTCTACATAGTTGTACTTTTACTTGCGTTTCACTTGAATTAAATATTTTTTATTTCAATATTACTTTTTAATTGTCTTATTTGTTTTATAAAATTTTGTTATGATTTGATTACTTATCCATTAAAATTGAGAATCGGATCCAAATGCAGCGTAAAATGTTTATTAAAAGAAATAAAATTTAAGTACATCCAGGCATGGGGAAACATAGGCAACAAACAAAACAATAACAGTAAATTCAAACAAGGGGCGCCAAAAAAAAGGCAAGCAAAAAACAAAAACAATTGACAACAATGCATGTGATGCATCAACAAAGGACAACACCAGATACTGAACAAGGGACACACAAGTAGGACTGAAAATACATACAGGAATGAAGGGCCAACAAACAAGAAACATCTGGAAACAATCAATGAAACTAATCAATAAAGAAAACTACAAACTGACTACAAGTTAAACAGGAACAAAACAGAAACACAAAATAAGAGTCCAAAGCAGGGGTTGTGACTATTCTGTATTGTCTACCACAACATTCTGTATGTGCAAAAGGTGATACATTAAATGTATAAAATGTATACACGCACGAATTATTATAGTAGCCTAAGTAATAACATTCTGTATGTGTAAAAGGTAATACATGTATGTGTGTGTGTGTGTGTGTGTGTGTATATATATAAGGCTATATCATACATTTATTAAATGTATTACATTTTACACATAAATAATGTTTTTACCTAAGTAATAGTCTATATATAAAATGACTTTGCTTCAGTACCGTGGAGAGCGGCCACACACATCTCTTGAGGAGCGAGTGAAAAATGAAATATCGCGAGTGTAGAATGCTCACACACACGAGCTGATTTATTCAGCATCACACACACACACACACTCATCCCTCGCGGAACTGATGCTCGTCGACGCGCTTGCGTGCGTATGTGTGTGTAGGAGTACCGTGACGTGATTGTTTTCACTCCAATTTTCTTATCTCATAATATAACTGATTTGGAAAACATCTCCATCACAAGTGGATCGATCATTGAATGGAAAGCGGTTTAATAGATGCAACTGAGCGCGTGCATTGGCAGCATATTCTTGGGTGAACGCGCGAGGAGGTAGGATTTCCACCGATATTTTCACTTTCTTACCCATGTTTTTTTACATTTATGTACTCTGAACATATTTATATGTCTTACGTGCCAGGGAAAGGCATAAATGGATGCAGTCTTAGCTTGCACTGTTGAATAAAACACCTCCCAGTTCAGCTCCATCTTTTCCCTTGAAGGGCGCTGTGCTCGACCTCTTTACCGCTCCGAAATAAATGAAAATGTGTTCGCAAAATATTCTCTTGCTCTTGTTTTCTCCCTCAATTCTTATCTTGCGTTCTATAACAATACTACTCATTTGGATTTATGAAATATAGCGTTTGGACGACTAGATTATCTTTTCATATACAACCACCACAGCGACATGCCCTTCACTTTGCAACTGGGTTTGGCTAGAATCGAGCGATAAAAAGCTACCAGTAATCGGTTAAGAATAATCGCTACACAATAAATGTTTGATAATAATCGTCGCTACGAATAAATGGTACATAATAACTTCTAAAGAATTCGGTTAAAATATAGTCGCTACGGATAAACGTTTGTAAATATTCGCTACAAATAAAGGTTTTAGAATAATCGCTACAAAACGATTCTTTTAGGTTCGAAATGAATCATTCTTCATTCTACTAACTCTAATCGTGTCCTATTGACAGCTGTTATGGACGGAGTCCAAAAAAAGGATGATTCAGTTAGCAGGCCTGTATTCCTGATTCATTCCAAGGATCAAATCAGAGTTAATTTTAATAACAATCAACAGCTACAATGTGACAATTATGTTTACATGTTCGAAAATATTACCTACTCAGAATTTAACAATATTTTAAAAAATGTTAGCGTCATGTGAATGCATTAACTTGATTCCCATAAACAGGTTAGGCCAATATTTTTAGAGTTTTCTAAAAAATTTAATATTAATCATATTTGTAATATTCACCATAAATAAGTAAATGATGTGTATCTCTGAACAAAAGTAATTTTGGGTTTTAAAAAAATCAAGCTATTCAGTCATCATGACATCAGTTTGTCAGTTTTTGTTTTGTTTCGTTGTTGTTGTCACGGGATCTTCTATTTTTAGAAATTGTTTTTGGATATGTTAGTTTTGGATTTTACTAACAAGTTGCTGTATCAGCAGAATATGAACTTTAATCTGAAAATACAGGCTGCTTAAAGGCACAATATGTAAGATTTTAAGATTAAAATATCCAAAAACCACTAGAACAACATTAGGCCTATATATTTTGTTGACTTGTGTACTTACATTATCCCAAACATTTCCAAAAAATTTAAAATTCAGAGAAATCAGCAATTTTAACCAGGACACTGATCATGTCATTGCCTCGCCTGTCAATGACATCATATCCGTGTTACCCTCGATTTCCAGTTTTACTTTTGTAGAGAGTAATCACCAAAGACACTTTAATATATTATGTGTTTTATTAGACAGGTGAGCAACTTTTTGGATACATTGAACACATGGGCGTCAGTTTGGTTTGAATTGTGCTGGGGACAGAGACGCATTTGGAAGTGAATTTTCAGAAGTGCTGGGTACAATGACGCATTATTTTTTTTTCTCTTTCGCGCAGGTCATGTTTTGAAAGACGATGTCGTGTAGCTTACTAATGTAAACAAATAAAAATGTATACAAAAATGCGATGATGTCCGACTCGTTTTATAAAGAAGAAAGCCTTAAAGGGATAGTTCACCCAAAAATGAAAATTCTGTCAGTATTTACTCACCCTCATGTTGTTCCAACCCTGTAAGACCTTCGTTCATCTTCGGAACACGAATTAAGATGTTTTTGATGAAATCTGAGAGCTGGATCATTCCTCCATACTAGTCCATAGGCTTCTTGAGGGATTGAACTTGCCGGCCTCGAAAAGTTATTAAAGACATCGTTAAAATAGTCCAAGTGACTATAGTGGCTCAATCTTAAAGGAGAACTCCGGTGCAAAATGAACCTGGGGTGTAAAAACACATTGGTACCGAGTCGACTGTTCTCTGGGATTTGTTTTCATGATAATCGAGTGTAAAGAGTTTTATCTCTAAAAACTGTTTAGCTTATAACGCTAGTATATGGGGCATGTAATAAGTAAAAAGAAATCACTAGTTAATACCACTAATAAGGCTCAAAATAGCCCCACACTAACACGGTAGATTAATGAGGGTCTCTACATACAAACCGAAGCACTGAGAACTTTGTAAGTGTACAGGCAGTTTAATAATAATATACTTTATAAAGATAGTACCATCGTGGAGCCATCTTTGGAAAACAGTCTCGACCAGTCAAACCACGAACGCCGTGCTACGAGCTGAACTGTGAGATTCCAACTGTGAGAACTGTGGAATCTCACAGTTCAGCTCACTTAGCACACCGTTAGTGGTTCGACTGGTCGAGACTGTTTCCCAAAGATGGCTCCGCGATGGTACTGTCTTTATAAAGTATATTATTATTAAATTGTCTGTACACTTACAAAGTTCTCAGTGCTTCGGTTTGTATGTAGAGACCCTCATTAAGCTACGGTGTTAGTGTGGGGCTATTTTGAGCCTTGTTAGTGGTATTAACTAGCGATCTCTTTTTACTTATTATATGCCCCATATACTAGCGTTATAAGCTAAACAGTTTTTAGAGATAAAACTCTTTACACTCAAATATCATGAAAACAAATCCCAGAGAACAGTCGACTCGGTACCAATGTGTTATTACACCCCAGGTTCATTTTGCGCCGGAGTTCTCCTTTAAGTTTATCAAACGACGAGAACACTTTTTGTGCGCAAAAAACAAACAAAAATAACGACTTTATTTCAACTATTCATTTCCTTCTCTCTGGGCCTGGAGTCAGGTCACTAGTTTAACAGCGTATGATCTGTTGTTGTACGTCACACGCATCACCCACATGACCAGCGTCGGCCAACAGTGAGCCTATGTGTGAAGTAGCTTTACGCAATCACACTAAGTTAACTGACTAGAGGCCAACAGAGAAGGAAATGAATAGTTAAAATAAAGTCGTTATTTATGTTTGTTTTTGCACACAAAAAGTATTCTCGTCGCTTGATAAACTTAATATTGAGCCACTGTAGTCACTTGGACTATTTTAACGATGTCTTTAATAACTTTTCGAGGCCGGCAAGTTTCAATCCCTGAAGAAGCCTATGGACTAGTATGGAGGAGTGATCCAGCTCTCAGATTTCATCAAAAATATCTTAATTCGTGTTCCGAAGATGAACGAAGATCTTACGGGGTTGAACAACATGAGGATGAGTTGGGTGAACATTTTTGGGTGAACTATCCCTTTAAGTTTTCAAAAAGCATTAGACATATGACCCACTATTCTGCTTCATAAGTAGGCCTATCATGTTGACAAAATTACATGATGTGGTTTAATGTAGCTAAACAATGATTACCAAATTTCTCTCACATATTGCTCCTCATAACCAGTGAAAACTGTCAAAATAATCGAACCCAAAGTCCAATTATTATGGACGTTATCTGACATTTTCAGCAGGGCAGCGGAGCGGCTGTGGGTTGACTCCCCACGGTTCTCACTTTATATATAACGTGAAAAAGCTTTACGTGGTTTAATGTACCTAAACAACGGTCACCAAACGATTACAGTTGTTGCAGTGTTATGAACAGAGAAGCGTGTAGCCAGTGCAGCAGCAGAACCGCAAAAATTGAGCTCAAGGTTTTAAAAAAAATAGTGGTGGGTACATGACATGACTCATGACGAAATCTGGTGGGGACACGTGTACCCACCGTTCCCACCGAAATCAACGCGTATGATTGATCAACAGAAAACGAATCATTGTTATACATGGTTAGTCTTATTGTTTGAATCGCTTGTTTTCTTGATTAACTCCGAGTAACATGTTTTTACCATACCTCAGAGACAAAACTATTTTGTCAAGTGGCTAACATAGAGCTCTCCATCATACAATATATTTTAAAATGAATTGCATGTCATTTAGCAACATGATTTCCATCGGATTCCATTCCATCGGCTGTACAACTCCCATGAAGCCATGCCTTCGTTTTGAATAAGCGACCTCTAGCGGCAAAAATGACATACTGTGCCTTTATGGTTTATATGTGTCATGTTTGTAATCCTGAATGAGGAATGAAAACATTTGCTTTTATTAGGAACACAGCTGGATCTAGCTTGTGTTTACTAAAGTTATTCCATTGCTTTCTGGTTGTTTGTTTTTATTTTGCTGAAAATTTAGATGTGTGAATTTGTTGTGTCTGTAATGTGTGTTTTTACAGGTTTTTAAAAATTAAAGTTTGACGTTGGTGATCTGAAAGAAAAAAAAGAATATCCATGGCAGGTGAGAGCTTTTACCTTTCATAAACCAAACTGAATTGTTACCATATTCAAGTACCATGGTATTTACATGGTACTGTAATGCAGTTCAAAGAATAGCGTGGTCCTACCATGGTCCAAAATGCCCTGTCACTTCCATGGAATGTTATATTAGTTTTGTTACTGAACCAGGACTTAAGAGGTTAAGCTTTAAATAGTTTTTTTCCCCACAGAAAACAATTTCCCTCCTCTACCACGGTTCATTCCACTGAAACCATGTTTTTACCAAGACTTCAACGAGATCCCAGACCAGTGGCGATCAATGTGCAAACGAATGTATTACCTATGGATATGTATGTTCTTAAATATTTCAGCATGTATTATATATTTTTGAAGTATTCTCACTGCATGTCATTTTTTGTTCATTAGTGTGTGTGTGTGTGTGTGTGTACTGAGTAGATTGCAATCATGTGGCTGTATTTGCCATTACAGTGTCTCTTTTGTTTTCACTGTAAACACTGAGAAAATCCCGACACATGAAAACTTGTAGAGACTGGTTTTGTGTTTTGATCTATCGGTCCATGGGTAAAAGCATGGGGTGTCATATTACTCCTGTTATTGTACAGTTTACTTGGTTATCCTTAAGTATCACAAGCATTAGAGTTGCTTTTGCCATGTAGGATATTTACAAACTCCTTTTTTATAGCACACTAATTGGGAACTATTTTGAAATGGGTTTGGGAGTTGAGAAAGTAAGTGTTTGTTGAAATAAATACACATTTGTATTAGTTGAGTTTACTTAGCTATTGAACTTTAGTCATTGTGTGTCATAAATTCCAACCCCGTTCCAACAGATGAAATTGTAGTTTTCCTTGTAATGTAGTCTCCTACAACCCTAAAGTATGCATCAAATGCAATATTATGTACACATGATATACATTAGATATACTTTGTAAGAGAACACTTTTAAGTTAATATTAAATTAACTATTTTTTTTCTCACTCGCAGTGAATAGTGCCACTCTAGCAGCAAACCTGATTGGCTGTCTAGCATGGATGTGCGGAGGGGGCGGAGCAACCAATTTTGGTATGGCCATTCTGTGGCTGATACTGTTCACCCCATGCTCATACGTGTGCTGGTTTAGGCCCATCTACAAGGCCTTCAAGTGAGTTAAGTTCATTAAATATGGTTCAAAGTAGTCTATGAATTGTAATCATGTCATTGTGCTTGACCCTAATGCAGTTCACTCTTTCTTTTGCAGGACAGACAGTTCTTTCAACTTCATGATGTTCTTTTTCGTCTTCATGGCGCAAGTGGTGATTAGTATCATTCAGGCCGTTGGAATCCCAGGATGGGGAGTTTGGTAAAACAGCTCATTGTGTTTAAGAAATGGAATCAGATAGATAGATAAATAGACAGACAGATAGATGAATAGATAGACAAACAGACAGACACATATATACACAGGTAGATAGATAGATAGATAGATAGATAGATACATAGATACATAGATATGTCAGGGTGGATTTCCTACAGTGGTTCAGGTGGCAGGATTGCCGAATGACTAAAGAAACGTTATCAGCAAGATGGTAGAAAACTGTACATTTCTTGTCTATTTCCACCCAATGCTACTTATACCACCGACGGAAATAAGTGCATTTACAATCGCTTAATATGCGGGAGAGCGTTGCTTTAGTGTGACAATATTGTATTCCAATAAGTAGCACTTCAAAGTCAATACCAAATCAAAACTAGTTAGCACATTATTTGTAATAGAAATAGTTTAATGACAATGGTTTTTACAGTTTTTTATTTATATATTTTTTTTAATCTTTTTTGTTGTTTGAAATAAAAAAAGAAAGAAAGAAAATAGTTACAAAATAGATGTATGAGATGATAAAAATTGAGACCATTAATTGTGCCCAGCATATATGTAAAATGTTACCTGAGAGAAAGAGAGTGTGTAGAGAGTAAGAGATAAAGAAAAGAGGAGGCAAAGAAAGAGTGCCCCAAGAAAGAGAGCCAGAGAATAAAAGAGACAGTGCAACAGTTACAATCTTACTTCCAGTTACTTCCTTGACCATGTGTCTGTAACCCAAATGTGAGACGTTCAAACTGACCCTTCCCCCATCATACTAAAGGTGTGGCAATTCGTAGACCACCGATGTCGACGTATCTTGGCCTACAGGCCTTGAGCACTATCAGCACCTCTGCCTTTAGGAATTACTAATGGTCTTTGGAGTAAGAAAGAGAGGGGTTGAAACAGTAAAAGCAAATGTCTTTGTTCATTTTGAAATATCTTTGATTATTTTCAATTCGATAGATAGATAGATAGATAGATAGATAGATAGATAGATAGACAGACAGACAGACAGACAGACAGACAGACAGACAGACAGACAGACAGACAGACAGACAGACAGATAGATAGATAGATAGATAGATAGAACAATGCTGGTTCAATTCCAGTTGAGTTACCCTATAGAAACTCAAATGATTCATATACTCTTGAGTCACGTATTATTTTTAGCACACACATAGGGTCTGCTATGGGTACAGACCAGGGTATGGTCTGTTTAGAGTATATTAAGATGTTATGCAATATTCTGAAGTTATACAATCTTTTCATGTAGTGTACTTTTTAAGTGGCATGTTAATGAGGAGAATATCTCCTCTTTATTTTTTTCTATTTCAGTGGCTGGCTGGCCACCATCACTTTTTTCAGCACTAATATTGGCTCTGCCGTTGTTATGCTGATTCCAACCATAATGTTCACTGTTGTGGCTGTTTTCTCCTTCATTGCCCTCACCAAGGTACCGGTTATTGTTCCTCCATCATTATTGTTTTTAATATAAACAATATAAGATAAACTGATCTCTTGTTCTCAATGTTTTTTGTTGATTAATATAATGTTTATCCTGCACAGAATTTACAGTACTCTCTTGTCTTTTTTTCTCCTGAACAAAAATCCTGAGTAAAACACTAAAACACTATTTTTTAAAAATGTTTAATCTTTAAAAACATTAATCATTTGATAACAGATATCTTTAACAATTCTTGAAATGTTATATTTGAAAACTTGTCCTGTGGTTAAAACATGTTATTAATAGAGCTGTGACTGTAACACATTTTGGCGGTGGACCAACTACCGGTGGTGGTGCGGTGGTTGGGTATAAATATATATTGACCTCAATGAAATACATTTTTAAATACATAAAATAAATAATCGGGCTCAAACATCCGTTTCGTAACAAATGTGCATGTTTATTTTAGCACTTATGTCAGTGAAACAAAACACTACAGCCTGTAAAACATTGAAATAAATATCAGTAAATAATGCTAACCCAAATAATATAAGAAAGTTAAATATTAAATTAAAAAACATTACTTTTATATTTCCCCACAAAGATTGACTGTTTGGGACAAATAAACTTGATGTGCCTTACTAAATCTAAAAAACACAAACAATAGAATTTGACGTGTTAAATGTGTTGAATAGAATTTGACGTTCAAGTAACGCTTTTCTACTTTACCACAGTAAAGGATGTAATTAGTATAGTAACTAATGAAAAGTAGACAAAAGGGAGAAACGTCCATAATTCCCTGTGAAAATTGGTGAGACTTGAGTGAAGATTTGGCAAAAGAAACGAGAGATTCATTCCATGTCCAGTGGAATAACTCATGGAATATTGTTAAATTTGTGGAAAATCAGGTGACCAGATCTCAAAACAGAATACAAAGCTGACAAATAGCTTAAATTTATGGGCTCATGTACCTCTCTCATTCGGCACGAATCCAGATGTTTCCACGGTTGCGATGTAACATTTCATTGCTAACCTACTATTTATTTTGTTAACAGAGCTTTGTGGAGTGTTGTTGAATATTTTTCTATTATTCTGCAGAATTCGTTATTCGTTTTGAAGCCATTGGGTCTCATTCACTAAGCATGCGTACGCACAAATTTGTGCGTGAAATGTGCGTACGAACGATTTTAAGAACTAATCACTATTCACCAAAATTTCGTAATAAAAGTTATTCTAAATTTACGAAAAAATATAGGAACAACTGAAACCACATGTATGCAAAAAGCACTTACTCTGTACGGCCTTATAACTGTGTTAAGAATTTATATTTCATCCTAACACGACTATAATTATATTGAAGAATAGGGGCTTTCGCACTGGATAGTTCTAGGAACTAGCCACCAGGGTGGTCCCCCGAGAACTAATGGTTCCCCTAGGAAAGTTTTCTGGTTGCATTCGCACCGCCAGTAGGAACTCTGAAGTGATGCAAGATGCACATGATGTTGTAACTTTTATTTTGACGGTGCGGTGGACCTTTATTTTGACGGCACTGAGAACGCCAGCCAGAGCCTGAGCAAACAGTGCTCACATTCTCTGTGTTCATTAGTTTGCAATCTGTCTAACAGTCCTGTCTAATATGTTATTAGATAGAACTGTTATACATAGAAAGACCATATATAAAAAGTTATTAGCGTATGCCGTGTGGTTGATGTCCAGTGCTGCTAGCTGTACATAATCATGTTTCTCTTGGTCCCTTGGATTTTCTCCTCAGCGTAAAGGTTAAGAAGCCCATCTATCGCTGTTTTCCATGTTCGTAGAGTTAGTTAGTGGAGTAAATATATAGACTATAATCTGTGTGTGTACACTAGAGCCCCGCACGGGCCTCAAATCTAAGCCCGAGCCCGGCCCTGGCCCGAGACGCTCAGGCCCTAGCCCGACCCGTGTCCGACAGCTCATCAAAATTATCAACCTGAGTCCGAGCCCGTTTTTTTTTTTTTTTTTCTTCATTACACAGCGACAGCCTGCCCTATTTGCAGCCATTAAAATAGGACAGTTTTGTTAGTTATGTTTCTTTTCATTTATTTATTAAGTTAATTTAGACAAATGTTTGGAGCATTTTTTTTAAATGACGACCGAGCAGCTGAGCCGACAGCGAGTAAAACATGTTTGATCAATTTAGCCTCTCAAATTAACGCTAATACTTTACTTGGCTACAATAAAATCCATAGATATAAAACACTTCAAGCATATCACACAGACAGTTAGTTTAATAAATGTTTATTTATTAAACCACAGTGAGTAAAACAAAATTTTTTGAAATACTATTGAGGCAGGCTCAGGCTGCTCGCAACAGCGCTCGCAAACGAAATGAGCAATAGCCTACAATCTAAACAAATAAAATAAAATAAATTAAAAACAAACTTGCAGGTTATCTTACCTCAAAAATGCACCACAGAACATGGCCATTCTTTTTTCCAGTAGTTTCCAACAGTTAAACGAAAATAAAGTCTAATCAAACGAAAAATATCAGTAGTTTCCAACAGTTAAACGAAAATAAAGTCCAATCAAACGAAAAGTTAGAACAGTCTCTTACAGAGCATCGTGGAGAAAAAGAACAGCATCCACAGTGGAAAATCTGCGATTTTTCTCTAAATATGTTCCATTGCACATTAGGGGAATCGCGGGTCGCGCTGACGAGAAACCTTCTGTGTGCGTGCGTGAGACTGTCATGTCAGTCATATGTCAGTGTATTTATAAGATAGGTTAAAAACAGGTTATGAAATGTCTTTTTATGTTTGTTTTTCTGTCGTCTACGTCAACTTCTCATATTTTCTTTTAATTAATGTCTAAAAATATAAAAAGGATAACCCAAAAAAGGCCTGAGGCCCGGCCCGCACGTGAACTATGATGTGAAAATTGGCCCGAAGCCCGGCCCTAGGGGCGTAAATAAGTCAGGGCCCGTCGGGCTCGGGCTGAAATGCAGGGCTCTAGTGTACGCAGTCTTTTTTTAAAATGGCGGGTGCTGGTGTTTCGCGTGCTTTCGGCCAAACAGCGTCACTAATAGGGATGGCGAAAACTAATAATTTTCTTGACCGACCACCGAGCCTCATTAGCCGGTTGAAACCGGTTAACCGATTAGTTTAAAATATGCCACGCTATTTGAAATAACAGCCATTTCAAGCCGCGCCTGCAATTTAGCAACTCTGTCGCATCTCTCTCTGCCTCCCGACCCGCTCACACACACACACCGCCGCGCTTCCACTCACGTCACTTTTTTTAAATCCCCTACAGCGCGAAACATGAGTCCCGCAAACGCGGCGCCGAGGAGCTTGTATGTAATTGGAGGACAAATGGCTCCTTAGTTTTGAAATGGTTTGGGTACAAGGTGATCGCGTTGAAAATAAAGGCGATAGTCTAGCGTTAGAAGCTCATTTGAAACATTGCCGCGGCTCATTTAAGAAAATGACAGCTCCGAAGAGACGCCGCTTTAGTTTGAGGTAGTGCTAACAATAATAAAGAAAGATGATGATGATGATCATCATCACCTTATCTGTTACCACTGAAATGTAGATGTAATGTATTTCTACAGTATTACTACTGTATTTAAGCACTGTATCACACAAGTTGCAACTTACTGTGTCATTCTTTTTGGTGAAATGGTCCCACACACTACGTTTCTTTGCACGCTTCATCCTGTCGTCTGCCCTGGCTCTAACCTCCAGTGTTTTAGCCTGTAGCCTTTACTTTTCGCAAACCTTGTGATCGCGCGAACCCAAACGCTGTGACCTCGGGCCAAATGTTTTTATTAGTTTATTAAGTACAAACAGGCGAGTTATGAAAAATTGAGTGTGAGGGATTTGTTCACTTCACACAAAAATATCTTGGAATGAGATGGCTTACTGTAGTAGCGTTTAGTCCACTGTCTATAATAGCCTAATTTAGAGATCACTTTTTTTTTTTAACCGACTACCGACAACTTTGATCGGTTAACGTTGAGACGGTCAACCATCGGTCAAACGGTCATCGGTTAGCATCCCTAGTCACTAACGTCACGGATAGTTCCTATAGTGCTGGTTTAGACCCTACTCTGAAGTATGAGCTAAATTAGTTCCTCCAAAAGTGTTCCTAGAACTAAAATAGTTCCTAGTTCCTGCTATGAAAACACGCCAAAATCCGGGAACTTCCGCCAATAGTTCTAGGAACTATGAAAAGGTTCTTTCTTATGTTTAAAGCATAAACATAAGTTTCCCCTTATGTTGCATTAATTATATTATATAATCCATTTATAAAATTATATAATAAAATTGTTAAATAATACAATTTAATTTAATCTTAAATACATTCCATCATATACAGAGTAAGAAAAGCTTCATAATAGCTTCTTCTACAAGGTGTCTCTGAATAATGCAGAGCGCGTTTCCAACATAGACTGTAAAAAAATATGGACGTAGTGTCCGTGACGTCACCCGTAGTTTTCTGAAGAGCATTTTTGAAGTCATCACCATCTTGTTAGCGCGTCACTTCCGGATAACCGAAAATGGGCTAAAAAGTGAGATTAGGTGACGTGACGCTAACAGACAGCAGACAAACGGCTAGTAGTGACAGCAGCGGCAATCCACCTGTCACTCAAGTGGCCACGCCCTTAATTATGCAGAACTTTAAGGCTTAATATAATTTAAACGGATGAGTTATAAAAAAGTTGTCATGAAGGGCAAAATTAGCTGTATAGACAAAAAACACTTTTTGCACCAGGCTGTAAAAAAAAAAATCTGCTGCAAAGTTCAGGTTCAGGTCAGATCTGGATATGGTGTGGATCTGGCAGACTGTGGTAAACCTCGGGATAAACAGAGAGACTAATATTAGCGTAGACGGCATTCTTCTTATGAAGTAACGAGTACATCAGGATTTATGGGAAGTGTTTCCGGTTCCGGCTGACCTAATCTATGCAGCCTAACATTGAATTATAGAAGTTTATAATGTGTTATGTGTATGCTAGGTCAAAGAGATGTGTTTTTCTAGATTTAAACTGACAGAGTGTGTCTGCTTCCCGGACAATGTTAGGAAGACTGTTCCAGAGTTTTGGTGCTAAATAGGAAAAGGATCTACCGCCAGCAGTTGATTTTGATCAGAGTGGAAAGTCCAGGGGTCAGAAAGTAAAAGTCCTGCCATAAGTTTATTCCACCCATGAACTCAGCCAGCTGATCTCACTAATTAGCTCTACCTACTGGCTGAAAAACTGCTAATTAGCAAATCCAGGTGATTGGAACAAACTACTGAGGAGGACTTTTACTTTCTGAACCTGGACTTTCCACCTCTGATTTTGATATTCTAGGTATTATCAACTGGCCGGAATATTGAGATCGCAATAGACGTGAAGGACTCCTAATGCGTTTGGAGCTCGCTCAAGTACTGCGGAGCTAAACCATTTAGTGCTTTGTAAGTAATCAGCAATATTTTAAAATGTATACAATGTTTAATAGGTAGCCAATGCAGTGTTGACAGAACCGGGCTAATATGGTCATACTTCCTGGTTCTAGTACTCTAGCTGCTGAGTTTTGTACCGGCTGTAGTTTTATTTGTTTTATTAGTTTTATTTATTAAGCGTGCAGGGCAACCCCCCATAAGAGCATTACAATAATCTAGCCTTGATGTCATGAACGCATTAACTAATTGTTCCACATTTGTCATTGAGACCATATGATGTTATTTAGACATATTTTTAAGATGGAAGAATGCGTTTTTATAGATACTAGAAACTTGACTTTCAAATGAAAGATTGGTATCAAAGACTGGGCAGACTTGGGTCCCGCGTTCACTACTGAGCAGACTCGGGTCCCGCGTTCACTACTGGCAGACTCGGGTCCCACGTTCACTACTGGGCAGACTCGGGTACCGCGTTCACTACTGGGTAGACTCGGGTCCCGCGTTCACTACTGGGCAGACTCGGGTCCCGCGTTCACTACTGTGCAGACTCGGGTCCCGCGTTCAATACTGGGCAGACTCGGGTACCGCGTTCACTACTGGGCAGACTCGGGTCCCGCGTTCACTACTGTGCAGACTCGGGTCCCGCGTTCACTACTGGGCAGACTCGGGTACCGCGTTCACTACTGCGCAGACTCGGGTGCCGCGTTCACTACTGGGCAGACTCGGGTACCGCGTTCACTACTGGGCAGACTCGGGTCCCGCGTTCACTACTGGGTAGCCCGCGTTCACTACTGGGCAGACTCGGGTCCCGCGTTCACTACTGGGCAGCCCGCGTTCACTACTGTGCAGACTCGGGTCCCGCGTTCACTACTGGGCAGACTCGGGTCCCGCGTTCACTACTGGGCAGACTCGGGTACCGCGTTCACTACTGGGCAGACTCTGGTCCCGCGTTCACTACTGGGCAGCCTCGGGTCCCGCGTTCACTACTGGGCAGACTCGGGTCCCGCGTTCACTACTGGGCAGACTCGGGTACCGCGTTCACTACTGCGCAGACTCGGGTGCTGCGTTCACTACTGGGCAGACTCGGGTACCGCGTTCACTACTGGGCAGACTCGGGTCCCGCGTTCACTACTGGGCAGCCCGCGTTCACTACTGGGCAGACTCGGGTCCCGCGTTCACTACTGGGCAGCCCGCGTTCACTACTGGGCAGACTCGGGTCCCGCGTTCACTACTGGGCAGCCCGCGTCCACTACTGGGCAGACTCGGGTCCCGCGTTCACTACTGGGCAGACTCGGGTCCCGCGTTCACTACTGGGCAGACTCGGGTCCCGCGTTCACTAGTGGGCAGACTCGGGTCCCGCGTTCACTAGTGGGCAGACTCGGGTCCCGCGTTCACTACTGGGCAGACTCGGGTCCCGCGTTCACTACTGCGCAGACTTGGGTCCCGGGTTCACTACTGGGCAGACTCGGGTCCCGCGTTCACTACTGGGCAGACTCGGGTCCCGCGTTCACTACTGCGCAGACTCGGGTCCCGCGTTCACTACTACGCAGACTCGGGTCCCGCGTTCACTACTGGGCAGACTCCGGTCCCGCGTTCACTACTGCGCAGACTCGGGTCCCGGGTTCACTTTTCACCAATGGAAGAGAGTGAAGGTGCGTCATCCATCTTTTTTTACAGTCAATGGTACGAACTAGGCAGAGATTTTTCGTGAGAAGTTCTCCTGTGTGTACAAATACGAAATAATCCACGCAATTATAAGTGAAATACACCCAATATCCGTGCCAGTCACGCAATTGTTAGTGAAATAGACCCAATACCCGTGCCAGTTCAAATAAGGTATTCAGCAATATCTGTGCCAGTTCAAATAAGGTATTCAGCTTCAGGCACATCCCTGCTCTACCACCCCGGCTGACAACCGCCAAGTTGTTCGGCACAGCCTTAGTTATTAATGTCCTGAGCTATAAAAGATCAACCTTCAAGCAATAAATTGTCTTCTATCTTAGGTTCACAACTTCTACCGTGGCAGCGGAGGCAGCATGAGCAAGGCTCAGGAGGAATGGACCACCGGTGCTTGGAAGAACCCTCATGTCCAGCAGGCAGCTCAGCAGGCAGCTATGGGCGCTGCGCAGGGCGCCATGCCAGGTCAACAACAGTACTCCGCTGCACCAACCTACAACTATGATGAGCCAATGTAGATCCTTTACAGCCTCAATGGGGGGAGGGGACAGAAACAGGGTATTTGGGAGGGATAAAGTCAGTAAAAGTCTAGTTTGGGGGAGGGAGAAAGGAAAGATATATGACCAATTTGAATTCAAATAGGTTCCCACAGTACAACAATACATAACAGCTTTTGCTTAAACTGTTTTAAAAGTTTGTGATAGTTTAAGGAGTTGCTTTTGGTATTTAGACCCCGTAAATAGGAAAGTATCAGTCTTGCCATGTGGTATTACTGCAGATTTAATTAACGGTTGTGTAGTGTTTCTCCACTTAATGTATTTTAAACACTAGATCACCGATAAGGAAACATTCCAAAGCTCACTATGTTTCTGTAGTAAATAGATTCTCAGATGGTTATCAGATTCGTCTATGTGGTATTTGCAAGCCAGGTGGTTGGCTGTTAAGTATTCAAAAACACATTTCGACTATTTAGCATACACATCTTTACTCTCACGTCTTAAGAATAAACATAGGTTTTATGCACAGACAGAAGAAAAGATCAGCTTCCGTAAATAAATTGACTGGTACTGTATTTACTTGATCTCACAAATTAAAAGGTATAATGCTTATAAACATTACATTGTTTTTGTTGAGCACTTTACATCAAGTGCAAGTACAAAGAGAGCTTGTTTTGTCTTGTCAAGTTGTTTTTGTTTTATTTTCTTTGAAGGTACAAAGGAAAGCCATATGTTTACGTTGTTGCGTATTTTTGTTTGCGTTAAAGGTTGTTTTAATATCTGTAGTTGTGTTGTTTTACCTCAGGATTTAATCGTCTCATTTTAATGCTGATGTACTGTAGCCGAGGTTCTAACGAAATCGATTTGATGAAATATTTGTACATGTACATGTTGTGTGTTTGTACATTAGTTCAATTTAAATGCTCTCGAATAGAGTAAATATTTAATCTACTCTTAGCCACAGGCTTGTTATACATAATCTGAGACTGAATTTCAGTCATTTCTGGCTTCTGGGTGGTTTATTCTCCACTGGGTTAAAAACTACAATTAAAGCACATTATGAAGTAATATTGTCACAAGTACAATATATATGTTGTATCATATTAATTATTGATTACAAGTGATGTACAGTACAGCAGTACTTCTCCCCAAAATTGTCCATTTATGATGATTTTTCTTGACTTTTCCTGAAAATATTTGCTCTATTACACATCGACAAGCAATTTCTGTGTGAAATTCCCGAATTACATAAATTTAGTAGTGCTGTCAAATTGATTATTGAGATTAATCGCATCTAACATAAAAGATTGTGTGTGTGTATATATATATATATATATATATATACACAGTTACATATTTACAAACTTTTGTTAGATGTGATTAATCGCGATTAATCGATTTGACAGCACTAACATTTAGAGATTATTTAACATCTTTCAGACTTGAAAAATTGTGGATTTGTATAAAGTAGAGCATTTAGGTAGATTTGTTGTTCAAATTCAGAATTTACAGTCTATCTATGAGGAGCTGGTTAGTGATCAGTACATGGTTGACTGTAGAACTGGGTCATAGGTTAAGGAGTATAAAGAAAAGAAAATGAAATAGATTAAATAATAGTGTACAGTATATGTAATATGTCATCTCAATGTCTCTATCAAGGCTTGTAAAATACTTTTAATAATTTCAAGAACTGTGAAACATTTAATACACCCATGCCATGTGTGATATTATTCATGTATGTTTGGGGACTTTTTCTATGTACTCTTTTGTTTATGTAAAGATCTTTTTGTCAAAATTTCGTTGATGTATGTATTTGAGTGTTTTAAGCGTAACTGTTCCACTGTGTGATGCTTAGTACACAGTTGTGGGGCTTTTTGGTAAGACTGGACTTCCTGTGCAAAGCTTGGCTGAAGTGTCATCCCTGATTGAAATTAATAGTCCTGTTGTGCCCTCTGGTGGACTGGATGTTTTAAACCTGTTTGTTTTCTGACAGCCACCTAAGAAAACATTGACAGAAGCAATATCGATATCTGACATGCATGATTTTATTACATCAACAAGAATACTATTTTTCAGCCGCACCAGCAAAAGCTAAGGTCACTGTCCTTTCCAAGACCCGCCATGTTCTTTTGAGCCCTGATCTTTATGCCTATGTATTCCAACAGTAGATAAAGCCTTGTTCATACTGTAAAGTTAAGTGAGTGGAAAGATGCCAGTAGTAACATAAAACAGATAGTTGTCTTTGTATAGTGAGTTGTGTGTGGTGCTTGGTAAATTTGTGAATTCAACCAAACCTTGTGCCGTGTGTCTGTAGATGTTAATTATTTTGTCAAGCCTACAGTAGAATGTATTGTTGACTTGGAGACAATAACAAGAGTCTGGTACATTTTACAGGTTTCCATTTTTTATCTCTTTTTTTTCCTGAGTTTTAATGGTCAAACATTTAAATGATTTTGTATTGATATCAATTTAGCCATATTTATTCCCTCAGCCACTATGTTTAGTGTGCTTAATCATCTTAATTTGTTCTTAATTTGTAATAAATGCAATGTAAACAACACATGTTAGGTTTCCTGTGAAAAACTATACTTACAAATCAAACAATCATGCAAACATAAAGCTCAATGGTTGTGGTTTCTGAAGGTGGTTGTTTTTGAAGTTTGAGATTATTATTTTTTTGCTTCAGTTTTATTACTTTTATATTATTTTGTCTCTCCCTGATGGATAATAAACAGATAATGTTTATTCTGTGTCCTTTCAATTCTTTATAGTTAATTAAAAATAAAATCATAAAAACCCATTTTCATTATTTTAATAAAATAAAAGTAAAGAAAAACCTTAAACTTATTTTATTTCAGCCTGATGCAAAGGCAGCATTTCTCATTTTCATTTAGTTTAAATTGATTTACTAAAATAACTAAAGCTTAAATAAAAAAACTATACAGATTATAGACTAATAAAAACTAAAGACTAATAAAACATGGCAAACAACAACAAAATTACCTACAGTTGAGTAAAATTAAAATGAACATGGAAAATATTAAAATAAAAACTTTTTCAAAATGTCATTAACTATAATCGTATCTCTATGATATCTAAAAAAACACTGAACACTTAAAAGGCTCACAGAAGTGGCTTGAAACACGCATTCCTTATTAAATGTGTTGACTTAAGGAAACAGGAAGACAGGGTGGGACATATCGAGCAGCTCCTTCCCTTTTTAAAATAGCCAATTGCGTACAGTTTATGTCACAACTCGGCCAGAGCCGTTGAGCTCAGTAAAGCTCCAATTCCCTTTCCTTTCAATACGGTTCACTCACATTGAGGGGCTGTTTACACGTCACCGTTTTCAACTAAAAACGTAAAACTACTTATGCGTTTTGGCCATTCGTTTACACGACAGTGGCATTTTGGGTGCCTGACAACGCAAAGTTTGGAAGTTTGAGGCTGTTTACACGGAAACGATCTGAAGAGAAAACGCAAAATTGGCATTGCGTTATCACTTTTTATTCTGCGTTTAGACGAGCATTATGGGGGGGAAATCTGCATACATATGGTGACGCAAAAGTGTGTGAAATTCGATGTAGTATGCACTCCAGGCGGCTAGGTGGCAATGTGAAGCACTGTCACACAACAACACCAAGTCCGCGCGCCTGCGTACAACCTTCCTTCTACTTCTCTCCCTTAGTAGCGCAAAATCAAAACATGGTGAAGCGAACAGCAAAAAGACTCTTGTACGTTTATCAGAGCTGCTAGGGCAACTTGATAATAATGGAAATAATCCTACATGTTGGTTGGTATTTTCCTGTACTGGTGCATGCCTGTGACGTAAACGCGTACGCGACGAGAGCCATCGTGAGCAGATTTGCGTTTTTACCCTTTAGAAGGGAACGCGACGGTGGAGCGATGATGTTACATGCGTATTACATGTTCAGTCTCTTGTATTTCATTGCCATCGAATGGCCTAGCAGCAGAATACAGGGTTTTTAGTTGTTTTCGTGGATCCGTGTTAGGGCTGCACGATTTGGGGAAAATGTCATATTGCGATTATTGAGGTCAATATTGCGATTGCGATTGCGATTTAATAAACAAATGGTTTCATGAGTCAACTTGCTTGATTCTAAAGCAAAATGCACACACAGATTAGTGATAATTCTGAAATGTGTATTTCTCAACTCAAACTAGCAACAACAACTAAATAATTGATAACATCTATAATGATCAATAAGCCATTGAGGTCTGGATAAAAATGAATCCACCCCCATTTAAAACATTAATTATAGCCATCCACCATTACAGTGATTCCACAATTGAAAGCTATAATTTTTTCAAAAACATTTATTAGGCTTCAAAAAATATAACAGCTTTTAATTTAAGTGAACTTAATAATACTCACATAAACCCATAAAAAAAGTATTATTTACCTGTGCCCTTCCTGTCATGTAGGACATATACAGAAATATAAGTTATCAAACAGTCTGCACTGCATAAATTATATATAGACTAATCCTTATTAAAGCTACACAAGTTCTTTAGTCAAGAGCAGTGAGTAATTTTCTTTGTTCTTTGATTAACTTTACTGACAGAAAGCTTTGGCTGCTGGCCCTTTAAGAGCAGCCGTTGTAGAGACGCGGATCTCACACGCGCCTCATTCTCTCACAACTCTTTACGTCCATCATAAGACTGCTCTTATGTTATGAAGATACTCGACAAAAGACATTTTGGCATAATTGTGTGAGTTATTGTTCGTTCAAGCGGAAAGATAACTATTCCGGTCTGTGCATGCGCATGGGCGCGCGTCTTTCTGTTCTGTGAGTCACAGTCGGACATTCACAGGCTGCGCGCTCTCTTTTGACTTGTCGCGCATTAATGGTTTGAACTTTAAAGCATTCGCACGAATAAGAGCGGGATCATGTAACACTAGCCAAAGGATGACAAAAATAACAGATGCTGCGTTAATTGCGTTAACAGCCCTAATTTGTTTATTTTACATAAAATTGCAGCATTTTGCTTCATATAATAGCATAGGCTTGACATCGCGATTACGATTGCGATATGATTAATCGTGCAGCACTAATCCGTGTAAATGGGGATCATTTTGAAAATGGTGTCGCCTACACGTGAAAAACTCAAAGGAAAAACTTCTCCGTTTTAAACATATCGTTGTCGTGTAAACGTACCCTGAATCTTATGCCGCGTTCCAGGCAACCTTCAACCCGTGTTTTTCCAACCTTATACCCGTGAAAGTGCACTGGAACGGCAGTCAAACCCGTGACTTCCCACCCGTGAACTCGTACTAGATCGATGTACTCCCAGTTACGAGTTCTTACGTCACATAGCCCGCGGAACCATACAAAACAACAATGGCAGCCCCCCCCCCCCTACACGGTGAGAATACACTTTAAGACAATATAACGTTTCAGTCAAATTAATAATAATATAATAATGATAATAATACACACACACGATTATGTGATACAATTTTATGTGTCTCTGAAACAATAAGTATATATTGTGCTCAGGTAGTTTGGCGTGACTGGCCTGGAACGCTTTGAAGTCGTGATTTACGTGCTCAAAAACCTGCCTGGAACGCAGCATTAGTTTATTCTCCTGACGCTATGGAGAAACTCCATTTTACGGAAGCCTGATTGGTTCAGGTGGTCAGGTTCACAGACAAATGGCTTTTCTGCCCACCAGCACTCTAAGCACTAATCCTATTGGGTAAATTGGCAGTGGTTGGAGTCACACTGGCCAAAACAAAAGGTTGTTGTGCCTGACCCCCTCCTCTCCCCTCAACTTTCCATCATTTCCACACCTATTTTTTTTACCTTAAAAAAAGTCAGAGATGTGAACAATCAGAGCTAAAATTGCACATCCACCACCAGTAGATGGCACCAAAAGCCTGAGTGGATCGCATCTGGTCTCCACTTACTGAGAGAAATATACTACCATACTACATTAACTGTTTTTTAGGTATAGGCTAGAGTTTGTATACTCAGCAGTGTGAATGAATAGAATACTAGATGATCTACTACTTTTGCAAAAATGTGCAGTATGAAGCACAATGCACTGGATACTATATCCCACAATGCAATGTGCTCGTCTTGACTCGTATTGTCTACTGTCATTGTAACTCTGCACCATGACTCATTATGTGACTAAACTGAGAAAATGCAACACGTTTTAGGTTCACTTTATTTTGATGGTACCTTTAACATATTATGTTGACTTGTCTACATGTCTACTAACTCTCATTAGAGTGTTAGTAGAGTATTATTAGACTGGTAGGGTTAGGGTTTGAATAAGTTGATGTACTTGCTAAGGTACGTAGTCAGTAGAATGTCTGTTTGGGGAGCATCACAATAAAGTGTCTACTACAGTCTACTAATCCTCTAATGAGAGTTAGTTGACATGTAGTTGCAAAGTTACTTATTGTCAACAGAATGTTCAAAAGGGACCATCAAAATAAAGTGTTACCCACATTTTTACACAAAATGGGGCAGGGAGTAAAAAAAACACATTCTGCGATGATAACTAGATACTTCTCTGTGAACTAAACATACAAAATGGTAAGGTCAAGTAGTGACAACTTAGCATACTACAGTTTAAAACAATGTCCTGTTTTTTTACAGAACCAGCATATCGTTTTGAATGAAAGACCTTGTTATGAATTTCATTTAAAACATTTAAGCTGCATTCAGTGAAAAGACTGTATGAAATCAGTCTTTTCAAAAAGAAGTAAGATGCATTTAGGCCGTGTGTCCACCAAAGCGTTTTTTCACGCAGCTGGCGTAAAATTCCAATTGTTTTCAATGGGAGCGCTGCGTTTTTTAAACGCCATGAGCGTAACGAGGCGCTGAGCGTGTATTTAACGCTCAAGCGCTGAGCGCCCGGCGTTTTTTACTTGTCGCCGAGAGTTGAAAAATGTTCAACTTTGGGTAAAACGCTGCGCTCATCACTGTCACTTTTTACACAGCCGTCCAATCACAGTGGAGGAGGGGCGGGACAAATACCACACCAACCAACTGTCACAACATTCTTTCTGTACAAAGACATCAACCAGCAGAACTAACCGAACAAAATGGATGAAAAATACATTTTTAGTATGAAACAAATTATCTACGAAATCAGTTACAAGTAATCTGTGCTGCGGATATTCTGTATCATAGCAACGAATCGTGTCAACTGAAAAAACGCAGCGCTGCCAAAACGCTGTCAAGCGCCCACAGCTAGGCGTTTTCAGCAGAGCGTCTAGCGTTTTCAGCTGGCTAAAAACGCTTTGGTGGACACACGGCCTTAACTATGAGACAGGCAGAATGCAACAATCTTCTGAGCTAGCATTCTGTTTTAAGGACAAGAATTCAGTCAGTATATGAAAACAAAAACAATTTGCATCACCATTTTGGGGCACTGAAATACATTTCCTCCAACAACTAGTACTTAGCCCTAAATGCATGAATGAATTGCCACACATGCAATTAGGATTGCATTAGCTTCCCATTTCTTTTTCAAATCTCAAAAGCTCAGCATTTAGTCCTTATTTCTAACTTTTAATAAAATAGAGCACTTCAGTGCATTTAGTGTCCATGAACCAGCTAGTGTCAAGCATCTAAACAACAAATGCTTACGAACTAGAAACATTTTCTAAAGAAATGTGAGAAGTGCTTAAACATGCTAATTCTGTGTGCCACAATACCATTGTTTTTGCCCGTTTTACCATCCGCAAGGGAAAATTTGTCCAAACGGTCCAAAACGTAACAGCACATTTTCATTAAGTTCATAGCACAAATGATTGTGTTTTGTTTAACACTTTTCCTCTCTACTTTCATCTCAAATTGTACATGCTATTCTAGATGACTGTTTTGGCACTGTATGCCTGAATACACTATTCAGACAATTGCTTGTTTTGTGCGAATCATTCTCATCACTGTTCCCACCAGAGACACCTAAGAAATAATGAGGGCCTTTGTTTGAGACAAGCCTCGCAGGATGTTTTGAAGAATCATTATAGAAAGGTAAATTAGAATTTCAAACTTGCTGACACAGTCCCCCGGTCGATTCGTGATTTGAAGAGAGCAACAGGAAAATGAATACAGGAGGCTGAAGCATCCCCTTCCACATAATTATGGTAGGGCGAGCGGTTTCCTGATGTACTTGCGTCTGTCTTCTATTCATTACCGATCTAAATGGGATAATCTGGTCCGCTTGTATTGCTGCAGAGCCGTCGCATTTACGATTCAAGAGCCTGCACTGCAACACTGAATTGAATTAATTTGCTTCCCCAACTGAGGTGGCAAGAGGTTGAAAAGATCTGAGCAGAGCGCGAGCTCGAAAGTGTACATGAATTGATGTGTTTGCCGGAAGTAGGATGGAAGTGACAGGACAAGGGTGAGTGGGACTAAAGGGTAGTGTGTGGACTGTAGCAACTATGAAAGAGGAGGGAAGAGTTATGGAAGAGAGATCATAGGAAATAAATGCGAATGTTTGCGGGCGAGTGACTGAGGAGAGAGAGGGAAGGGGGAGGTTTCCTAAGTGCTTGAGCATCAGTGACTGATAGAGGACAACATTGGAAGAGAGGTGCTGAGCATGCATCCGTCTCTAGTGTTATCTGTGCGTGCTCAGATGGGGTAGGAGATACGCTGCACTGTACAGGGCACAGTGGGAAAAGCCTGGCAACTCTGTGGAAGCTTTTTATAGACATATGGAGGGGCAATAAGTCCAAACGGCATCAATTCTGGACCAAAGCCACAAAAGCCAAGAGAAGACAAGCTACTGAAATCCTGAGCGATTTCTGGAGTAGGTTAGCTGATGTCCGGGACTCTCTTTGTCTCAGTATTGTTTTTTCCTCTGAGAGAAGCAATTTTTGTCACATCCTCCCGGGTGTCACACCAGATGCGTTCTTTTTTTGTCAGCTCGAGTGGCAATGTGACTTGTTCTTACTTTTCTTAGTGCCCTATTTGGATACATATTTCTTCACATCAAATACTGATGGCTCCTGTACTGAAGGCTTTTTCTTCAATGTAAAATATGCTTCATGGTAACATTTCAGAATACGTGGAATTGCAATGGAGGATGCATATGTAGATGGGGAGAAACTGAAAAGATTCACAGATGACTTTTGGTACGTCACAAACCTCTCAAAATAGAAGCTCAAAAGGGTGTTTTACTTATTTATTTTCTGGCTGCCTTAAGAACAAAGGTTCTTTCATGCCAAAAATGATACCATTTGATTTAATTTCAACATCATACGGAAAAGATCAAAGCTTTGCTGAGAACAGTTTGTTTCAGTGCTGAAACTTTTCCAATTTTCTTGATGCCCTTTTCTTTTTGAAAGTTATCCTTTTGAATTTACTGACAGTTACTAGATGTTCCTGGACTGAATTCGGCGTTTTCTAACATCAGCAGTACCACAAACAGCTATGCGAAGATATTCGGACCAGAGAATGGGTCTTTTATCCAGATAGGTTTAAACAACACTGTGGTGGGCTTCAGACATGATGTCCAGTGTCCTGTCCCCTCCTGGCTGCCGCTGCTGCTGTCATCCCTATGTGAAGGATGTTTCAAGGCACAGCGCTAGGACCATTTGAACCGAGCACGAGCCCTGACCGGAGAGCAGAGATCCGCAGGCACGTTAAGATGGTCATGGAACAGCTGGAGGAAGTTCTCGCTGAGCTCAAGGACGTGGCGAAAGAGCTCCGGGAGGTAAAGCACACACTTTGGGCATGTTTTGACGGTTAAGGCATTGATTTGATAAAAATGTATTGAACACAGTCTGACGATGCGATCTAGTAATCAAAACCTTTAAATCCATGGGTGTCCAATCCTGCTCCTGGAGGGCCAATGTCCTCCTGAGTTTAGCTCCAATTGCCCCAAACACATTTGCCTGGAAGTTTCTAGTAATCCTGAAGATCTTGATTAGCTTGTTCAGGTGTGTTTGATTAGGATTGGAGGTAAACTCTGCAGGAGAGTGTCCCTCCAGGAGCAGGATTGGACACTCCTTTTTTAACCCCACAAGGGGTGATCTACAAGCTTGAGCAAGGCACTGATCCCTACATTGTAGTGAAACATATGCAAGTAAGCAAGTGCTTCTAGGTATGAATGATTGTTTTTGTGAATTTTTGCATTCTGAAATTTGCTGAAAACAATTCATAATGCAACACAAAGTATGCATTCACATTCTCAAAGTTGCTTTACCATTGTAAAGTGGTCGACATGTTTGTAAGTAGTTTGCACCCTGTTTAATGGCATTGACTAGGGATGGACATGTCCAGTCTTGGAGGGCTACTCTCCTGCAGAGTTTAGCTCCATCCCTAATCAAAATATATCTAAAGTCACCAGATTGTTTAGAAGGTGTGTCTGATTAGGGATGGAAATAAACTCTGTAGGAGAGTGGCCCTCCAGAACCGAAGTTGCCCATCCCTGGCATAGACATATGAAGGTTACTCTATCGCCCCCTTGTGTACTGGGGTTTGTTACCATTTCAGGAACACAGGAAAAACGGGACTGCAATCTTGCAATGGACTGGTGAGCATTCATAATGTTTGCTCCTTTCGTACTTTGGTTTCTGGTCTAAAAGCAACTACTGAATGAATACTTGTTAACTATACACAAATCAATAGACTCAAATACAGTGGGTACGTTTCATAATCATACACAAGGTCACAAATACATCCATGCCCCAGTGGTATGTCCATCTAGGGGCTGTTGACTGGACAGCTTGTCACCCAAACAGCAACCAACAGATAGATTAACAAGGAGAAAGGCTTGCAGGATGACACCCCGCACACACACCGTGACACCCCATGCAAGCAAGATGTCATCTGTGATGCCTAATTATCACCCGGCGAATCAGACAATGGGCCGACATGGGCGGGAGCGCATCTGATTTCCTCATCTTCTCACCTGTCAACGTCTCATCTCTTTTGCAGTTATCTCCCTTTGTGCTGGGCGACTGCTTTCAGCATTATGTGAGAGGACATCTCCTTAATTAATCTCTTTCCTCGGGTGGATATCTATCTGCCTCATTACTGTCACTGAGTCTATGAGTGTCCCAGACTGGCATTTGTCTCATCATCTCAGTCACAGCTCCTCTGGATTTGTCTCATTTGTCTCCTTGGCCAAGTTCAGGCATCACCGGTAGCTCTGCCGCTATTGCCTGAGTTAACACCTCCATCTGTCAATCACACCTTGCAGCAGAGCCTTATTGTTACTACTGACATCTTGTTATGGTTATTAGTTTTGCCACAAAACTAACACGCATTTCTGTCTTTCAGCTGTCTTTTATTCCATGGATAACAGCCAAACATTTGTCACGAATCTGAATTCTTTGCTGCCAAATGTAACCAGTACACTGCTCACTTATACACCTTTGCTTGATCTATCCACACAGAATTATGCAGATGTCTTAAGTTCTTTTCATGTTTGTGTAATTAAATATTTTTGGCAAATTTTATCATGCTTTAGCTAACAATAAAAGTGTAGTACTTTCAGCTCCATTTAACGTATTTTATCATGTTTAAATCCATTGCATATAGTTCCACTGATTTCCCGCCAAAAACTGCACTTACACAAATCCTGTCTGGGCCCTTCTCTATTTTCTATTGTAAATATCAAATATGTGTATATACAGGTCCTTCTCAAAAAATTAGCATATTGTGATAAAGTTCATTATTTTCCATAATGTAATGATAAAAATTAAACTTTCATATATTTTAGATTCATTGCACACCAACTGAAATATTTCAGGTCTTTTATTGTTTTAATACTGATGATTTTGGCATACAGCTCATGAACACCCCAAAATTCCTGTCTCAAAAAATTAGCATATTTCATCCGACCAATAAAAGAAGTGTTTTTAATACAAAAAAAGTCAACCTTCAAATAATTATGTTCAGTTATGCACTCAATACTTGGTCGGGAATCCTTTTGCAGAAATGACTGCTTCAATGTGGCGTGGGATGGAGGCAATCAGCCTGTGGCACTGCTGAGGTGTTATGGAGGCCCAGGATGCTTCGATAGCGGCCTTAAGCTCATCCAGAGTATTGGATCTTGCGTCTCTCAACTTTCTCTTCACAATATCCCACAGATTCTCTATGGGGTTCAGGTCAGGAGAGTTGGGAGGCCAATTGAGCACAGTAATACTATGGTCAGTAAACCATTTACCAGTGGTTTTGGCACTGTGAGCAGGTGCCAGGTCGTGCTGAAAAATGAAATCAGATGGAAGCATGAAGTGCTCCAAAATCTCCTGATAACTAGCTGCATTGACCCTGCCCTTGATAAAACACAGTGGACCAACACCAGCAGCTGACATGGCACCCCAGACCATCACTGACTGTGGGTACTTGACACTGGACTTCAGGCATTTTGCCATTTCCTTCTCCCCAGTCTTCCTCCAGACTCTGGCACCTTGATTTCCGAATGACATGCAAAATTTGCTTTCATCCGAAAAAAGTACTTTGGACCACTGAGCAACAGTCCAGTGCTGCTTCTCTGTAGCCCAGGTCAGGCGCTTCTGCCGCTGTTTCTGGTTCAAAAGTGGCTTGACCTGGGGAATGCGGCACCTGTAGCCCATTTCCTGCACACGCCTCTGCACGGTGGCTCTGGATGTTTCTACTCCAGACTCAGTCCACTGCTTCCGCAGGTCCCCCAAGGTCTGGAATCGGTCCTTCTCCACAATCTTCCTCAAGGTCTGGTAACCTCTTCTCGTTGTGCAGCGTTTTTTGCCACACTTTTTCCTTCCCACAGACTTCCCACTGAGGTGCCTTGATACAGCACTCTGGGAACAGCCTATTTGTTCAGGAATTTCTTTCTGTGTCTTACCCTCTTGCTTGAGGGTGTCAATGATGGCCTTCTGGACAGCAGTCAGGTCGGCAGTCTTACCCATGATTGCGGTTTTGAGTAATGAAACAGGCTGGGAGTTTTTAAAAGCCTCAGGAATCTTTTGCAGGTGTTTATAGTTAATTAGTTGATTCAGATGATTAGGTTAATAGCTCGTTTAGAGAACCTTTTCATGATATGCTAATTTTTTTAGATAGGAATTTTGGGTTTTCATGAGCTGTATGCCAAAATCATCAGTATTAAAACAATAAAAGACCTGAAATATTTCAGTTGGTGTGCAATGAATCTAAAATATATGAAAGTTTAATTTTTATCATTTCATTATGGAAAATAATAAACTTTATCACAATATGCTAATTTTTGGAGAAGGACCTGTATACAATAAAATACAATTTAAAAAGAGATCAGCAATTTTTAACCGGACTGACTTTTATTTTATTGTTATTATTTACAGTACAATGGTGTAAACTACACTAATGGGAAAGCTGATGTCGATGTTGGTTGATGTTTTTGAAAATCTTGGTTGTTAAGCCTCAAGCTTCTTATAATCAGCCAGGCTAACCTTTTGAAAAGTATTAGCTAAGTTTTGTTAGTAACCTTTGTAGTGAAGCTTTTTTCAAAAGAGTAGCTTGACTACTTAAGTAGCTTACACACTACTTTAAAATAAATGCAAACTACTTAAAGGGGTCACTGTCTCTTTAATTATCTATAACTATAACTACAATATACAAATAGTAATCAATATTGTATATCAGACAAATTATTAGCAAAACAATTAGAAAATTTTGCTTCTGAATGTTCAAAAGAACCAGTTTTTATGTAAAAAAAATGTTTTTCTTGGTTATGTGAACATTAAGGGACCATTCCATTTTATTATGTTCTCTGAACGTTCTGAAACAAGTAGTAACATTTAAAAAATATTTGACAAACGTCCAACTTAAACTTTCCTGGAAAAAAGGTTCAATTAACTATGTAAGGCATAACTGACGACTGGCCGTTGAATTATTAGAAAAATAATGCACACCCGAGGTGGTAATGCGTGGCATTATTTTCAATAATTCAATGGGCCGGAGTCAATTATTCCACTTACAGTTACCACACCTCAAAGTCCTTTAAACGTTCTTGTGTGTGGGACTAATTTCTTTTCAACCTCATCCCAAGCCTCCGTTGCTAATTCCAAAATGTAATTTTAGAGCTAGTAACGGAGGCTTCATCTACTGATAGCAGACTAATGAAGATATTAATGCAGTTAGAGAGAGAGAGAGAGAGAGATTAAGCTATGTGAATTACCTCAGTCTGTGCGTCTCTCAACAGTGTTCGGCAGCAGCGTCTCTACTAATAGAGAAACTGTACGTTTATCTGCTCTTTGAACCTCATAGGGGAAAATATCATATAAATTGTTACTATTTTACTGATAAAATCGTCAGAGCAGCACTGAAGACACGTTTCTCTGCGAGTGTGTGTCCGTAGGCTACTGTATGTGTGAGTGCTTAAGGTGAAGAGAGGGCGGGAGAAAGAGTGTGTGCTTTACGTTCATAATAAAACTTATTAATTCCATAATTTTGTTTACTATATTTATTTGCTTAGTCAGTGTCGTTTTAAGTTTTGGTTCTTTTGCTGTTGTTGGCTGTAAGGAGCTTTGAAATGGCGAGGTGATATGGAGCTGTAATTCGGCCAAGACCTGCCTGGAACTACTTTAGCCGTGTGTTTCCCTGAAAATAATTGCACACCTTAGAACGTTCCTCAACCAATCAGAATCAAGCATTCAACAGCCCAAAGTATTAATAATGTTTTTGTGGAAACATTTTTAGAATGTTATTAAAGGTCAGAAAACTTTTAATGACCATTCTACGTTACTGCAAGATGCCAGAACATTTTGTCAAAGTTCTGAGAATGTTCCCGTTAGCTGGGGTAGTATATAACTGGAATGCAATGTAAGTTGCTTTGGATAAAAGCATCTGCCAAATGCATAAATATATATGTAGATAGATATGATAATGTATATGGAGATTATTTTCAGAACAAAAATATGGGAAGTCAGCAATCCTTGATGAAAAATGTATGTGGATAGAATCTGTTTTTAAATCTAATAGTTTCTTTCAGAGTCTCCAGCCAGCCTCCAGGTAAAAAAAAATCAATCGCTAAAGAAGCCTAGAAGTGGTGATGGGTCTTTCTTACTGCTTTCAAATCAGGCTTCCTCTCGCAATGCTTGTCTAAAGCTTGTTCTGACTCACACTCTGTTCCAAACACACTCTGTTTAAAGGCCTTCTGGGAGGGTTTGGCAATTATCTGACACCAAGACCCGAGGTTCTGCAGGTAGGATGACTGTGAGACAAAGTGGATTAAAAAAAAAACATTTGGGTGGTAACTTTTAGAATGGAATGGAATTTATTGGACCCACTACTTAATTAGATTTAGATAGGGGATTTAAACAATCCTCTAAATGGACTTTTTTATTTTGTTATTGCTTTTATTGGGACCTTTATTAGTTCTACCAGAAAGACTCAGAAGGCAAAATACAGTAACAAGTATACATTTATTAACAGCCCTGCAAGCAAATATTATGATCTAAAGTTCTTTGGCGTATAGGCCCGGTCCGTAGCTCACAATTCGAGGGTACGGAATCTGCATTTCCTGCCTGAAGATGAAGGCAGGGACGCAGCCGACCCCCTGGGAGATAGGGGAAGGGACCATCCTGGTGGTGGTGGGGAGGATGGAGGGGAAGGGACCCTGGTGGTGGTGGGGAGGATGGAGGGGAAGGAACCATCTTGGTGGTGGTGGGGAGGATGGAGGGGAATGAAAGCGTCAGCATCTGCAAACTCAGACATGTGTAAGTACCGATCTTTTATACTACAAGTATTAGAACACGATTGGATAGATGAGAAGTTAATAAGTGACATAACAATTGAGTGTTCCCACCAGAACTTACGCTAAAGCTTTCATTTCTATAACATACCTTTTATAACTTCTTTATTTTGTAAAAGATCTGTCATAAATTGTTATAGTTCAGAAAAGGAATGAAGAGATCTTTTGAAAAATGTGTTAAAAAAATGATGTACATCCATATGAGATGGTGATGCATGATCTTGGTTAGAAAATACTGTTTATTTTACATGGAGAGGGTCGCCTCATGGGAGCCGCCATTTTGAGATCACAAGTATTTGACTAACTTTATTTTTGTAATGTCTCATTATTGGACACTTCAATCACGGAAATAAATTCATCATGGCTAACTGCGAATAATGTCTTGAAAATTTGCATTGGTAACTGAAAACCTCTGCATGATGAGACCTCCACACCACTAGATGTCAGTGTCAAGTCCAAGACGACTGATAGTATATCAAACAAAAATGCGGAGTAATTTTTAATGTTGGAAGTTGTGATAAATTTTCTTCACTATTGTGTTTATATCCGAATGAAACCAACAAGAAAAAATGTAGAGTGGGGTTTGATTTTGTCCATGGGGAATTGATTGGATCGTTGATTAAGTACAAGTGTAGGCCAAATTAGACTTTTCTGTCAGTATAAGTCAAGTAGACCTATATACTTCAGTGCAATTTAGGTGTATTTTTGAGAAGATTAAAAGTAGACTTAAATACTTTCTTGTTTTAAGTTTAAAAGAAATATAATAATAGCACATTTGAATAAACGACTTTTTTGTAAGGGAAATGTCATACCGCCCTCCACAATGTAGCAGCACTCTGATCTCTGATCAGTTGTGTGTGGATGGCAAGAATGCATTAAACATGAACTGTCTGACAGCAGCGCACATCAGGGCACAACCCCATGAGAGATGATCTAATACCTCCCCCAGACAGGACCTTTCAGTGGAGTCCCAAAAATTGATCTCTCTGATAACCGCACAGCGCTTATCATACTTGGCACTGTTCGATATATATACTTGTGAATACAGTACATTATGTTTGTTCAGTCCTCACTTGTCTGCATTGCAAAAATCCTGGGATTGTTTACGTATTGTGTGCGCTTTCGAGCAGCAGGTGCGTTGTGAATGGATATTTGGACTTTTCAATGTCTGTCATTTGGGCTTTTCCTGTTTACATTTGACTGCTCATTACCGAATCCCAACAGCCAAAAGCCTGTGGCTTGCCGCTGAATAGCCGATCTGCTATATTATAAACACTCAATACTGCAACATCCTGGATTGAATGTGATGAGAAAGTTTGGCAGCAGCAAAGCACTGAGCTCATCAAAATCAGAAGCAGCGAATAACAGAACAATCTGTCATTATTAACTCTGATTCTTTAATCCAAATGCAGTGCTTTATCATCAAAATCAAAATCCAACATAACTGCATCATAAATAGCATACTAAGCTGCTTAATATTGATTAAAGATGTATCAAATCTGAACGCCATCCCATCAGAGATAACCATATATGTATGTTACATAATCTTATTAATATCTACAGACAGACTTTCTGATCAAAGAGGCTTCCATCTGTGGTATCGCAACTCCTGTGCTTTGTTTTGTGTCTGAATTGTGTGCACCAGCCTTGAGACCCTGTTCAGAAAAGGAGCTGGGTAAAGCAAGAGAATATTGATAAGCGTATGGTTGAGTTCTTATGTAAGATGCAGTTACTAGCACAGCAGGAGGGCAAATTCCCTTCAGCACAAACAGATATTAAATATTCCAATGCCAGTGGGTGAAATGGGGTGAGATGGGGGAAAATAGATAGAAAGGATAGATACATATCCATATACATATATATAAATTCAGGTCCTTCTAAAAAAATTAGCATATTGTGATAAAGTTCATTATTTTCCATAATGTAATGATAAAAATTAAACTTTCATATATTTTAGATTCATTGCACACCAACTGAAATATTTCAGGTCTTTTATTGTTTTAATACTGATGATTTTGGCATACAGCTCATGAAAACCCCAAATTCCTATCTCAAAAAATTAGCATATCATGAAAAGGTTCTCTAAACGAGCTATTAACCTAATCATCTGAATCAACTAATTAACTCTAAACACCTGCAAAAGATTCCTGAGGCTTTTAAAAACTCCCAGCCTGTTTCATTACTCAAAACCGCAATCATGGGTAAGACTGCCGACCTGACTGCTGTCCAGAAGGCCATCATTGACACCCTCAAGCAAGAGGGTAAGACACAGAAAGAAATTTCTGAACAAATAGGCTGTTCCCAGAGTGCTGTATCAAGGCACCTCAGTGGGAAGTCTGTGGGAAGGAAAAAGTGTGGCAAAAAACGCTGCACAACGAGAAGGTGACCGGACCCTGAGGAAGATTGTGGAGAAGGACCGATTCCAGACCTTGGGGGACCTGCGGAAGCAGTGGACTGAGTCTGGAGTAGAAACATCCAGAGCCACCGTGCAGAGGCGTGTGCAGGAAATGGGCTACAGGTGCCGCATTCCCCAGGTCAAGCCACTTTTGAACCAGAAACAGCGGCAGAAGCGCCTGACCTGGGCTACAGAGAAGCAGCACTGGAGTACCCATAGTCAGTGATGGTCTGGGGTGCCATGTCAGCTGCTGGTGTTGGTCCACTGTGTTTTATCAAGGGCAGGGTCAATGCAGCTAGTTATCAGGAGATTTTGGAGCACTTCATGCTTCCATGTGCTGAAAAGCTTTATGGAGATGAAGATTTCATTTTTCAGCACGACCTGGCACCTGCTCACAGTGCCAAAACCACTGGTAAATGGTTTACTGACCATGGTATTACTGTGCTCAATTGGCCTGCCAACTCTCCTGACCTGAACCCAACCCCATAGAGAATCTGTGGGATATTGTGAAGAGAAAGTTGAGAGATGCAAGACCCAACACTCTGGATGTGCTTAAGGCCGCTATCGAAGCATCCTGGGCCTCCATAACACCTCAGCAGTGCCACAGGCTGATTGCCTCCATGCCACGCCGCAATTTCTTTCTGTGTCTTACCCTCTTGCTTGAGGGTGTCAATGATGGCCTTCTGGACAGCAGTCAGGTCGGCAGTCTTACCCATGATTGCGGTTTTGAGTAATGAAACAGGCTGGGAGTTTTTAAAAGCCTCAGGAATCTTTTGCAGGTGTTTATAGTTAATTAGTTGATTCAGATGATTAGGTTAATAGCTCGTTTAGAGAACCTTCTCATGATATGCTAATTTTTTGAGAATTTTGGGTTTTCATGAGCTGTATGCCAAAATCATCAGTATTAAAACAATAAAAGACCTGAAATATTTCAGTTGGTGTGCAATGAATCTAAAATATATGAAAGTTTAATTTTTATCATTACATTATGGAAAATAATTAACTTTATCACAATATGCTAATTTTTTGAGAAGGACCTGTATATATATATATTACTAATTTATGGCTTATGCTCAGCCACATGAACTATGAAACTACAGACATTCTTCAGGTCTTGGTCTTTCCATCAACACTGAGAAACTAGATGTTTAAAGTTGAATGGAATTGACCGTTCGCAATGACCCCTTTAGTTACTGTTGCTATGTCCGACAAACCAGGCCGCTCTCACGCCACATCATGTTCTCACACAGTGAAAAATACATCGCGGAGCAAAGAAAACACTGACAACGCGCTGACAGACAGGACAGACCAGGTTACTTTTGATATTAAACAAAGTCTCAACTTTCAAATTAGGTCATTTTTTTAAGAAATTGAAACAATAAATACCGTTTTGTGGCTCTTTAATGTGTCATGACTGATCACTGTAGAGCCTCTTAAAGCCGATCATCTCGTCCTTCTAGTTAATTTATAGCATCAAATAAACATGAATGAACATAAGAAGGAATGTTGTTTTAAAGACAGTGGAATCCGTTTTTCAAGTTCAAATCCTCCAACGTTAATCTACTAACTCTCTTGACTGATTTGTCGGACAAAAATGGCAGATGGCGGATTATGATTGGTCAGATCGCCTGTCAATCAAACTTCCTGCGAAGGGTAAATTCCAGGGCGTTGCTATGTGCTTGCTTAACCATTGCTTAGCCATTGCATTAGCCATTTTAGTGCTGCTGCTGTGGTGTTCGGGGTGGTTGTTGTTTACCTAGTTAAAAAAGTGCACCCCAAAATCTCTATAACATTCTGGTCAATAGAATTGGCATAATTTCCACCTTAAAATATGGGATTTTTTCACTCTGATGCCAAATTGTAACTATTTTGCGTTTTGGTGACTATTTAGTGGCTAAGTCAACTTCCACTTCATTCTGACTTTAAAAATGTTTGTATTCCACAGAAGAAAGAAGTTTAAACTGGTTTGAAACGACATAAGGTTGAGTAAAAGATAGCAGAATATTCTTTTTTGAGTGAACAATCCCTTTAAAAATGAACAAAAGCTTCAGATATCGTTATGAGAGTTATTTCATGACATTTATTCAATTTTCTCTTTTTCTATTCAGGTTGTGGCCCAAATTGACAAGTTAACATCAGATATCGACCTTGACTCAGAGGATGACCTGACACTAGTGTGCTGCAGCAAGGACCGTGGCGACCTCTTGCACAATGAGACATTATACGACAACCACTTAATGCACAATCCTTTCCGTAACCCAACCATAGCCAAGAAGCAAGAGTTAGACCTCTACCGCAGGAGCTGTGGAGACTTACCTGCCCTCAATGGACCATTAAAGGCCCCAAACAGCCCTAAAGCCTCCTGGCTCTTTGGATCTGGAGGAAGGATCCATTCTTACGACAAGACGCTATATCATGCATTGTGCTGTGATGATGATTACAATGAAGTTAGAGGTGGAATGACTCTATCATCAAGGCTGTCGTCCACAGATTCAGTGTTTTCATCTTCACCTCTTAAGTTTTTGACTCCCACATGTAAACGTAAAACTTACTCCAGCCCAGACTCGAAGAAAAGAGTCCTCCGTAGCTGCAGTACGCAAACTGTTTCTGATAAAAGCACACAAACTCACTTCCCATACATTCCAGCCAAGCAGAGAGCTTCAAGTGACTACAAGAACTAAAACTTCTGCAAATATCCCAAAAAAATGTAAAAGAATTTACCAAACGTCTGTTTTTATTCTTTTCACACACTTATGCTGTTCCGAAACCATATGACTTTCTTTGTTCTGTGGAACACAGGAGGTGAAATTTCATTTCTTGATATAATAAAAAAAAATGAAAGAGAACTAGGTATGTGAAGCTGAATAATGACAAAAAAAGTCACCATATGACTTGTTCAAAATCTTCTGAATATACACTACCGGTCAAAAGCTTGAAATAATTAAGATGTTTTTTTTAATGTTTTTGAAAGAAGTATGTTATGCTCTCCAAAGCTGCATTTATTTGATGAAAAAACAGTGAAACAGTAACAATGTGAAATTGTCACGATTCCTTGTGTCTGATGAAATCTTATTTTGAAATTCTGTTGTCTTGCTGTGCTTGTGTTCTCTTCCCATGGTTTAGTTCCCACTCTTACAGTAAACGCCACCGGCAGAGTCTCATCGCGTCATGGCCAACACACCTTAAGTTAGTCCAGTAATCTCTGAGCTCTCGTGTCCGGGGATGTCAGCACTCTCAAGTCTGGTGATCTCTGCGCCCTCGTGACCGGTGACCTCTGCGCCCTTGAGTCCTGTGATCTCTGAGCCATCGATTCTGGTGATCTCTGAGCCATCGAGTCTGGTGATCTCTGAGCCATCGAGTCTGGTGATCTCTGAGCCATCGAGTCCGGTGATCTCAGCGCTCTCAAGTCTGGTGATCTCTGCACCCTCGTGACCGGTGATCTCTGCGCCCTTGAGTCTGGTGGTCTCTGCGAACTCGAGTCCGGTGATCTCTGAGCCATCGAGTCCGGTGATCTCTGAGCCATCGAGTCCAGTGATCTCTGCGACATTGAGTCCGGTCATCTCTGAGCCATCGAGTCCGGCGGTCTTGAGTCCGTGATCTCTGAGCCCTCAAGTCCGGTGATCTCTGCGCCCTTGAGTCCAGTGATCTCTGCATCCTTGAATCCTGTGATCTCAGAGCCCTCGAGTCCGGTGATCTCAGAGCCCTTGAGTCCGGTGATCTCTGCGCCCTTGAGTCCGGTGATCTCTGCGCCCTTGAGTCCAGTGATCTCAGAGCCCTTGAGTCCGGTGATCTCTGCGTCCTCGAGTCCAGTGATCTCTGCGACATCGAGTCCGACGGTCTCGAGTCCGTGATCTCTGAGCCCTCGAGTCTGGTGATCTCTGCGTCCTCGAGTCCTGTGATCTCAGAGCCCTCGAGTCTGGTGATATCCGCGCCCTTGAGTCCGGTGATCTCTGCATCCTCGAGTCCAGTGATCTCAGAGCCCTCATGTCCTGTGATCTCTGAGCCCTTGAGTCCGGTGATCTCTGAGCGCTTGTGTCCGGTGATCTCTGAGCCCTTGTGTCCGGTGATCTCTGCGCTCTTGAGTCCGGTGATCTCTGCATCCTCGAGTCCAGTGATCTCAGAGACCTCGTGTCCGGTGATCTCTGAGCCCTTGTGTCCGGTGATCTCTGCGCTCTTGAGTCCGGTGATCTCTGCATCCTCGAGTCCAGTGATCTCAGAGACCTCGTGTCCGGTGATCTCTGAGCCCTCGAGTCCGGTGATCTCAGCCCCCTCGAGTCCGGTGATATCTGCGCCCTCATGACCGGTGATCTCTTTGACCTCAAATCCGGTGATCTCAGAACCCTCGTGTCGGTGATCTCTGAGCCCTCGAGTCCGGTTACCGCTACTGCTCCTCCCGAGGCAGCGACGTCTGCTTGTGAACTCTCTGTTTTACCTGTGCTCCTTATTATCTTGGTCACAGCCAAGGTTGCCAAATATGAATTCTCTGTCTGCCCTGTCATGATCATGGAGACTGATCATGAACTCCCTTTGTTCCCAGTTGTCTCTGTTAAAGCCACGGAAACTGATTTTGAACTCTTTAAAATCCCTGTTACTGCCATTGAGGCATTTAATAATCTCTCTATGCCCTATGTTTCAGTTTTACCATGGTATCCAGCACTGACAGTGCCATCATAGTTCCAGGCTCCACCGTGGTCTTCTGCTCCATAGTTATGGTCTTATGCACCTTCAGCTGGTCTGGACAGTGATACAATTTTTTCTTTGATTAATAGTAAATTTAAAACAGCATTTATTTGAAATATTTAGTACCGTTATAAATTGAATCTCACTTACCCCGAACCTTTGAATGGAAGTGTGTCATAGTTCCCAAAAAAATATTAAACAGCAAAAATTATTTTCATATTAATAGCATTTCTTGAGCAGCAAATCAGCAGGTGATTTCTGAAGGATCATGTGACACTGAAGACTGGAGTAATGATGCTGAAAATTCAGCTTTACCATTAGAGGAATAAATTACATTTGAAAATATAATAAAATAGAAAATAGTTATTTTAATTCTAATAATATTTTACAATATCACTGTTTTTATTGTATTTTTGTTCAAATAAATGCAGCCTTGGTAAGCAGAAGAGACATCTTCAGAAACATAAAAAGCTGTTAAAAAACTGTAATTGTACCAGTATTTTGACTGGTAGTGTATTTGTTTAGCCTGAAACTGCTCCATTGGGCTGTGATTATTATGGGGCGTGTGTCAACCGAACCAGGAAATAAAAGGCCTCTGCACTCAATTGGATAGACCTAGAACCAATCAGAGCAACGGAGTAAGTGATAGATTAAACCAGTGGTCTCAAACTCAATTCCTGGAGGGCCACAGCTCTGCACAGTTTAGCTCCAACCAGCTCAAACTCACACCTGCAAGGAAGTTTCTAGCAATCCTGAAGACCTTGATTAGCTGGATAAGGTGTGTTTGATTAGGGTTGGAGCAAAACTGTGCAGAGCTCTGGCCCTCCAGGAATTGAATTTGAGACCACTGGATTAAACTTTTTCCGAATCCCGTAGGAAGGACGGCAAAAACATCTTTCCCATTGACAAATGCCTTGATTGCGGTTCTCTGTTCCTCTTTTAAAATTAATGCACTGCCTTTATCTTCTATAACACACGCGATAGCGGAATATACACAACTCAATTCCCCAGTGGCAGGCATGAATTCAACGCAAGCGCTTTGATGACGTGGATGGTTACGTTACCATTGCTCATCTGTCCATCATCGTATAAAGCCCGCCCTGACAATTTGATTGGTCCGAACAATTTTTTGTTCGGGCATAATAGCTCCTCAACGGATCGAGTCCAGACCGAACTTCCCGACCTAAAAATTTTGTGGGCGGGGTTCGGGCTGGCATCCAGGCTAATATTTGTTAGGTTTTAGATCAAAAGTTTACTTGTTTTTTTTTTTTAAACAAAAACATAGCAATGGCTCATTGGTTCATTCATAAGAGAAATTTCTGATTCATTTTTCTGTCTGATCTTTTTATCCAGTCTCGATGATTCCTTCATTAACTACTTTTATCATATTTTAAAGATACTTTCATGGTGCCTGTTTAAAGCTTTGGTCCACATTTATTGTAATTAATGGAAAAGAGTGACCAGTATGTCAATCAAAATATGTCCTTTGTGTCCAACAGAAGAATGAATGAAAGTCATTGGAATGGCGTGAGAGTGAGTAATAGTTTAAATTATTTTGAAATGATTTTGAACTGTGCAATCTGTATTTATGAAATGTTTAAATCAATACTTATGATAATTAATTACTGTCATTGAAAAACCTCTGTTCTCACGGAGTTTGCAGAAAACAATTTAAACATTGTTTTGATTCATTATGAGGCATTATGCCAATATCGAAACAATCATGCATCTCGGCAGAACATTAACACCACTCCAAAGCCCCCTAATGAGTGAGAATTGGTTTCGGTCACACCCACACTGCGCAGTAGCCTAAATAGACACAGTTAAATTAAGTGAGTGGTACACTTCCCCAAAGAATTACTGGAAAATAAATAATGTGCTTTATATTAGGCTGTTTTTTCTGGGGAAAAAAGTACATTATTAATAAAATGATGAATAAAACTTTCTGGCAGATGCTTCATTCCGAATCATCTTCCTCTCAGCATGATATCTATTAATAAGTAACTGTTTTTCCTGTAATGTATGCACAAATTTACCATAGTAACCATGGCTAGGACAACAAAACTTCTGCATTAGCCATTGTCACAAAAAAAAGAGAAATTAACTAAATAACAGAAAAGCTTTTTACAGTGTTTAAAGAAGATCCATTTATTACTGGTGGTTGCTAAATTTCATATTTGCATATAAGGCTCATATAGGATCATTACTGCCATAATTAGGATTAATGATTCGAACAATTCTCTAACTGTATTACATTTTGCAGTGTGGCTCATACTGCACTGTTTGTGCTACAGACATGAATGATATCTTCTGTGGCTTATTGAGGAAAAGTGTGTTATTACTTTTCTACGTGATTAGACTTATGATTTTTGCCTTGTGGAACATAAAACTGGTAAAAATATTCATAGACTTGTTAAATTTACAGACCAGAATATCATATTTTATGACCAGAATGAGCTTTTTGTGCCAGTAGGAAACCACCTAGAAACAGGGAACGTTAGAGAATGTAACATTCCACCAGTGTTCTCTCAAAGTTATGAGCAAACATTCTTCCAGTAATGATAACAGTTGCACCAGCTTTGCGTAAGTTACAGCTTAGCCTAGTTTTGACGTAAAGGGGAATTAATTACGACTTGCGCACTACTAAATATTTGGTAACACTTTAGAATACTGTTCTGTCATTAATGAATAACTTATGTCATTAATTAATAACTTAACTAATTTGTTAATCAGTGTTTCTTGTTTGTTAAAATGTCAATTTTACGTTACTCATTTATTTCTATGCAGTTATTCATTAATGACGGAACAGTATTCTAAAGTGTTGTGTTGCACCATTAAACTTAGTTGAAAAGTAACTCTATGGACTGGTTTCACAGACAGGGCTTAGAATAAGCCAGGATCAGGCCTTAGTTTAATTAGGACGATGTAAGTAGCTTTTATAAATGTGCATTACTGGTGTGCGTCTTGAGTCAAAACAATGGCACTGGTATATTTTTAGATATGCCAGTGCAAGTTGCTTTCAGTTAAAACAGCTCAAACATGCATACAGTAGTTGTAGTCTAATAATAATAATACATTTAATTTGTTACATATATATACCGCTTTTCTCTGCACTCAAAGCACTTTACATTGGAAGGGGGGGATCTCCTCAACAACCACCAATGAGCAGCATCCACCTGGATAATGAGGAAACAGTGTGATGAAGCCAATCAGTATATATGGGGATTATTAGGAGGCCATGATGATGGACAGAGGCCAATGGGAAAATTTGGCCAGGATGCCGGGTTAAAACCCCAACTCTTTTTTCGAAGGACATGCTGGGATTTTTAATGACCACAGAGAGTCAGGACCTCGGTTTAACGTCTCATCCGAAGGACGGTGCTCTTTGACAGTATAGTGTCCCCATCACTATACAGGGGCGTTAGGACCCACACAGACCGCAGGTGAACGCCCCCTGTTACCCTCACTAACACCTCTTCCAGCAGCAACCTGGTTTTCCCAGGAGGTCTCCCATCCAGGTACTGACCAGGCTCAACCCTGCTTAGCTTCAGTGGGCAACCAGTCCTGGGCTCAATTGCTCAATTTTACAGGGTGAAATGACTGGAGTCTAAGCCTTGTCTGTGAAACCGGGGGTATGTATAATATTTACGGAAGCCTCTGACCAGGAGTAACGCAGCAGACTGACTGAATTGCATCAATAAGCTCTTGGTTTAATTGACAGACTCTAATCCTTTAGACAGTGCTGTAGTGGATGGGCATGCACTGTGGGGGTAACCGCATTAGACACAAACTCCTGCCAACCCACCCAACATCCCCCGGAACGCGATTTCTACCGGAACACGATTTTTACCAAGGGAGGCCACTGCCTTAGTTTTGACTTATATGATAATGCTGACATTTACACTGGCTTACATTTTAAGAGAGATAACATTATGTGAATAAAAATTCTTCAAGAACATTTCCTAAAAAGGGCGTCTTTGTGTGAATCAGGCCGTGTTGTGCATGTCAAATAATCCCCTCGTAATAAATAAATGTAATTTATGATGTTTTTGTAACAGTATTTATTCATTATTTATTTATAAAAAACCCTATTATGTTATTCATGATTAAGTTGTGTCATATTATAATGGGAACATTTTTTTACCGTTATTTATGCAAGGCAAAAGAAATTAGAATGAGGGATAAACACCTCGGCCCTGTCACAAATGGCACACTTCATATGAACTTACGGTCTTGTGGACTTACAATGGCTGCTGCGTGCGCGTGTCCGTTAAGCCCATGAGATTGATCGTAGGGTGTCCTATTTGTCATTTTAGGTTTCAGAAGGGTGCTCACGAGCGCCCCCGTTGCAGTCGATATGTGCCCTCGATGCTTACTTTTGCTGAGCCTCCACTGAAGGAAGCTAAACAGCAGACTTCTTCCCGACTGTCAAAGTGGGATAACGTCACGAAAGTGCGGACTCAGAGAAAGACTGTTATAGTGCTTAGGGTGCTTTGAAGGCCGCATAGTATACTACTATGCATTACTTTGCAGAGAGCTTATGAGCAAAGTCAGAAGCTGCAGAGGATAGGTGCCCTATCAGGCAGTGACTTTGCAGGCATCGTTTGCGCACGAAGGCACCTCACAAAACTGATTTCGGACAGACTTTTTAGGAAGCGTATCGGTTTAATGATCTACAGCAAAACAGTGCGAGCTTTGGTGAAAACCAAGCAAATATTGAATTACTACAGTAGTATTTTCTCGCTAGAAATGGCATCAAAAGTGGAAGAATTTGGTCAAAAACGTACATTTACTCACAAACTGACTAGAAACCGAAACTGACAACAACTGTCGCATAAATGTTGTTTCCAAATGCTCTAATCATGAAAAGAAACTGCATTTTTCAGGCTGGACCAGCCACTGCCCCTGCAGTCCTAACTCAGAACACAACCAGATCTTCTTACGGCACCTGCAGTGACGTGATGATTTTACCAATCGCCGATTGGCTCTTTTCTTTAGAAGAGCTTCTTCTTATTCTGCCATATTGCACGTTGCACTTTCTCACATTCGTAGTAATATGAATGCACCGTCTTTATATATCTAAAAAAAAATGTACAACCCACTAGCTAAGAACAACTGGTGCAACTGGTTCAAGAAGAGGTAGTTACAAACTAGCTAGTAGTCTTAAGCCTTTAGTGTGGCTTACGATTGGCCTCACTAGAAATGGGAACGTAAGCCCAAAGTATACTTTGGCTTCATATACTTCTGGATTCTGCTACAGTCTGTGCACTGTCAGCGTAATGTCCAATTTTTGTATACAAAGCAACATTTCATTCTCCATAGTTTTTTATGGTTCTTTGGTTTGGGTCTTTTGGTTTTTGGTTCTCCATTTGTTTTGGTTTTTGTTCTAAACTTTGCATGCAAGATGAAAATTAAGTATACCTGGGCCTTTAGCAAAACACTTTTAGAACATAGTTTTATTAGCTGGGAACAACACAGCAGAATACTAAAAAAACACTCAGAATATTTAACAACCAAAGAACAATGCCTAGGCAACTACCACACACATTTTCTTTAGAAAATTTATAAATCTGATCATATATTTACAGCTACTAATAACTCCTTTTGTGTTCTACTGAAGAAAGAAATAAAAGTTTCAAAAGACATGGCAGAGTAAATTTAGATTTTTGGGTGTACTGTCCCTTTAAGCTTCATCTTGTAAGGATAAAATGCCCAGCAGTGTCTGTAATTATAAGTGTAGACAGTGTAGCAGGTCAGATGGAGGAAATTAATTAAGAGACAAGACTCACTGTCCATAGCGTCAAACACATTAGCCGTGGTGTATCTGAACTTTGACATTGTGGGCCCATTCCTTCAAAATACCTCACAAGGCCGTGGTCTTAGTTCATCTGTCAGTGTGAGTGAGGTAATTTAATTGGAGTCTTAATCACAAAGCTTTACCTCGGGCTCATTTCAACTGGAGACAGCTTTTATGCAATCATCTATAATAAAAAGCCAATCTTAAACTGCCTTCAAGGGACACTGTGCAGTTCTTTTTATGGAATACCTTTTAATCCTTTATACAAGTAGAGACTAATTATAACTAAGGAACACTTGAGAATGAAGATAAGAGTTTAGAGGAATAGTCAAAAATTAAAATGCTGTCTTCTACCAATGTAAAAAAAAAAAAAAAAACTATATTATTTTGATTCAGGTGGTAACATCGAAATGTACTGTAATAAATATTATTTTATAAATAAATAAATAATAAAATATATTAATCATTAAAGGGATAGTTCACCCAAAAATGAAAATTCTGTCAGTATTTACTCACCCTCATGTTGTTCCAACCCCGTAAGACCTTCGTTCATCTTCGGAACACGAATTAAGATATTTTTGATGAAATCTGAGAGCTGGATCAGTCCTCCATAGGCTTCTTCAGGGATTGAAACTTGCCAGCCCCGAAAAGTTATTAAAGACATCGTTAAAATAGTCCAAGTGACTACAGGGGCTCAATCTTAAGTTTATCAAGCGACGAGAATACTTTTTAGGCGCAAAAAAAAAAAATTATTTCAATTATTCATTTCCTTCTCTGTGGGCCTCGAGTCAGTTCACTAGTGTAATAGCGTAAGCTTCTGTTGTTGTACGTCACACGCATCACCCACATGACCAGCGTCGGCCAATAGTGAGCCTACGTGTGACGTAGCTCTACGTCATCACACTACGTTAACTGACTCGAGGCCAACAGAGAAGGAAATGAATAGTTGAAATAAAGTCTTTCTTTTTTTTTTGAAAAATTTTCCTTGAAAATAAATTCCAGCGCAGCGCTACAACAACCATAATGAAATGACTATTCACAATAGATTAACTCTGATGGCTGTTAAAGTCGCCATGAAATCAAAATTTACAATTCTTATTTTGTATGTAATATTGTAGTGTTTATTATAAATGATTTATCAGTGCACTTCATTATTTTTTTAAAATTCATCTCATAATCTTTTATCGAAAACATTAACCTTCCCTCCCCCCTCGAAACGACTTCTCTTCCTGTCATGTGCTATGCTATGGCGCGTGGGCGGGGCTATCGTTTCTGCCCCTCCTCTCCAGAAACCTGTCAGTGAATCGGCAATACAGTGGTTAGGTGCAATTTTGGATGCGCTCCTCCGCAAGTCCTTTTCCCTATTTACACAGTTGGGACCAGAGTATGTGAGCGGAGTGGAGTGGGAGCAGAGCGAGGAGTGGAGCGGTGTGATTTTGAATGGAGCGCGGAGCGGATTTTTTAAAAGTCGGAGCGTCGTGGTTTTCACTCGCTCCGAGAGCGCTCCACTACCGCTCCATCACGAGTACAATTCATGCCAACGGCTCATTATAGAACTGCATTTTTAGTAAGGATTCACACGTTAAACACATTACGCTATAGCATGATACAGATGGATCACTCAAATCAGAAAAAAATGTGAAGGTTATGATGACGCCGATGGACATAAGTGACTGCAGGAGGTTCTCAAGCCTACTGAAAATGATCGGGCAACACGATCTCATGAAAGTGCGTATCTATAGCACGAATTTTATTTCTCGTGCCATTTATATGCCAAAAAAATAGTTTTTGCGTGCAAATGAAACACACTAAACCCCTTGGTTAGGATTAGGGATGTGAAGTGCGTGCACGCCATAAAGTGTGTATCATATGCACGCGAAAACTGCTTATCATAGGCTATGCAAGCAAAAAATATTTTTGTAAATGGTACAAGAAATAAAATTTGTGCTATAGATATGCACTTTCATGAGATCGGGCTGGATCGGGTGAAAGCACATTTTAAACAGGTAACACTTATTCACACACGCAATCGCTTTCTCACTAATGCATTGCACTCAAACAAATGTAATCTTACAGTGCTGTCGGTAGCCTATTTGATTTCGAATGAGCAGAAATCTGTAAGAAATATAGCGACACGTAGATAAAATAACTGATGAAAACGTAGTTATTTTACTCTTTCCAAACAAAATGTGCTCTGCAAAAAGCAGCAATGATATTTAACTTTTAACTCTGATAACCATGTAATAAGCATAGCATGGCACAGGAAAAGTTTGCACACTATCCAATAAACCACATTGAAACTATTCTCCTAATGTTGTTTTTTATTTTATTTAATATGCCTATATATTATGATGAGGAGAAATTTTGTGAGATTTCAAAGCATACTTAAATACTTTATTCGCAATTTCGTCGGGGAGCGACGACGGAGCGGTGTTTCTGATATCAGTGAGCGAGGAGTGGAGCGGGAGCGGTAAATGGTGAACCCGGAGCGAAGCTGGATCGGAGTGATTATTAAATGCTTGGAGCGCGGAGGGAAAATTGTTGCCGCTCCACTCCGCTCACATACTCTGGTTGGGACGTCAACGAATGTGAAGGTTAGTAAAACGAATTAACTTGCTAACTAGAAAGAATCGTGTAACGTTTTTAGATGGATGTTCTAAAATTTAAGGTGTTTCATTTGTCCAATAGCCACTTACACGAGATGCTGGATGCATTCAACAATATTGCGAACAAATAAGAATGGTAAAGAATAAGAAATGTCAATTTTGTGGTGACTGTAAAGTCGATGAATGCCGGTTATTGTCATGACAGTTGTTACGGCAGGTCAACAACATAAATTAGTTTTACCATTCGGACACGTCGAGATGCTCTCAAGGGTGAACTTGACAACTAGCCGCCTCGTCTTGGTCCATCTCTCGGTTCGCAGGAAGCAGTGGTTTGAATAAATATGGGCTGATTATGTCCTTAAGATTTAGCATCAGTTGATTGTCCGCTTTCTCGTCGTTGTCGTCGGGCTCCTCATTAAAACATCCTACGTGATGGGAGGGTGCCTTTGGTGAGTCCGGTGGAGAGTAATCCTCCACAACTGAGTGCAAACTGGCATTCAGATCTGCTTCCATTTTGTTAGCAACGCATAACTTCCAACGATTTAATCAATTCCCAATGGACGAAATCAAGCCCCACCCTTTAATAATTTCAGAAGCCGTTTCACTAGGATATACGTCACAATAGGGGAAAAAAGGACAATCGCAACTTCCGTTTCATGGCGACTTTAAATATTATCTGTTCAATAAAATTGTGCTTTTGATCAGCGCAGTCGCTGGAGAGCAGCTGCGCCTGACAGCAGAATCCGACACGGCCAACTCGCCGTCGCAAGAGTTTTTTGACGAGGGAAGTTTATTTGGACAGAGACCTTGAACCCTCGATTTTGACTGAGGGAGCGAGTCTACTCAATATGTACACTTCAGGAATATCCATAGACCACAATGCAACATGTGGTGTGATGTCACAGCAGGCCAGCTTAATTTACCCACTCCTACGCCATACATGCGTCAAAAAAGCCAGAGTAACTTTTCTCAATTTTATGGATATGATGTGACACGCAAGCGTGAGTGACACAATTTCCAGTGAAAACCATCCTGCCAGGTCTAAAATATAAACACTTATAATAGGCTTACCATAGTGAATCAGGGTAAGACAAAAATATGTTTTGTAATAAGGAATGATGATATATTGACCCATTATATAGATTGTGTTAATTTGGAAAAAAATAAAATAAAACCTCTTTGCATTAGAGGGGTTGAAAGTTGCAAGTCGACGTTAAATGCAATTTTTTCCTTACTTGACTCCAAAGAAGACAAAGAGAAGACAAAGATAGGAAGCCTTCTGCTCGCTGTGGAAAATCCCCAGCAGTGTAGTGATGGCGCTGACAGCTGAAGGTGCTTTTCCCCTGCGACCATCTGGCAAATGTGACTGAGCAAATTTCACGTCTAAAAGAGCTTATTTCTGAGACGTTTATTGCAAAATGTTGTGCCATGAATGTGGCACATGCAGGGCTCCTCTGCACTCCTCGGATGAGGACCGTGAGTGTGTTGCCTGCCTGGGCCGTGCTTACGCTGAAGCTGCTCTCATCGAGACGGACCACTCTCGCTATGCTTGCGGGCAGCTTTCTTTTAAGAAAGCGACCTTGTCGCTCGTGCTCCGCCACTCGCTTCCTCTCAGGAGCTTGAGGAGTTAACGGCTGAGCCATAGGGCCAAGCTGACGGGAGTAAGTGAGCTGATACAAGTCCATATCCCGTGTGCATCACTCTCCCCACAGCAAGGATTTCCCCACTCCTCCCAAGGAGATCAGCACCCTTGTCTGGTGCAAGTGGTTTGGTCTATTTCTCTGGATTTCGAGGAGTAATTTTCTAATGACATTATGTCATTGCCAGCTCCTGATGCAGAGGAGTGGTCAAACTCTGGCCGCCAAACTTATTCGTGACCTGACCAAGGCTGATGAAGAGCTCGGCTTGGAGTGGTCGGCCCCCTGAAGAGCCTGTCGCCCACATCCTCCTTGTCAGCCACCTGCGGGCCCCACAGAGAACTGTTCTGTTCTTTCCCAAAGTTCATGATGAACTGACCAAGGCATGGCGCACCCCCCACTTGGCCCCTGTCCATTCTTATGCTTTGCCCGTACTCACCACTGTTGACAGCGCCAAGCAAGAAGGCTACGGGAAGTTTCCCCCCTGGAGGAGGCCATCGCAGTGCATCTCTGCCCGCCCAAGGCCCTGGGATAGAAAGCCAAGGCTGTTCACCCCTCTAAGCTGTACAAGACCTTAGCAGCCAGAGCCTACTTTGTGGCTGGTGAAGCAAGATCCGCTCTCCACTCAATGGCAGTCCTTCAAGTGTTTCAAGCCAAACTCTTCCGTGCTATAGATGAGTCAGGCCCAGACACTGCTGCTTTCAAGGAGCCGCTCAGTGCAACCGACCCCGCCCTGTGCGGTACTAAGATAACGGCCCAGGCGATCAGCCATGCGATAGCCAGTTTGGTGGTTCTCGAGCGCCACTTATGGTTAAATTTAACGGAGATCTAGGACATGGACAAAACAGGTCTCCTTGACTCCTCAGTTTCTCCCACGGGCCTGTTTGGCTCCGCAGTGGACAAATCGCCAAATGCTCTATGGCAGCCCAGAGTGATCGCAAGCTAAGCGCCACTTCTTGTTGAGGGGAGCCGGTTTCACTGGTTTAAGCCGCCAGAGGTCCTTGTCGACTCAGCAGCCTGTCAAGCCTGCGTCAATGTCTGGCAGAGCAGAGCCTGAGGTCAGAAAGCACCCCTGGAGTGCCAAGCGCTACCCATTCCCGTAAGCACCAGGGTCCCCACCTAAAAAATTTACGTTGGACCCTGAGTCACAACCAAAGCATTCCCGATGCATCAGGTGTGAAGAAGGGAAGCCAGAGTCCCGCCACGGCCGGACCAGCTCCCAAAAGGTCTTGTTCTTGCCCCCTAGCCCCCGTTCAGATCAGGACAATGCGGACGCTCTTATAGCGAATTGAGAAATAGAAAACAAACACCTTCACAAAAGAGCTCTTCTCCTCTTCACCTGCTCTCTGGCAGTACAAGCATTGGTCCTGTATGGAACTCAGCTTTTTGGAAATATTAATAATCAATAATATCTTGTTATTATTAATTATAAATATTTGGGTCAGTTAATTGGATTAACTTGATGTGGCTGAATTAATATTACAATCAATTAATCAGTTCGTCCAACGAACTCTTTTGATTATTAATTTATTCTAAGAAAAGGGTATCTTCCATGGCCACAGAAGAATAATTATTTCTTCGCATATACCGCATGTTGAGCCAGTAGCAAAAACCGTGATCATAAAGTGACAATGTATTGCAAACAAATCAGAACCAAATACATATTATGTACAAGTTTTATTAACTAAATATAGATATTTATATGAATATAAATAAACTAAACAACATACACACATGAATACATAAATAGGTTAGTGATAGGATGAAATTGGAAACCGGAAGAGGGTCTATGAGAAGAACCATCAGAATTTCATTTTCACATTTCATTGAATTGAATACTTGCATTTGTAATGGGAACAATTCTTGAAGTTGTTGAAAATTGAAGTCGTTGATGGTTCCGGCAGTGTCAAGTGGAAGTTGGTTGAGCATTCTCTTTCTCCAGGAACGCATGATTGGTTTGGTCAAGGCCTGGGACTCTGTTGAGGCCACGCCGAGTACACAGGAGAAGTTAGGAAGTCGGAAGGATGGGTGATTGGAGTCATGTTGGTTGGAGTCTTTGTTCCAAAACTCCTGAGATTGTCGTTGGTTCTTTGTGAGAGAGTCTCCTCTCTTTTCCATGAGGCCGGATCTGGTTGGGATCCAGGCCTGCTGGAAGGCCTCTTGGCCCCCATGGAGGGGGAGGTTTTTTTTTCCCCGTATCACCCGAGACCGTTTTTTTTCGGCAGGATGGAAAACCAAGAGAGGGCGGTCACTATTGCCTGTCTCTGATATAGTCTGAAAAAGAACCACCCCTAAGGTTTGAATGGACCTATGAGTAAGGTGACATGTCCAAGAGGGGAAGCGGCTCTTAGTTGATTTATGGTCTTTGTCCCAGCGTGCTTAGACTGTTCATTCAAGCTCAAATAGACATAACAAATTCAAATTGCATTCTAAGAGAAGGTGATGTACATCAAAGTATGTGTCATTAAATGAGGATTAATTAGGTAGGAAGAATGATACAGGTGAAGTTATATTGCCCGTTGGATGGTTGTGCAACCACATACACCCCAATCAAACATACCATGTTGTTATACCTAATAGTACACGAGACAGTAAATCATCACGGTTTCTGTGAGGCATGTTCCTTCATTGAACAGAGTAATACCGCAAAGTTTATTTAATTAAAGATTGTCTCTCTCTCTCTTGAGCATGTGGCGCATGTGGCCACATTCCTTTGAGGTCGTAAAAGTCTGTTATCAGTCTTAAAGTGTTCTGTAACCGGACACCCGGCTGACAAAGTAACTTCATTTGTGAGGTTAGTTTTGGGGGGGAGTTTCATAGACCTTTATATTGATTAAATATAGTGAATATGAATAATTAGTGTGTGTCTGAATGGTCCAGACCCTACAGTCCCCTGCCCCAGTGTTAATGATGATAATTGTGGCATCACTGGCACCACATGATATTAGGCTCTCTTTATCAGGATAATGATACTCCATTAGTTGTGTCCCAGTCACTAATCTCTTCATGCACATGGGGCTAAGCTGGGACAAAAGTTTTAATGGGGTTGCTTGTAATCAAACCCATTAGCCTCTCCTTCATTCATTGAATTTCCTGATTGACACATAATGTTCATTTATTCCATATATAACGATCCCTCAATGCTGGTTTCCAGACCCTTCAAAATGCTTATATTCAATTCTCATCAGACCTTTGCAGACAAGGTCTTCAGCCTAATTAATCAAATTAAAGAATCCATTCCTCAGCCTCTCCATTAATCAAGCTGTACTGTGTGATGTGAATATAAAGTGACCTTACTGGAAGAGACTCCATCAACCATCAAATCACAAACATGCTGCACGATACACATCCTCTCATATATCTCTACAGTAAGTACTGTGACTGAGAAAAGGGCTATACTTCAGTGCAACCCAAAAAAAAAATTCTGCCATTGCTAACTGACCTGTATGACTTTTTTTCTTATAAAACACAACAGGTCTGCAATTATAATGAACGACAACTGAAGCTTTCAAGCTTCAAAAAGAATGCGAAAGTTCCTCCTGGAGTTCTTCCTTTTTGTCCAACATATATATTTTTTAAAGATTTAAAATAGAGTGTAGCCATTAGCCTGTGAGTAAAAAAAAAAAAAAAAAGTAAAAGATCTACAAGTCTATGTAAAAGTCTCCTGCTACAAAGGGGATGTCTAATTTCCACTTCAAAATGACCAAAGTCTGAGCACGGTCATGGTGGTAGTTAGGGAAGCGGACAATGTTACTCTAATCTACACCGCACAGAGTTTCAGACTTGTCTTGATCTTTAAACAAGCCCAATGTCCCTTTGTAGCTGAGCCATGTTCAACTGGGACTGGCTGAACTGGGTGTCTCTTTGCAGGGTGTGAAATGTCTGGACTCTTCCTCTATCCCTGTCATAACTGGTGTGTCCTGATTCCCTCAGGCGCTGTCAGGCGTACAACACTGAGTGGAAGAGCTCAGCGAAGACTGGCGCTCTCTGAGAAGCGTATCCAGCCAAGAGACCATCTGTCATAGCGAATAACTGCGTGACAGCACAAACACAGTCCTTCCTCACTAAAACCCTGACTAGCACTGAGAACTGACGGATATGAGGGCTTGGAATGAAAAGAACTAATCCAAACAAAACATTTCATGTCATAGTGGAAATGAATGAGTGACTATAAAGCAAACAACCATAGATTAAAGATTGCTACTCTCTTTGAAAGGCCAATCATTTGGGTGGAAAGGGGTTATGTATCATGTCTAGGTGATCCAAGTTGCTCATTTATCATTATAAGCAGGTTGATCATCTCAATTTAGTTACTGTAGTTAGCTAGTTAGCATGGTATAGTTTGCCCCTACTGGTAGATGCTGTAACTACACCCATGCTAAAGAGTGAATAACGAGCGAAAATGACAGAATTTAAATCACATACAGTATTTACCTGGGATTCATGTGTTAACAGGGCGGAAACTAAATGCTAACCGCTAATGATAAATTTGAACCCTGTATACCATCTTTGGCAAGCTGGTTTGCAAAGACCAGCTAGCCTACATGTTGTTGTTGTTTTTTAAAACAGCTTGTGCACTTTAAAGTCAACATGTATTCATTCAACCTTCCTATCATATGATGTATAAGTGAATCAGAAAATAAAAAACAACAACAACAAAAAGGGGAAAAATTAATCATTTGATATTATTAGTATTTAAGTGGGTTCACTGAAATATATATATATTTTATTACTATTTAAAATAAATCTAGTTGTGGGCAGTGTTATTTTGGTATCATTTAGATACTATTATTTTTGGTTTATTACTATTATAAAAGTTAATTTTTATATTTTTCATTTGATTTTACTTAACTTTTTAGTAATTGTGTTGTGTTTTGTCATTTTTATAATTTTTTCATGTCTATATAGTTTTTTATTTCAGTTTAATTATTTTTAATATTTTCTAAATATTTCGTTATTTTATTACATCAAGTTAAAATGTAAATGAGAAATATTGCCTTGTCAACTAGCTGAAATAAAATAAGTTAGAGTTTTTTATATATATATAAACATTTTTATTTCAGTTATTGTTTATTTTATTTTAAGTTACATTTTTTATGTTTTTAGTTTTTTTTTTATTATACAAAAATAACCCTGGTCGTGGGTTCTCTGAGAGAAACACTTTGCTGTTTTTTTTACTTGTACTGCTGTGATTCAAACTACTCTGCCCCCTCTGTTCATAAGATAGTACTACAGTCTGTGAACACACCAGGAAAACTACGATTCCCAGAACCACGATCTTTCCTGCATGACGTCATGTAGCACGGATGAAAACAGTCGCTGATGATACTATTTATTTCAATGCAAAAGACAGATTGCGTTTACAAGAGTGATAGATATATTCATCGATTCTGTGCCAAAAAAGAAAGCACGTCATCTGCGTGCTGCTGTAATACGTGCATTAGATCAATGGCGTCATCAGAGTGGCGTCTGTGTTTAAAGCTGGTGGATCAACCATCTCTTCCCAAGTCGGTGCTGCAGTTTCCAGAGACTGAACCTGGAGATGTTCCTCCCGGCGGGTATCGGGTCTCCACTCTCAAGCAATTGGTGTCAGCACAGAACCCAGATGCCATACCAGATCCTGAGCTTATAGGTAACATACGCACAAGACTAATTCATAATATTAGGTGGCACAGTATGGCAGTATTAATACTGTTACATTTCAAATTATTACAGTTTTTATAAACTAATTAAAAAGAACAGAGCCCATAATGTTATAATTTAATGTGGGCCTCAAAGTCAAATTAAAACCATTACTATAACGGTTTTATTTTGACTGTCACTGTCAGCCCGTTATTTCAAGTCCTTTTTGTATTTTGTATTTTTATTTATATTAATCTATAGTGAATCAATTAAAAAAACTATTGATTATAATTGCTTTGCTGATAGTTCCATTGTTATGGCAATATATGCTGAGTCTGATTTATAATGCTAGTGAATTCGTTGGAATTATGTGGTTTAGATACAAACTATTCTAAAGTGAATAGTTAATATTCCAACTGTTGTACCAATTCCAATTTTGCAGGTAACTGATCAGTAGTTCTCTATTTGTTTTCTAATCACTAGTAACTATAATAGTCACCAGTATCTATTCCAGGTACCTATTCATGACACACTGTCTATCCCAATTGTTAGTAGTAACATGTCTTATATCACTAAATAATAGCTTTTTTTTACTTGTCATATGTTATGACTATTCAGAATGACTACTTTATAGTTTTTTAAAAATGAAAAATCTTACCAGAAGGATGCAATTTTACGGTTAAACAGTATGTAGAGAGATCACAAGATTTTTTTTTATTAAGACGAATTATGTGAAATTACACATATTATCAATAATTTATATATATATATATATATATATATATATATATACAGGTGCTGGTCATATAATTAGAATATCATCAAAAAGTTGATTTATTTCAGTAATTCCATTCAAAAAGTGAAATTTGGATATTATATTCATTCATTATACACAGACTGATATATTTCAAATGTTTATTTCATTTAATTGTGATGATTACTGACAACTAATGAAAATCCCAAATTCAGTATCTCCGAAAATTAGAATATTACTTAAGACCAATACAAAAAAAGGATTTTTAGAAATGTTGGCCAACTGAAAAGTATGAACATGAAAAGTATGAGCATGTACAGCACTCAATACTTAGTTGGGGCTCCTTTTGCCTGAATTACTGCAGCAACTAAATACAATAATAACAAATATACAAATGAAATAAATAAAGCGTAGCGTCAATTCTGGCAGGTCACGTTAGTCAACTCGCATCAGCTGACTCTCTACCTATGGGTTTATGACTTCTATCACAGCATCCATACAGTATATAAGCTCCTTCAGTATTATCAGCAGCTGTCGCGTTTCTCAGGAGCATATTACCCTCCTCCATCCCCAGCATCCCGTCAGTCTGATTTGGCATTCTGATTCCCCTTGAATCAGAATAAATTCTCGAATTATTTTGTACTTTAAAATCTTGAATTAATGATATCTGCAATACATTCATGTTGGTTTTTTTCTGTTTACCCTAAGGGGGGTCATCGTTGCTCTCCCTGCTCTTATCCATGCTAGGCTGCATGGATGCTCAGGGAATTCTTGCCCAGAACAGAACCATACCGCCAATCCTAACTGTAGGTTAATGGTCAATCGTATTTGACGACAGTGGTCCTGACAGAAACAGTGGATTTCAGGTTTTTTAGGTAGGGTTGACAGTAATTTCAAATTTTCAGGTACAGAAATTGAATAAAGTAATCAAATGTAAAATAACACTGCATAGTCTTCACTGTTTAAATTAAACATTCTTATTAATTAATTAATAAAGTTACAAAAGTTATTCAGTCAGGTTCAGGTTCCTTTATTTGTACCCGTAGGTAGATTGGTTTTGCAGTGTCAGAGTTATCCACACATTTCTAAGACAAACACAGACAATAAAGAGTAGACAATAATAAAAATAAAAATAGATAAAATAAATAAAAATAGATATCATAGCTTCTGTGTCATCTGTGCATTTTGTTCCTCTGATTGATGGCTGCTGGGACAAAGCTATTTTTATACCACTTTGTTCTGCACTTTGGGACTATATAACTTTGTCTAGAAGGAAGAAGCTGAAATTCACTGTGCAGAGGGTGGGCATCATCATTTCAAATTGAGCCAGTTATCCGCTGTAACTGTCCGGTGTACAGGGACACTGGGCTAAACTGTGACACACCAATCAGCTTACTAGACAATTTAACAATTTGATTTAGGGAGTTTCTATTCTTTAAAGGGACAATGTGTAGTTTTTTAGGTATTTTATTATCTAAAATCAATATTTTTATTCATAAATATGTCCTCAATAGTGTACAAATACCTCTGCCAATGATCTGACTTATCCTCGTAAACAGAGAAATTATTATCTTTATATACATGTGACGGGTAGGTCCACGGAGGCTTCCATGTCGTTCCGCCATCTTGTAAAACTATAATTGCAGAGAGGGTCAAAAAGTACTAGGCCAACGCGTTTCCACAACGCGTTTTCGTTCAGAGCCAGCGTCACGTGACTGAAAGCAGCAGAACCGGACAAGAAGATTTGAGAGACGCTTGTCACTGCCCCGGCAAGTTTAAAAGGCTGCACTGCACGGTTATTTATAATGGAGGACCAGTTAGCCTCATAGCAAAATTGCCTAAGTCATATTTCAATGTTTTTATGCTAGGCAATTATGCTATGAGGCTAACGTTATGTGGAGCCACAGGACCGGAGATTGCAAAAAACAAGGTTTAATGTTGGGATAGCTTTTTCCAAGTGCAAAGAGTTGATGCAGGAGAAAGCTTTCAAAAGAGACGCTGAACTTGCCTGCTTTCTTCTCAACAGGTAACGTTAAGTCAATGTTACGGTCTAAATTACAAGCTTTTTTTGGTCGCTTCTCTGCCTTTGGAAACTTTCAATTCTATCAAACATCTGTTTGTTCGTTGTGTCAAGTTGCAGTTTGTTTGAAATAATAAACCTGTTCACCCGTAGGAAAACTCGATGAAGTGCTATTAGAAGACATCCTGTCATAGCTTTTTGGTACATAACGGCTACCGTAGTTGCAAGACGCATCTGAAAAAGCGAGGCAATGTAGAGCACTATTCGTTTGAATGCAAAATACAATTTCACCACTAGATGGGAGAAATTCCTACACATTGTCCCTTTAAAGATAGATTCCCAAACCATGACACCAAAGAGAAAGATAAAATTGATTCAATAAAAGCACGGTAGAATAAGACCATCATGGTTTTGTCAATGTTAAAATAAGAGTTTCCTCAAACAAAACAAGCGCTGGTGCCCCTTTTTGCACACAGCTTCACAATTTGCCTCAGAGTTCATTTTTGAGTCGATAATTGTCCCAAGATATTTGTATGATTGGGTACATTCCACTGTCTGACCTTTAATGGATGTGACTTCATGCATGTGGGCATGTCTTCTAAAATCAATGATCATATCTTTTGTCTTGGATATGTTTAATTGAAGGTAGGACTCCTCACACCAAGTGACAAAGTCGTCGATGACCGGGCCGTGACAGGTCTCATTGTCCTGAAGCCTACTAACAATAACAGAATCATCTGCATATTTTAAGATAGTCCTATTTTCATACCTACTCTGACACATGTTAGTGTAGAGGATAAAGAATAGGGGTGAAAGCACACATCCTTGAGGGGAGCCAGTTGAGGAGGAGACTTGTTCTGACAGTGATCCATTTACCTTAACTCTTTGTGTCCTGTCAGTTAAAAAGTCAAGAATCCAACCCACAAGATTGTTACTCAAGTCAAGAGCAGTGAGAGATTTTTTTTCTTTATCCTTTGTTGTTTGATTAACATTAAAAACAGACAGCAGCAGGAATATTAGGCTGCCGTCACTTTAAGACCAAATGCACGATCTAATATACTGATACTGTTACACATGCGTTTACTTTCTCAACTGTTTACGTTCACTTAAGACATAACCAAGTATGTTTACTAGGATACTTGCTATTTTATGTCATAATTTTGTGTGAATTTGTCCGCTCAAGTGCAAGAAGACGTGAAAGAGAGCTCAGTTTAGTATTCTCGCACTGTCAGAAACGTGACTTTCTGTGCACGTGGTTCGGATGTGTTTGCACAGGAAACTTTCCACACAGCGTGCAAGTAACGAAATGAGCTCTATTTCGAGTCTTCTTGTCAAGGCTTAAACTTTCGTGACAATGAAGCGCTGGCCTGTCAACTGTCCTGAGCGTCATTCATATTTGATCACGTTCATGCATTGTTAGAATTCATAAAAATGTTGCCGGCCACGAACCCTAGATGACAAGATTGCAAACAGTTTTCCCATTATCTTTACAGAATTAGTGTACTGTGGCAGAAAGTTAAAGGATGACTTGACTCTGGAGTCCTATGGGATTCAGTCTGGATCCACTGTGCACATCCTGAGAAAGTCATGGTCAGAACCTGTGATCCATCCCGGTGAGTCGATGCAATTATTTGTTCTTCTGTTGAACACAAAAGGAGACGTCAGGCAGAATGTTCACGCTGTTCTTTTCCATACAAGTGAAAATATGTAAAGACAGAAACTGCCAAGCTCCAAAAAAGACAAAAAGCAACATAAAAGTTCCATAAACATTGTCCATTATTTATTTCTCCATGTTCTTCTATAGAGCCAGTGGACAAGGTTGCAGCTGCGAGGGAGTTTCGAGTCTTGCAAGCAGCTCTTCACACCAGCACTGCATACAGAGATTCGGTAGGTTGAGTAGACGGTAGTGAGTGGCATACCGATTCAGTACTGACTATGAGTGTCTGTTGATGGTTCTGGATGCTTGGGTAGTTTTTCACACTGTTCTTCAACCATTCCAGGTGTTCAAGATGCTGAACAACAAGGAATCCCTCGACCAGATCATCGTGGCAACTCCTGGGCTGAGCAGCGATCCTGTGGCTCTTGGTACGTTCAGAAGCAGAAATGATTTGTGATGTAAGGCGTGTTGAAGACTTACAGTACTTCTATTTATTGAATATATTTTCAGGGGTTCTTCAAGACAAAGACCTCTTCATACAATTCACAGACCCAAGCATGCTTGACACGTGAGTGAGGCTCATTGCAGTAAAAATTAAATCGCTGCTTTTTCTTTACGAACTGCCCCAACTCATCCATAAAAATACTAATAAATTATTATTATTGTTATTAATAGTAGTAGTAATATTAATATGAATTAAAAAAAAATTAAGAAAAAAAGTGAATCAATAATATGTAATTAATGATAATGATGATGATAATAATAATAATAATAAAACAACAACAAATAATAAAAAATCAGTGATATTATTATTGACTAATCAATATTAATGTGATAATTATTATTATTAGTAGTACTATTGATAATAATAAATCAGTACTTTCATGTTATTATGGTTAATATCATAATTGTTATAACAATAATAATAATTATTATAAATATAAATGATAATGTATTATAATTTTATAATTAATTATATTTATAATAATAAATATAATCATTAATATTAAAAAACAAAAATAAATCAGTTATTATTAATTAACTAATCAATATTAATACAACAATTGTTAATACTATTAATAATAATAATGTAATAAATCAACAATTTTATTTATATAATAATAATATAATAATAAATCAATAATCTCATTAATTAATTTATATATAATAATGATGTTATTAACTAATCAATGTTAATATAATAATAATGATTGTTATTATAAGCAGCAGCAACAGTAGTAGTATTAATAATAATAACAATAATAGTAATAATAAAATCAACAATAATAAATCAATAATGTTATTAATTAACTAATCAATATTAATACAACAAGAATAATAATAATAATACATCAATAATGTTATTAATTTATTGATAATATAATAACAATAATAACAATTTAACTTAAAATATAATATTATTATTATAAAACTATTTTTAAAAATAAATTATTTTAGGTGGAATTTATATTTGTATATAAAAAGATATTTCAAGCATTTAAGCATAAGAAGGCAAGTTTGTAAAAAAATTTGACTGGCAGTGATTTATAATATTTAATCAAAATGTCTTTATAATATTTCATCTTTTCTTTTTGGCTTATGTCACATTTCAGAAGTAAAAGGGGTTGTAAATGCCATATCGTGTTGACTTCATGTTGAAACGTGGTTTAACCGCCTCAAAATGTGACATTTGAATCATATGCTGCACTTTGGGTCAAAGAAAATTATACCCCCATCTTAACTGTCCCACCAGTTTGGCCAATTCCCACCCGGCACTGGTAAATGCCATCATCCTGGTGTTGCACTCGGTGGCTGGCAGTGTGCCGCCCCAGCAGAGCGCCAGCTCCTCCAGAAATGTGTCTTCTAGCTCTTACAGTGACATGCCAGGTGGGTGTCCATTTAAACACAATTTAAGTGAAAAATTGCACACCATTAACATAATGTGACAGGTCATTTTGGCGATCCAATGTAGATTTAATGCATGAACCTTTTTTTAATCTACAGGAGGTTTCCTCTTTGAAGGCATGTCTGATGATGAGGAAGATTTCCAGTCGGTTTGTTATGATTAACTGTTCTTCATTAAGAGTATGTGCATTTGCGATATTGGATCCTAAGCCTGCTTTATCATCTGTAGGTGAATCGTGGTGGGCCGTCCACTCTTGCGAGTGGTTTTGCCGGCATGAGGCCAGCTACTCTCGGTTACAATGGAGCCGTCGGCCCCAGACCCATCACTCAAAGTGAGCTGGCCACAGCTTTAGCCCTCGCCAGCACCCCCGAGAGCAGTGCTGTTACACCAACTACTGGAAACCAGGTACAGTGCACTTCAATAGACTACTACAGTATACATACCATATAGGGTTTCTAAGTGTGTATATATATATATATATATATATATACATTATACATTTATTAAGTATACATATAAAAGATTTTTTTTATGTTTTTGAGAGAAGTCTCTTCTGCTCACCAAGGCTGCTTTTGTTTGATCGAAAATACAGTATTAACAGAAGTATTGTAAATATTATTACAATTTAAAATAACTGTTTTCTATTTGAATGTGTTTTAAAATGTAATTTATTCCTGTGATGACAAAGCTGAATTTTCAGCATCATTACTCACTTGATCCTTCAGAAATCATTCTAATATGATGATTTCCTGCTCAATAAACATTTACTATTATTATCATTGTTGAAAACAATAATATGCTGCTTCATATTATAAGAACAGCTTTTATTTGTACTTGAAATCTTTTGTAATATAATACATTTATTTACTGTTACTTTTGATCAATTTAATGCATCCTTGCTGAATAAAAGTATTAATTTCTAACTATTAAATCTCACTTAAAATTATCTTAAGTTAATCTAAAAAACATTAATTTAATAACACTGTTAAATGTAATCTTTAGCAGATCAAAAAATATATATTTTTTTTTTACTGTTTTATTTTTGTGATGCATAAATTCTCTTGTAGTTTTTAGGAATGATTGTTTTTAGTATTTTGTTTTTTAATTTATTCAGACAAAGTGGTATAGGAATTAGATATTTATATCTGATTTAATAAATATATATTTAATAACTAATGGATAATTGTTGGAATTTTAGTACAAGTTTGTTGTGTTTGTGTTTTGTTTGTATAAAAGCTTATTTCTGCCACAGGATAAGAAAAAATAAAAAGGTAATTTCTTTTTTTCTCACAATTGCGAGTTTATATCTTGCAATTCAGACTTTATAATTCACAATTGCATCAGAAATGTGGGATAGAAGCTTATAATAGCAAGTCCGAATTGCAAGTGGAAAAAGACAGAATTGTGAGATAAAAAGTCGCAATTACCTTTTAAATTTTTTATTCCATGGTGGAAACATGCTTCCATATGTTTGAGATTTGCACACATTAATAAAAGAACAAACATGTCTTTGTCTGTGACAGGGTCCCTCTTCAGGAGTGTCCCCTATTCCTGCAGGCACTCCTATAACAAACAACCTGTTTAACCAGGCACTCCAGCAGGCCCTGCAGGTCTCCAGCATGTCCAGCTTACATGTGAGTAACCACCAGAGATCCAGTGCCAATTTAGACCAGCATCATCATTACAGCTCTTCAAACTTCTCAAATAGAGATGTTCAAACAGTGTTGGGGAAAGTTACTTTTAAAAGTAATGCGTTAAAATATGGTGTTACTCCCTAAAAAAGTAACTAATTGTGTTACTTTTTATGGAAAGTAATGCGCTATGTTACTGTTGCGTTATTTTTTCTTACCTTGTCTGGGCCTGCTTGTTTGACAAAAGTTCTATTTTTGGCAAACGTTAAGGCCCTTTTACACCAAAAGTGAACTGAATAAGCCTCAGGCTGAAGGAAAAGCAAATTCACACCTGAACAGTAGAAGGTGCCGCTCAAACAAACCTTTCAGCTGTGCTGCCTTTCTGAAATGCAGAAGAATAGGACGCATGAGAAGAAAATTCAACACTCTGGCTGCGTTCGAAACCACATACTCACTGATTAGGTACTTAATTTCAATAAGGTCTTACTTAACGAGCGCTAAAAGAATAGTTCCCTTTCATGTTGGTCACTCCAACGTTCGTCGGAGGGATCCAACAAAAATGGGATCTTCGCAGAAAGACCAATCTACTTCAAGAGAAACTAAACGAGCCAATGCACATTGGCATGCGATAATTGTGCCAGCTGCTTCAATCACGCAGCGCGGGTATATAATGAGCAGCATATTTGCATTTCACTTCGGAGCCGAGCTTCTGAATGGTTCTGCTCTTCAATCTTCTTGAGGAAATTCGAACGAGCGCTCTTGGAAGGATTATCTCCTCTGTTCGTGTTGGCAAGATGGCGTGTTGTGTGCTCTGAGCGTGATCAGCTGTTGGTTTCGGTATGAGTGCCGCAGCGGGTTGCACTACATTCCCGCTGTTGGCCGCGGACATCACCCTGTGCGCTACAGCACTAAGAGAAGCAGATTTTTCTAAAAGAGCTACACGGGTGTGAGAATGCGTCTTTGCCAAGATGTCATTCCGCCTGTTTGTTTCTGGATGTGGTGACTTTGTCTTCGGTTGGCGGTCATGATCGCTGTCTCGCATGTTTGGGCATTAAGCATGCTGAGGCAGCTTTCATGGATGTGTGAGACTGGAAAAACTGGAACTGCAAGAGAGGGCAACTCTCTGAGAAAACAAAGGAAATTAACATTTGAACTCTCTCTTGTGAAGTTAGCATCACCATTTGAGACTCAAGTCTCACCTCAGAATACATCTCTTCCTCTCTTAATCTCCTTCTCTCTCATGTTGAGATCACCAAAATTCATCCAAAAAACTATATGGTTTAATGTGAATAATTATCATACAGTATTATACATGTTTGGTATCATTTGAAATGTCTCATTCTCAAAGAAGTAAACCAAAAGGTAATAAAGTTCTTAAGAGTTTAGAGATAACTTGCACACAGAGGAGGGTGTGTCTTCCAGGCAAATGGCATTCTGCTCCCAAAAGGTGTAAACTTTCCCATTGTTAGCAGATGTTTCCATGTGAAAGAAGTTTCTGTCTATATAAAGAAATGCAACAAGAGGCTCAGGGCGATTCTGTAACTCAGATCAGCCCATAATGTTGAAGGATCTCAAAGACTTCAGCATTATGTATTTTTCAAAATGTCGGGTTTACCCTACATCTTTTACTCTTTATCTCTGAGCATTTGATGTTATTGTATTGATTATCTTTGAACTGATTATGAAATTGGCATGATACATTTACCACCTGACATAATAAAACCTGAAATTATTTTCTCAAGTAGATTAAGTGAAGTCTTATGTTTCCACAAATCTGCCTTCAGGGTTAAGTACATACTAGATCCCAGTTTAGATGGAGCTTGAGGCACATCTAGTGGGATTCTAGATTCCTGACTAACTACATGATTTTAACTAAGTTGTTATGCAGTCGCAAATATGGGGCTAGGGGGCTGCAGGAACGTGACCATCAAGCTTTTGTGATCGAGACTTGATTACCTCCGGACATATCAAGTCCCTTTGTCTGTTCCCCGAGCTAGTTCCTCATCTGGTGGCCACCAGATGAAGGCTACTTCGGCTAACAGCACTGGTGATCTGAGGGTGACACGGAAAACCATAGAGCTTCCAAGAGAGCGTACTGGCCCGTCCCGTGCGGTGCCAGTCGTTTCTTTCGGGGCTCCGCCAGATGACCAAATGTCGTTTGTTGTCACGTTGCCCGAGGCAGACCCGGAAATGGCTGCTATGCTTTCCCAAGCCGCCGCGAGCGTCGTCCACTGTGTCCCGAACCCTCGCGGCTGGATGATTGGTTTCTTGGGGCGGCCCTTGCTGGTTCACAGCGCCCCGCCCCAGTGCCTTTCTTCTCGGAAGTGCATGATGAGGTGACTAGGTCGTGGACGGCACCTCTAAATGCCCGATACCTTCCTGTTGCCTCTTCCACCCTTGACGGAGGAGCAGGTAAGTGGTTCACGGACATCCCATCAGTGGAGCGGTCGGTTGCGATGCAGCTGTGTCCTGAGACCACTAAAGCTTGGCGGGGTAATCCGTGGCTCCCCTCCCGAGCCTGCAAGTTCTCGTCTGCTCTCACAGGCAAGGCTTACAGTGCTTGTGGAGAAGCTGCTTCTGCCCTGCACGCCATGGCGCTCTCTTGCAGGTCTACCATGCCAAGGCGCTCATGGAAATGCACAAGGGTGGTCTCGACCCAGGTCGTATGCATGAACTGCGCACAGCGACGGACCTTGCCTTAAGAGCGACGAAAGTCACTGTGCGCTCCCTGGGTTGAGCGATGTCCACCATGGTGGTCAAGGAACGCCATCTGTGGCTGAACCTGGCAGATATGCGGGAGGCAGACAAAAATCGGTTCCTTAATTCCCCTATCCTCCCGGTCGGCCTCTTTGGCGACGCCGTTGAGAATTTTGCCCAACAGGAGGAGGGCCGGGTAGAGAATCCTTTGTTTTCCTTTCTTTTTGTTCCGCTGCTGGCCCCACAGCCAGCGGTACCCACTCCTTCAATAAAAGAGCAGTTTCTAACATCTCTGTGTTCCACGAGGTTGAGTTCGACAGTGCGCGCCGCTATGGCGCACCGCTATGCCTCGCCGCTCTCTTTCCTCTCTTGGCAGAGCAGGGAAACTGACAGTGTTTGGCGCTATGCCTTTTCACTCTTAGTCTCCTCCTCTCAAGAAGGCGAGGGTGACAGTGTGCGCCGTTATGAAACCTCGCCACTCTCATCCCCTTCTGCAATCGCCAGCGGACAGCAGCATGTGGTTCGAGAACGCAGTCAAGCCTTCCCACGCATCCTCTGTACACCCGTGGAGCCAGGTAAGTGTTGCACCGCACACCCAGACCCCACTCCGAGGCGCCCCAGTGCCTCTCGGGTCGGGTCCCTGTCTTCCACCTCGCTGCCCCGAGGTGGCTATGTCTGTTTTTTCCTTGGAAAAAATGTCTTCATGCCTTAAAATAGCTTGAATGTAAATCTTCACCCTTGACTCATTTAGTATACGCGGTTCTATGAATATGCAAATTAGCCCTGCCTCCACTCACACCAGATTCACTCGCTGATGATCACACATTGACCTGATTGATTACAAGGTAGTTTGTGATGTCAGAAACACCAGCGATTTCAAACCGTGTTTTTGAGACAGTCTTTGGATCACTGCAGTTTTAAGGAGAAAATACTTTTTGTGTCATAATTTATCAAGATTTTTTTTTCCAATAATTTCAAGAAGACGCAGGAATCTTTCCTCCCTTTCCTCTGTCTCCCTCTCTCTCCTTTCCTCTCTCACTTGCTTCTTGGCACTTTACCATTTCCTGGATTCTGCTGTGGCTCTTTATCCTCAGTGCTCACTCCAGTCTGCCTGCCTTTCCTGTAAGATGTTAAATAGACATTTAGTAAGCGTCTTTAAGATGTATATGGTTTATGTAAATCCACTTTGGAGATGTACGTGTCCTTACTGGAGCTCCCCTGTTAGCTATACACGTACTATACAACTATACTATCTAGCATCTTTACACCTTCAACAGTTCAACGGTTGACTCTACAGTAGTTCAACAAATGCTATTTTAACACAAGGCATAGTGTTTACTCACATTTGAAAACACCCGCTTTGCTGATCTCTGTAATATTCGATTTTGACGTATCCTCTACTGTGGTCTCCTTGGAAGGCTGGGATAGAAAAGTATCCATCGATGAGTGCTTCAGAATCTGGGCCATCCGGGGATTTCTCGCCTACTGTTTTATGAATACTGAGGTTTCGGACATACCGGTACTACTCTTTTCATGTACTGTTTTTCCTACTATATATCGTAGGTAAATAGGCTTATTCGGACGCAACATTAGTCTTCGAATCTCGCGAGAATTAGTCCAAACCCCGGGTATTTCTCGCCTACTGAGAATTCGGACATACTATTCGTTCACCTACTGCTTTTTGCTTACTATATAGTAGGGAAGTATGCCGTTTCGGTTTCGGAAAATGAAACACAAATGTGATGTTTAACTAAAGTAATTTTTGCTTTTTCGTATGGTTGAAATTGATCATCAAAGGTCAGCAGCAAAGACATTGGTTAATAAAGTGAGATTATAAAGTGTATTTGTGTTATTTAGCATTTTTATTCATTGCAGGTTTGTGTAATATTCTTAGTTTGCATTTGAATCCTGAATCTGTTTTTGTGCAAGTGAGATGAGTAAATGCCTGCTCACATTTAGTCTAAAACTACAATAACATCAAGTTCACACAAAATGCCTCTGCATTGAAATCGTTGATTTCTCTCAACATGGGGACAGAAGGGCTGTCAGTCAATACATGAGAAAACAAAGTAACTTGTGTTACTTATTTGAAAAAGTAACTCCTATATTTTGTTGTACATTTAAAATTAATGCATTACTTTACTAGTTACTTGAAAAAAGTAATCTGATTATTTAACTTATGTTACTTGTAATGTGTTACCCCCAAAACTACTTCCAAAGACTGCCAGCACTGCTGGTTGTGCACACATATTTTTTGCATTAAGGTCCGAACACAATATGGTTGAATGTTTTTGAAAGATTTAGATTGTGTTCACACTTGGCAGGTTTGGTTTGATTAAAATGATCTCTGGTGCGATTGCTCTGTTAGTGCGGTTCATTTGAATAAGTGTGAACGCTGCCATCTGCAACGATATTTTGACTCCTTTACACATTTTATAAGCTCTTCACAAGTTCACAGCTGGTCAAAATACCATCATATGTACGTACATACAACAAGAGCATTTATCGCAGCATTGTTTTGGATGTTTGGCAAGTAAAAAAAAAAAAAAAAAACATCATAAAAGCCATTTTTTTGTTTTGTATCTTTAGGTTTGGTCTTAAAAATCACAGTGTGAATGCTGAGCGAACCAGGACTGAATGTATCATTTTCTGTTTTGGTCCGGATAAAAAAAAACAAGTGAACCAAACAACAAGTGTGAACACAAAAAGTAGCGTTGGTGATTCTGGAGTGACTCTCTTTCATACTGTGTGTAGAATCAGTGGCAGTCACAGCTCCAGCAGCTGCGGGACATGGGCATCCGTGATGAGGAGCTCATCCTGAGAGCCCTGCAGGCCACGGGCGGAGACATCCAAGCGGCCCTGGAGCTCATATTCGCTGGAGGTGCACCATGAGTCAAGTTCTCTGAAGAAACATTATTATGATGTTACAACCGAGGCTCCCTGCATTCCTAGGCAGATTTACCACTACATATTCAATATTTTAACTACCTATTTGATAGTATGATTTCTCTTTAACTTATATTTAAGTTGTATTTGTCAATATGCACATTGAATGCGGTGCTATCAGCTGTTTTAAGAGAAGTTACTGTAAGTGTGGAAGCTGGTCTCCGCCACGAAAAAAAACCCAAATAGATAATTAGAATAGAAAAAATTATAAAAGTAGAAAATAGATATATTCGCAATTGTGGGTTTATATCTCACAATTCTGAGAAAAAATAATCTAAATTGTGAGATATAAAAACTTGCAATTGTGAGAAAAACATTAGATCTATTTATTATATCTATTTTCTGAGGGAAAAAAAAAGTCTCAAGAAAAAAAGTTGAGGGCCTACGCTGCAATTTATCACATTTTTACATTCCTGCTGTGTTAACTGTTAATATACTGTGATAACTTATACAATTTGCCTGTTCAGACATCCTTGTTATGTTTTGTAATTTATTAAAATGTTCCATGAATACCATAAAATTGGTTTCACTGTAGTTGTCTGTAAGGATGAAAGTCAGTATCTATTTTCTAAATGCATCTTAATGATCTTATTGTGAATGATTCATCCATGTATGTTTCATTTTAATTTTTGTTTTGTTTTTGGAAATTGAAATTTTTTAATTAAAATCTATGGAAGCCCATTTCTACCAAATAAGTAAAATCATTAAAAAATCCTTAAACAAATAATGCTTCTGTAAATCATAATAATGACATCAAAAATCAAGATTATGAGAAAAAATGTAAATTATGATATACTAAGTGGAAATTATGACAAAAAATTGTTTGACAAAGTAATCCTTTAGATTTTTTCATCTCATTATGTTGACACAAGTCTCATTATTATGACTTAGTATGTCAATTTCGACTTTATTTATTCATTATTTAGACTTTTTATGTCATAATTAAGATTTGCTAGAGTATGTTTTTTCTGGGCTTCCATAAAAATGTCATATCTTCCGAGAATGGCAGAATTTGTGACGGTAAATGTGACAGTTTTTGATAACATTTTAACTGTTTACTGACTGATAGACAAAGATCAGTGGAAAGTAGCACACAAATCAACAATAAAATAAATATCAATAAAAAATAAGTGTACATTTTAAGTACAAATTATGAATATTGTAGTAAAGTATACTTTCTATATTTGAAAGAAAAGCAGTGATAGTTGCATTGAACTGTTTCAATGAATAGAATACCAATCCATCTTTCATGATTACACCTGTTATTTTATTCCTAGTAAAATGTGTTGTTCTAACCAATTATACGACAAATTGCAACAAAATGTATCACTATATCTCAATAACAAATCTCAATAAATCACAAAAATCATCATAATAATAAAATTAATATAAATACATCTACAGTAAACACAGTACAGAACATAGCCAATATTCAGTTAACAAATGTGTTGTCAATTAGTTGAGTTTTTGTTTTAGGTGGTATAGATATCAGTAAATAATAAACAATTTCCCCATGACAAAACTAGAACAACTTATAACTGAATTTCACTTTTTCTCTATACAGACCTGATTATATTGTACATCTTATGTCAGTGTTCTAAAGTTAGTCTTTTATGATAGATATCCTGTCACTTTGGTCGAACTATCTAGCCTATATAAGGCATTTATCATCAGTCTCAATAACGTTTACGTTTTTATGGGCTTAATGTTTATCGAAGAACTTCAGAACAAACCATATATGGAGTTGTCTGTGTGGACTGGTACCCTATAGGACAATAACCAGGTTAAACGTCTTATAAAAGCCTTTGTCACAGTTTGTGTTCAGACATAGGAATTCAGCGATTCCCGTTTCAATTTTAAAGGTATAAAATGGCCAAGACAGAGTCGAGTCCTTTACTTTCTATTCATCCTTCAACTTGCTTGGTTGATGAAAAATTTGAGGTGGAAGTTCAGCACTTGCCTGCCGATTCCAAAATCACTCTTCACGCGCTGATTCACTCTGACGATGGAGACGATTGGGAAGCGTTCGGCCACTACACCAGTGACTCTTCAGGGACCGTTAGGGGTGCAGTATACTTCATTTTAAACTCACATAAAAATAATTTTGTGTCTTTTGACCCATTTTTTAATCATAATGGATTCACTGAATTAATATTACACAGTTTCTAGAGATACAAGTATTGGTGGGACATTTAAGGGAGTTGAAGCCATGGCTCTGCTGTGGAGTATGAGACCTGTTCCTGAAAGTAAACCAGGTCGCCGGTAAGTAAATAAAGAGAAAGAGATAAACAACGCACCACATATTTTATTGCATGAGTGAATTATTTAAAGGGACAGTTGACCATAAAATGAAAATTCTGTCATTAGTTCCCAAATGTCGTTCCAAAAACTGTATGCTGTTAAAAAATAAAAATAAAAAATCTGAGGAAAAACAAAATGAGAATTGTATCATAAAGATGAAATTTGTACATTTTTCACGCTTAATAACCAAACTACAGCTGGTCCAAAACGCAGCAGCTAGAGTTCTTACCAGAACCAGGAAATATGACCATATTAGCCCGGTTCTGTCAACACTGCATTAGCTCCCTATTAAACATTGTATACATTTTAAAATACATTTTTAAAATTTTAAAATGTGCCGTAAAAGCTCATTTAGCGTATTCTGATTTGAATTGACAGATTTCAGAAGAACAATGTCCAGACACCAGTTAAAGTGGTGTTTTCTGTGCATGAAGGACACCTTGCTAAGGGCTTCAAGCATCACACACCCCTCACATCAGCTACTGCTGAACGCTGGTATTTGGCTCCTGATGTCCAGAGGGTTGAAGTCGCAGAGCGCGGGATAAAGGGGACACTCTTCATTCCCCCAGGTATGGATTAATGATTAGATGTTGTCTTTGCCCATATATTGGTCTATCATTCATTAGTATATATTATAGGCTAATTGTATTGTGAAATCATTTTTATTTATCTTTAATTATAATACTATCAATATAAAATAATAATAAAATAAAAATAATAATATAAAACAAAAATAAGCTACATATAATAATGCACAAAATTGTTAATTTATTATTTTATTTATTTATTTACCATTCAAATGTTTTGGTCAGTAAAAAAAAAAAAAAAAGAGAGAAATTAATACTTATTTAGCAATGAAGTATTAAATTGATCAAACGTGACAGTAAAGAACTTTCTATTAATCAAAGAATCCTGACATATTTTATTTTAGCACTGTTTCCACAAAAATAATAAACAGTTGTTTTCAACATAATTATAAGGATTATTACAACATTACAATAAGAAGAAATATGATAATAATCAGAAATGTTTCTTGAGCAGCAAATCAGCATATTAGAATTATTTCTGAAGGATCATGTGACACTGGAGTAATGATGCTGAAAATTCAGCTTTGCATTTCAAGAATAAATTACATTTTAAAATATATTAAAATAGAAAACCGTTATTTTAAATTGTAATAATATTTCACAATATTTTTATTTTTGATCAAATAAATAAAACCTTGGTGAGCAAAAGAGACTTATTCTTTTGAACAGTAGTGTATAATTATAATTTATTAGTTATTTATCTTGCGTATTAAATCTTATTCATTTTACCGAACCGACAGCATGCGGTCAGGCTATAAGTGAAGTTTAAATACACCTCAGTGCTATGAAGGATTCAATAAAAATCATTCAGAAACCGCACATGAAATATGTATTTTTCTTGTGCCACAAGAGATGCACTTATTTTAAAATCAACCTACCCTGTAACCTTGTACATTTAGATGAATGTAAATCATTGTACATTCTGTCTACATTTATAGAGGCTTAAGGGACTTCATTTATATGCATGTGGGTTTGTAATGCAGGTTCTGGACCCTTTCCTGCTGTGCTGGACCTTTTGGGCGGGCAGGGGGGTCGTGTTGAGTATCGTTCAGCGCTCCTGGCTTCCCACGGCTATGTCTCACTGGCCCTGGAATACATCGGGCTCCTGAATGCTGCAGGAAAACTACAGCACATGGACAACACCTACTTTGAGGTACATGTGCGCAACAAAACAAATAAAATAAAACAAAAAAATATATATTTATGGTGCTTTTTGTGTATACACAAATGGGGCATTAAATTGTTCAAACGTGACTGTTTGAACTTTGTACTTATCAATGGATTAAAATGAATTTTACATCTAATTTGTTCATTAATTTTGCATTTCATACAATTGTATTCATGCGTTACGGAGGGTAATAAGGTTTATAATGTAATATACACCTTGAAAGTATTTAAAGCATGTCACATCATTTTCAGACTGCCTTTACATTGCTAAAAAAGCACCCTAAAGTTTGTCCTGACAAAGTAGCTGTGATGGGGATGTCATTTGGGGTCCCTGTAACTCTGGGTTTGACGGCATACTCTGAAATTATGGAGGTGAATACGTCTTAAGTTCTCATTTACATCAATACATTGGAGATTTGATGCAAATTCAGTGATGCAATGTGTTTAATTTGCTTTCTGTTCTTTAATGACAAACTTTCAGCCCAAGTGTGTGGTTTGTGCGAGTGGGAGTCACATAATGCCGCTCAAAGGATCTTTGGCGGATGTCTATGCAGCACTGCAACAGTGAGAAACACAATTTTCCCATTACAGGCACGATTAGGATGCATTACGTTATACCAACTGTATGTTAATGATTAACTGTTAACAATTGTCACTCTGCAATGCCAAGGAACGTAGAAAAAATCCGCTATGATGAAAAGATGAGAATAATTTGGCGCGATCTGTTGTTGCCAATACCAGTTGACCCTTCCAAGAAAGTTGAGGTATGAAAATGATTCATGTGCTGGGAAATTGGTATAGAAAATGCAATTTTTTCTATAAAGAATCACATGCTTACAATTCATGCGGTGGGTTTTGTTTTCACCAGATGGGCAAAATCACATGTCCTGTTTTATTGATCGCTGGTGAGGATGATCAAAACTGGCCAGCATCAGAATCTGCAGCGGATGTGAGTCGATACATTTCATACATTAAAATGTTTGTCTTTAGCACTTTCATTTAATCTCAGGTCAGTCATGATGCTCAAATCTAATGGCCTCCTCCGCAGATGAAGAAGATGATGGAGAAGGCTGGGAACGGTCATCTCCTAACTGTTCTCTCGTACCCTGGAACGGGTCATCTTATTGAACCGCCCTACAGCCCGCACGTCCGATTCAGTGACTTCAAGTTACTGGAGGCAAAGACCAAAGGTTAAAGTCTAAAACATCAATAAAACAGCTAGTTGTTTCACTGAGTTTGAGCTATATAGCCCTTGTAGTATGGTCAAGTCTGTGTAAGATCATTATTTTCTGTGTTGAAAGTACTTTGCAGACAGACAGACAGACAGACAGACAGACAGATATACATAGACAGATAAACTGATAGATATATATAGATAGATAGATAAATAAACAGACAGATAGATAGATAGATAGATAGATAGATAGATAGATAGATAGACTGATATATATATAGATAGATAGATAGACAGACAGACA